>OY292396.1:472933-840203 GCA_958496205.1 Idaea biselata
ACTTATCATTTCACATTTCATATCACACATTTCCGTATGTTTCTTCAAGCGAGAAATATCTCAATTGTAAAAGTATGTAACGACCTTCTGGTGATTTATAATAGCCTAGTACTTCCATACCAATTACCCACTATCACACATTTTACACGTCTAGTACGGTGCAGGATAACTTCTAGTCAGTCCTTACAGCCTGGTAAAAACCACGCCCACGTCCAATTCATTGCGAAGAACGATGACGACGATGAGTAGAAGGACGCGAGGGGCACGATTCCACTCTACAACTTTTCAACTTAAAGTTAGTAAAAATCGAATAAATAAATTGGAGTATTCTTTCGCCATAGCCTATCGACCATGTCGAGCAGGTATGGCGAAAGGATTACTACTTTTTTCGTAGCCGTAGAACCTGGTATGGCGAAAGTGGACTAACCCATCTAAATGTGCTCATCTAATTTCGATGCTGACTGAAAAAAATAAAAATTATGAAATTTAAGAAAACTACTTGAAACGAGAAGTGATGATAAAATACTATGTAAGGGATCTATTGTATTTTGCTTTAAACGTAAAGGTAGTTAATTATAGTTTTACTTTAGGATTTAAATTATAATTTAGTTCGGTACCTACTGAATTACCCTATTGCGTACTCGAAATGAGTAAACTGCTGAAACTATTTATATATTGAGACCTCCCAGAGAGACAGAGTTGTAGCAATAAATTATTCTTATATTTTAGTAGTCTGTTTTTCCCCAACCCAGTTCCTCCAAATCCAAGGTAGACAGGGTGAATATAAAAACTTGTTTTAACTAATATTTACCTAATTAAAAAATTACTGTAATTTATCGTGTTTTTACCTGACAGACACCGGAGTCTCGAATAGGGTCCCGTCCTATGAGGTGAAAAATGTACCTACCTAAATAAAAATCTATTTACAGTATCACAGAGTATTTATTTAAAAAATATAACTTTCTTTGTTTACCTTACATATCATTATAGTAATACATATATTTTATTTTTAATGAAGCTGCGAATCTTTACACTTTCTAAGTTTCAATTAGAAAAAGCAGCCAAATACCAACCAATGAGAAGCAAAGCTGAAAATGGTCAGAATTTCTGGGCACCAGCACGCACATAATAATATTATAGGTACTGCAGTATTAAGTATTCTAAACAAATAACTAACAACACACAACATTTAATCAGGACTTAATTGATTTAATATATTGTTTTAGCATGTTACTTCAAAATAATTCACATTGTGTAAAGATTTAAGTGCGGTCAGTGTCCGTCAGGGTGGCCGGACTACGCAATGGATTGACACTAAACTACGCTCGCTCATCATACTTTGTAAATATTGGTATATATTACATGGACCATGTAACGTTAGATCGCGAGAAATGGAACGTGGTCATTCTGACTTCAGAATGACTGGCTTCGTGGGGGGTCTGCATTATTTTTGAAACCGCTTAGGTACCAAATATATGAACAATGGTTAGGTACCTATACTAAATAATGAGCGTAGTTTGGTGTAAATCCATTGTGCGGTCCCGCCCGCCAACCTGACGGCTACTAAATTACACTTTTCAATTTAGGGTCAGTTCTTGAATGCCAATTATTTTCTAATTTTTAATTTTATTATTATTTACTTAGGTACCTACTTACTGCAATGTAAAATGTTAGGTAATTAAATTGCAAATCTCAGAAAGTGTCAAGAAACTTAGAAAAATAGGTATGAAACATAACAAAAGCATTTTTTTACAATACATTATCTTAATACGTAATATATTAGGTAGGTAGATAGATAGTTACATTATATTAAATACTATTTTACCATATTAATCACATTACAGGAATTTTGTCTTTTTTTTTAACCACAATGAATCTAGTTAAATGATTACTACTAATATAGGTACTTAGTTACTTTTTACCTGGCCTTAATCGCGTATTATGACTAATTTTCTTACCTCGACGTTTCGGCTATGTTGCAATAGTCTTGTTCGCAAGGAGACTCGGGGGTCAGTCTTGGTTGTATATTTTCTATTGTAATTGTAATATAGTTGAAACTTAGAGGTACTTAAGAAAATAAATACCTATCAATACGCGATTAATACTTGGTGATAGATAAACTATGTTAACAAATGGTGTGTATAGATTTTTCATGTTTTCATGTTGGATTGAAATTAAACGATTTTTTTCGGTTTTAATCGCGTAGGTAGTGTTTATTACATTTAGCATTGTTTCAATGCCTTTATACAGGTCTCTTCTTCAGGATTGACTGACACACGCCGCGATACCACCCTATTAAAATTTGTTTAATTTTAATTTAAAATAGATGACTACTATACGTACTATGATAGATTACTAGATATATAAATGCGAAGTTTTATTGAATGTATATTGTATAGTAGGTATATGTATATTGACAAGGGCAAGTTAAACCGCAGAACGAAGCTAGTTCTAAATAATCAATCATATGCAATGAATGAGTTATACATGCAAAAAGCTAAGAACTTAAACATAAAATTCTTGTAATATTATAAATGTGTAAGCAACTAGGTCCATCTGTTGGTTACGTTTTCACGCCTATACCGCTGAACTGATTATGATTTTGGTACCATCTATCTGATGGACAAGATACTTTTAATTCCTGTATTACCGTATCAGGCGGGACTGCGGGGGGCACTAGAGTATAGCTGCTGATTATAAAATATCCAAAAATGTTTCAGGATTATTCTAATGTGCTGTTGTAAGCAGAAGTTAAGAATTCGTTTAATTCCAAATTCTGTCAAAAAATTAGGGTAATATATGTACCTAGCCCTTAACCATTGTTTATAATTAATAGGTACATCAATGATTTTATCTAAGATTCATTCTAAATGTTGCTACTGAATCAACTGAGAAAAAAAATATACCACAGAATTTTTAAGGCTTACAACGAGTGAGATTTATTTTATTTCTCTTCACTACTTATTTATATAAAAAAATAAGACCCATTGTCCACGAAAACCGCAAGCCTTATGCAAGCAAGCTATCGTCAATTGACGATTGCAAATTACGATCATCTTTTCCGTGTCGTAGAAGCGGGGCGCACCGCACGATTACCGCAACCCACTCCGTTTGTTTCTACGCAAGATGCAACCAATCGTCAATTAGATGATAGCGTGCATATGACGTGTGGTTTACGTGGACAATGATTAGGTAATGTGTTTGTAATGCTAATGAATGATACAACAAGCAGATTATGGATTATCTAATAATCTTTGCATTATTTAATAATCCAGCCATTATAACACAGACAGACAGATCTCTCCATCTAAGAATAGTTTGTAACAATGTTTAATGAAGTTATGTACTTTTACTTTCATTGAGACAGAATGCAAAACAAAAGGTTGCAAGTTCGATTCCTGCAGGGAACAAGTATTTATGCATAAAAATAAATTTGTTTCTGGTCTGGGTCTGGTCTCTAAGTATAATATGTAAGTATGTATTTACAAAAGAAAAATAAATACTACAAGTAATTTTATCTGTTGTCTATTCAACATGGTATGCTACTAATACAATCTTAGTAGCATACCGTGGGGCTAGATGGCGTTGTGTAATGTTCACAATATTTATTTGTTTAATATTTTAGAAGTCTGTAAAATCCATTTAAATAATGAGGATGTAGCTCTAACAAAGAACTTCAAATTAGATAAAGTATTAATTAACATACCTACCTATTGCAAATGACAATTAGCTCATTCATTGTAGGTATCAATAGGTACAAATAACAGATAGTGCATGGGCCTTCACAGTTTATGTTTCCATTAGGTATTTTATTTACAGTTCTAGAACTAGGTTTTGTGTATCAAAGTTGACAACATACAATATACTTTCCTGCTCCATGTCAATACTATCTTACTTATATGATAAATGCAAAAGTAACTCTGTCTGTTACGCTTTCACGCCTCAACCGCTGAATTAATTTTAATGAATTTTGGTTTGGAGATAGATAAGACCTTAGAGAAAGACATGGGCTACTTTTCGCCCCAATATTCCCGCGGGAACGCGGAATATCGAGGATACGCAGGTGAAACCGCGGGGCGCAACTAGTATTTTAAATGCGAAAGAAGCTCTGTCTGTCTGTTACGTTTTCAGACCAAAACACTAAATCAATTTTGATGAATTTAGGTACAGAGATAGATGAACCTTGCAAAGGACAGGTAAATAGATAGATACCAAAAATATAGCCAATAACATAAATCAACAAAATACAACAAAGAGTAACTTTCAGTAACATTCCTTAGGTGTACTGTGGTAACATGTAACAGTATGTTCCATATTTAGGTAACATTCAACAACAATATTTTGGATTTTTGTTATTGAATATTGCCTAGTAACACTTGGAAACATTGTTCATTATAAAAAGTCACTGTAGTGTTGATGCACCACACTATAATTGGTAATTAGTTGTATGATCATGTTATTTGACTATAAATAAATAATAATGGAGGCCACAAAGGTCCTTGTAGTGGCTTGTTTTTAGTACAAAAAAATCTGTTAACATACCCCTTAACAACATTTTCATTTTTTTTTTGTCATTGACATGATAAGAAAAATTTAAAAGACCCCCGACTTAAAAAATCTTCAAAGTTAAAACAAAACTAAACTTTAAAAAGGTAAAAATAATAAGCCGAAAACAAATTTCATGTCTCTGAGTAGGTATGTGGTACCTTACTTTCCCGCGTCGGGGGCCGCGGGCATGTGTCACAGAAGTTGATGGTAACCTACCCATGCTTATAGTACCTATCTAACGTTTCCGCGTCCCCCGACGCGGGAAAGTAAGGTACCACATACCTACTCAGAGACATGAAATTTGTTTTCGGCTTATTATTTTTACCTTTTTAAAGTTTAGTTTTGTTTTAACTTTGAAGATTTTTTAAGTCGGGGGTTTTTTAAATTTTTAATTTAATTTTTTTATTTCACCCTTTTTGTAAGGTCGATTTTGATTAAACATGCATATTGTTGTCACAGAAGTTAAGTCCTTTCATTTGATACCCCACTCGGGCATATTAGAACCAATCGGGTTTTATATCCGAGTTTGACCCTACATATACTTTGAACGGCTAAGCCGATTTTGATTAAACATGTATATTCTTGTCACAAAAGTTATGCTCTTTTATTTGATACCCCACTCGGGCATATTTGAAAACATTCGATTTTTATTGTCGAGCTTCAACCCACATATATTATGAACGGCTGAGCCGATTTTGATCAAACATAGCTAAGAACACTCGCGCAAGAGTCACCTAGCAACCAAAAAAAACTAAATTGAAATCGGTCGATCCGTTTGTGAGCTACGATGCCACAGACAGATACACACACACACACACACACACACACCCACAGACAGACACGTCAAACTTATAACACCCCTCTTTTTCCGTCGGGGGTTAAAAACAACTGTAAAGTTCCACCTATCTGCTGTAAGCTTTTGTAGGATTCAACTATGATTGATTTAGAATTTTCTCATTGAATTTGTAGCAACTTTATATCCAGGTGAATTTTCAAGATAAAACCACTGAATTGTCATTTATAAGCCTAAAATATTGTGCTTTTGAAAATAAAGCTAGAAGCTTTTGCTCAATTTTATCAAAGGCTGCACCTTTGATAAAATTGAGCAAAAAAAAATATTGAAAATCTAGGCATAGATATACTCAAAATAAATAATTAAGATAAAAGCTACCATGCCATATATTATAATCTAGATTCTAGAGCCTTACCAAAACACATTTCCTTTAAAAAGTTGTAGTTGATACAAGCTAAGTAATCAATTTCAACATAGATTTTCGTCATTTTGTGCTATGTATACTCTTTACTTACCTTAAATTTAGAATAATACAATTATGTTTATCTATTCTTCTTATCATACATAATAAATAATTTACTTAATGTCCAAACAATATACAAAGAGATACAATATTATAATGTCTGGTTCAGTGCCAAAAGCCTCAATGTCAAAGGCAGAGTTTCTTAGCCCGAGAATGACTCTACATTTTACAAGCTACACTTTTTACGGACTTAGTGGAGGATCATCATTGCCAATCATAACATCCTCATACATTACATCATTATTCCTCCGCGCATTGATCTTCTGCATAGCTAAGTCTAACAAATTATACTTTCTTACCACTAATACAACACCTGAGGCTAGCAGAACCAACATGAGTATTGTTACTATAGCGGTTGTGATGCCGTGACCGAGTGCAGGAACCTGCGAGGAATGCACACACTGCTCATCTACAAATTGGTAATCTTTCACGCAGGTACATTCCGAACTAGTAAAGTTGCAGAGTTGGTTTTCCCCAGGACAAGGTTCCAGAGAGCTCTTATTGCACAGGATACCATCTGTTAAAATAACAACAGTTTCTCAACGTCCCGTACTGTACAAATTGATTCAATTAAATAATTGTTGTCTACTTACCGCTTTGTGCTATATGTATCAGATTTAGCGCTAAAGTTATGAGGATATCAACAAGTTTTAACTCCATTCTGTTCAGAATTGTACGGTCTTCACGTTTACATCACAGTCTTTGATTAGAATACTGTATTTTACGTTTTACTTTAGTAAATATTGAACAATATCACGAAAAACAGTTGGTTTTCGTCTTTTTGACCACTTTTGCCGAATGAAGGGCAAGAAAATGAGCTGATTGTCAGAAAAAAATGACATTTCTGTTAGTTTTAAAAATAATGGCATTCTACGACTGTTCTATATACCCAGTGTCAGGTTCAGTTTATCTAGAGTTTTATTTGAGAAATCGTTGCTGCTTTTCTTCCAACTTTTCTTTATTTTTCCACCATTCGTTCGGATTTTCATTAAACCAAAATAAGTAAAAGAGTTTTTATATAAAACTTATTTTATTATAGATCAGGATCACAGTGTACTCGGACTATCCACTTTTTTATATGACCAGCAGATGTCACTATAATAAATCGAAATATCAGTCAAGCAAGATAGGTACTGAAACTACTGGACGGTAGTTTCAACTTAGAAGTTGTATTCAACCCCTTCGCCGTACGTATACTTTTCTGGAAGTACGTAGTCAGCGGGGTCGTGTCCGTAAGATTCGACGCCACCATTTCCGTCAGCAGCACCTTCTCTGTAAAATAAATCACATTCTTAATAAAAAATGTATTAGATTGATAGGTGGATGACAAAATAAATTACAGCGCCACCTCTCAAAAGATTGTTTAAAATGACTGACTCAAAAGGCAACAGTAACTAACCTACCTTTGCAAACTAAAGTTCGGCATAGGACACAACCATCGGTCAATAGATGGCGCTGTTACCTTGTTTTGTTCTAGTTAAACGGTAGATAAGATTGGTTACCCGTTACGAATCGGATGGCTGACCAAAATATTTTCGGCACTGCTGCGTGTAATCAGTGTAATGGAGATGGATAAGCAATAAAAAATTAAATAAATAAATAAATGGGGACTAACTTCAATTCCTCGTGCCCTCTGGTCTTGACATGTTGTTCTTTGGCCAGTTTCCTCTTGGGATGCTCATCAATGTCTTCGGAGTCAGGATCGCGGTACCGCTCGCTGCGTCCCCAGTGTTCCTGTTCACCTTCGCGTTCGTAGCTGTCACTTTCTGGTTCGCGTTCTCTATTGGCTGTGGGAAAGGGAGAAACGTTATAAAGGATGGATTACGGCTGAAGGGGCTTAAAATTTTGCGAGGGTCAAACGCAATGTTGTGACCACAGCTTGTGACAGTCAGACGCGGGAGTTAAAACGTTACGAGAGTCAGGAGCGGAAATTCTAAAGGTTCCTACC
Organism: Idaea biselata; assembly: GCA_958496205.1. NCBI lineage: Eukaryota > Metazoa > Arthropoda > Insecta > Lepidoptera > Geometridae > Idaea > Idaea biselata. The sequence goes on from OY292396.1 coordinate 480,746, forward strand.
TACTTAGGTAGCGTAAGACGTGGTAGCTAGTTATAATGTTGTGAGAGTCAGACGCAAGGGTCACAATGTTGTAAGAGCCAGACGCAAGGTTACAATGATTAAAGAGTTATTCGCAAGGGTTCCACCAGCTTCCTGCTAGCGGAGACTCATGCATTGTTTGCTAGCAAGTGCACAGTTCCCATTTCGCCGCTCAGTCGCCCAATCTGCGCGACCAGAAAAAAAAGACAGTGGGCCGTAGATATTCGGAACTCTTACACTCCTATGCGCCATAGAATGGAGAACGTAGCCTAATAGCTGAACATTGAGGGTTCAAGTTCAAGGTCAATTCATAGCTTTTTTTTTAGGGACCGACCAATTTCGTTATCAACCTAACCATCTCCAAACTCTCCTAACAAACTTAAGCGGTCTCATAATTAACTTTTCACTTTTGCCATTCCCCTCAGTTTTATCGCCAGAGACGTCTTCTTGTGCAATCCTATCAAACCCATCATATTTGACGAAATCCTGCTCGAAATCTGCAAATTCAACTGGTTTAATCAACTTCTCGCTATCACCTTTCCTCTCATGGTTGTGGCTGTAAGCGCCGTCCTGTTTCCCCTCATCGTGGCCAAAGGAGTCTTGCTTCTCGAACTCGTAGTTGTCTCCAGCCTTCTTGTGGTAGGAGTCGAAGTGCTGGTAACCCTTCTTGCCTCCGCCGGTTTTCTTGCGGGAGTACCCGATTTCACCGTCACCATCGTTGTGGTAAGATTTGTGATAGTTATCTGGCTGTAGAATGAAAATTTAAAGAAATTATTTTATTAAAGTTAGTTAGGTTATAAGTAATTACTTTAATTAAGTCTTACTTTGAGCATTGTTTCAATGCATAACGTTTCGAGACTTTTTGTAGAGATGCAGTAGCAATACTGTCGCGCTTCTATCGCGATGTAAGCGCGATTCAGTAACGACACAAAAATATCTGCGATCGCTACAGTTGCAAGTTGCGTTTTCTCCCCGATGTCGTCCGACGCGGTCACGCGTTTGCATCGATTCAGTCGCGATGCAATAGCACGTTGGTAGCGCGTCGCAAATGCGACTACCACGCGTTAGTAGCGATGCTACAAAGAGTTACCGTGGGCGTGTGGCCCTACAGGTTTCACATTAGGATTCACTATGAAAAGGTTCACTATTTAAAGGTAATCTTACCGGTGCAGCCCTCGCCTCTCTGACATAGGACCCCACTGAGACCGTATCGTCAGCCACCTCCAGATCTTCAAGAGTGACAGCCGGAACAGCCCCCACGAGGGAGACCACACCCATCACACATAGCACCTTAATCATTGCTAAAAAGAACCAGTACGGGTCGGTTAACTAAAGCTGGCACGAATTTTTGATCTCGAAAAGTGCATAAATCTCAATGACACAAGGACTCATTTACACGTTGTGTGCAGTATGTATGAATGAAGTGCGAGATGGTGAAAAGTTCGTCGCTACGCCCGCATGCTTATTCACAGACACTATACAAGCGCATCGTGTAAATGTGTTTCCGTGCCAACTTTCGTTAACCGACCTGTAATAGACAGCATTATTATTTAAAACAATTCAAATTAATATTTACAAACACATTAAGCTGTCTGTAAAATGACGATGGACGAAACAAAAATGCTTAGTACTAAACAATATTTTTTATAAAAGTCTTTACTCACAGTTAGGAAACATTGTTTAAAAAAGCGCTTCCAAAAATTCAAACTCAGCGAGATTCGAACTCTTAACTACTGGTAATCCGAACCAGTAAATTAACTTTAGATTGTAAATATTTTATCTGAGAATCTATATTATCTACCTTAATCTGCCACTTTTCTACCATTTCAAGTTTTATTGCAATCGGTTTAGCCATTTTTACATGTAGGATTATAACAAACAAACTTTCAGTATTGTTCAAACTTTCGTATTTCGGTAGTATTCGTTTAGATCCGAGTGTTAATAAAAACTCAGGACAACATTTGAAACAAAATAATTGTAAGCACCTTACCTATTATCTGTATATAATTATTTACCTCGTGTTCGGACAACACAACTACAGTCAGCACAGAATCGAATACCCAACTCTTGACAAAGTGTCGAGCCTTGTATTTTATATAACTCGATATTGCGCTCACGACGTCTTTCACAATGGAACTTTATGCCTTAATTCGTGGCTAATTTTTTGTCCTAAATGTGTCCCACCCTAAGATTTGCTACGTCCACCGTCGTCATCTTCTATTACAAATAGTATTAAACTAAATTGTCGCAACATTAATTTGAAGTTAATTAATAAAGTTCTTTGTTTTTAAATCAAATTTGCAATCGTTCAACCTTCAGCTAAGTATTTCGATAAACTTTTGAAACTGTGATTACCAGAAAATTAACGTTTTTGTTGGTCGGAACAAGCAATCGGCACGGGTATTCAATTTCGGCCGCAGTCGGAATCAATATAGCATGAAATGAAATGCAATTTAAATAAAATAGATTATGGTAAAGTACTTATTTGATGATATGTCGTAATTCAAAAATGTATCTACAAAATGAGATAGAGATTGCGTAAGCTAGTAGTGGTGTCTATAGGTACTTATTTCAATTTAAATCACTCACGGCTAGCTCATACATAATAGATTTTGAAACTCGATAACACAAACCTAGACAAGTCATAGAAAAGTAATAGTAAGTTTAGGAAGTTGGATTATTGCTTTCCGAAATATTTTCCGAGTACCTACCTACAGCAAAAGAAGGAAAGGTCAAATTAATCAACCAACCGAACGCCGCGCCGACGAACGCTACGATGATAATATTTTGTAGAGATGGGCCGACTAGTCGGGAAAGTTAACTAGTCGTCAACTAACAATTATGCAATAAAACCAATATTTAATTGAATTAATAGTTCAGTAAGAAGGTGGATAGACAGAAAAACGTATACAAAACACGTCATACCCCACATACATCATCTTAACATCAAACATCTAAAATGTCATAACTATGCCTCAGCTCCATGGATATTTTTATTCCATCTTTTATTTTTATTTTAACATTTTTTGGAAGTTTCGTTACAGCTTTCGAAGTGCAAATTTATCCAAAAATACCAACAATCACCGAGTAGTCATGATTAACCCAAATATCTGGGAATTATAATGATCTGCATTGCCGACTAGTCGGCTAGTCGGCAGAACCCCTAGTCGGCCCATCTCTAATATTTTGATTCTATTTTTTATTTTTATCCTTCTTGTTCGTCGCATCAGTAGTACAATTTCTGTTAAGACATTATCTACCAGCTCCAACATCATAGGACTCCCAAGTCCCAAGTATTGGCGGACATCAAGGTAAAGAAATCACATCTAAGTCCCGGACTTCCAGGCAGACTAAAATACGACATCGTTCTATGATGGAGGTCCCCGACCCGACACCCGCACTAAGGATTTCGCTTCTTCATTCCTCATTCATACTGCGACAGAACAGTAAGAAGGTGACTTGTCGCATCAACACCGCAACGACCGCATCAATATTTACTATCAGGGGTGATATTAGGACTATACTTACTTTTCTTTATCAAACAATCACTTAAATAACCCTTCTTTGCGTCGCGCAGTCGGGTAAAAAGATAATAATGACAAAGATAGACGTGAAAAACATAATCCTTTTCTTGGAAGCTGTAAAATAAACGAGCAAATATTTTTCGGCATCTTTCTGCCAGAATTTTATTTGAATCCATCGATACGCCAACATATTATAAAATTGGTCCATCCAAGTATGTCTTAATCCTTTCAAGTGATTGGTTTTTCCAGAGGTTTTGCAGTAAATACGGCAATATAGCCTTTCTCAGCACTTGTTGTTTTGACGTCTTCGGTCTTTGAATCGACCTTTTCATTCGGATTTCCTGGTAATGTTGAATCTTCCGTCTTTTTTATTGATTCGGGGATCATGCCGTACGTTAGCTGCCACTCTTTTTTCAAGTTTAAGTCGTCTAAATGTTTTGCCCTGGAGGGAAAAAGAAAGCAAATTGAACTGAAGGTAACTTACACGCTGTGCTGACCACCCCACCAAAAGTTGGAAAGGACAGAAAGAAGAAAAGGGACAAACTTACATGTCATCATTAGTCACATCAAATCTTATTAATTGGAAGCCAACTTCTCGTCCTCGTTTGATAGCGTTCTTCGCCAAGATGCTTATAATTTCTGCTGTTTTGGGACTATCTCTTGGTACTATTAGAATTACCTAAATGTAAATAAAATATTTGAAAACATTATAAGCAATAATCAAGGTACCTATACAAGTACAAGTGACAAAGAAGTAACTAAATTGACCAAACCAAAACGTTAAACAGAAAGGAAATTAAGTTTTAATTAACCTTATCTACCTGTAAAATATTATGGACTTTGTATTTATCATGCAACGCCGGCGCCTGGAGACAATGAGCTTGGAACTGCATCATGCGTTTAGATCTCATGCAGCGCAACCCTCGAGCCCATTTCTCCATCATACTCGCGTCCCACGGGCACACCACGGAGCCGAGGGCTAGCCCACGGATTTGAGTCCAGCCACGACGGAATTCCTGCTGCTCCGCCAGCATTGTGTGACCTGGTCCATGACAATTAGAGCTTACAGTGATAAACATGATTGTGGCCTTTAAGACACAGCTTTCAGCTTTTGTTTCATCAACAACAGCTTTAGATATGGAATTACTATTATAATTTAGAAAATGTATTCCAAGGGCTTTACAGTGCATAAATATTATTTATTTAACCATTCATTCGTGCCATTTGCGAAGCCATCTTCAAGTTGAAAATTGTTCAGGTCAGTAACCAGTAAAAATAATCGTTTTTACATTTACGCGATTCTTTTTTACTTGCTTACTAACTGGCCTAGATATTAGTCGCTAAGCTATTGCTTTAAGCCAATCCATCTTCAAGCAATTAGTGCACAGGTATTAATTTTAGCGGGTTGCTATGCTAGTAATAGTAACCTATAAATGAATTTAGAATTAGGCGCCCATAGGCATGCGTAGCACTTAAAATAGTTTTCTACCTTGTGCAAGCGACCGGGCTACGTAGTCACAAAGCATGAGCTGTGGTGCAGCAGGAGACGCGCCCAGGCCTGGCCACGTGAGACGCGCGTGTTCGCGCACGAAACGCAGCACGCGTGGGACGTCCGAGGGACGCGCGCGCCGGACGCGCATTCGTTGCTCATTCTCGGTACCCTGGATCTGGGAGTGCGAAACCAAAATTAGTGTAGTGTTTTTGTCCGTTTACATTTTCGCCAGCTTAGAAGGACTATCGAAGGTTAGAGGTAACACTCTCCAAATTTTAGCTATATAGTATCACAGGTTTTCTGTGCATTGACGCAACAGCCAGTCAGTCAGGGCTGTTGCGTTAATCCCAGCGTTGCTTCTTATCACGTGGAGAGAGCTCCATGATACATGAGCGTTGCTTCTTATCATGTGGAGAGAGCTCCACATGATAAGAAGCAACGCTGGGATTAATGTTGTATGCATGCTTGCCTCTCTAAACTGGACGATGTCAAGGTTGCAATTTTGGGGGAATAGCGACACAGGCATGAGTTACACTATACATGGAGGAGAAGGATTGCTGCGTGACGCTTCAAGGGTTTAGGGGTTATAATATTTCATTTTACTTAACTTACCTTACTTATTTACTTTTACTTACCTAATGTTGGAATTTCATTTGAAACATTTAAAGCGCTGAACGACTGCCCGCCCATGTCAGGATCAGGAAGCGGATGCATGGAAAATTTAAAAACTGATCTGTGGTGCGTTCATGGAGTCATTAGTGGGTTCTTACCTTGCTTAATCTGACTTCTTTAGATTTGTTAACATCATTATTTTTTTGTGTTTCTGAGTATGATCTGATCGGGCTACTGATAGCGCAGTTCAGAGTGTGGTTCCTCCGAATGGCTTGTCTGAAGTCAAACGCTTTCAACCACTTGGTCAATGTGAACATAATGGGCCCGAGAATGAATGGTTCAGCTGGTCAATCCTTGATATATTTGCGCCGGCTCATTTTTTATTGTACAAGATGATTTTTAATAATTTAATGAAAATATGTGATTATCTATAATTTGGTGGCATATTGACGGTTGTATCTGTCGTAAAGACAGATTGAGGTTATGTTTTTATAATTTGAACGGTTTATTTAACAAGTAAAAAAAGTTAGATTTTTCTATAAAAAGTTTAGTTTTGTTTCACTAAAAAGTGCTTATCTTTCAATAATATAGCTATTTAATGCACCCTTGAAAGATAATGATCGATGGAGTTGATTTGACCCTTCTTTTTCAACTAAACTAGCAGTATTATTATAGATCATCTCCTCTGACAAGGCAAAAAGAAGCTATAGCTTCTAAACTTTAGTTAGTTAACTATAACTTAAGCCGCCTCTGTTGCAAGCTGCTTTCAAACTTGCTTTCAAACAATTTCAAACCTTTTTAAAGCCTCTGTCACAAGACCACAAGATGCTGGTCAATGCCAATTTGGCATTGACACGTCCTCCTAGAAAAAATCCTGAAATGTAGCAAAATTTTCAAGTTATTTGCAAAATTGAAAGAAGTGTACTTAAATTCAAAATTATGAATGATGAAGATAACTTAGCGTAAATTATTGCGCGTGATGAATTGTCTAAAAGCTTTAAAGTACAGCTCAAATGTCCTGAAGTTAGCGTCTCTCCCCCGTCAGGCTTGTCAAGCTTTGTTCACTTGTCCTCAAAGGTTCGCCTCACCTAGGACACCTTCGCCTTGTGATGTTTGCTGCCGCCACCCAGACAAGAAACCAGTAAGATTATGATTAGATTAAAAGAAAATACGAGACAAATATAATAGGTTTCTTAAACGTTGCCTGAAAGAAATTGCTTTAAGAGATAGGGTTGCCTTTCCAGATTTTTCTGGTCCCTTTCTTTCCTGAATGCTCAACGTTTCAAGACCTTCACAGGTCCCTTCCTTTCCTGAAGAAGAGACGTGTAAAGGTCTCAAAACGTTGAGCACTGAAACAATGCTAAAAGTACTAAACACCACGCGGTTAAAACCAAAAAATGAGTTTAAATACCAACCAAAATCGCGAAGACAGAAGAAAAATAATCAATATAACCAATTTTGAATGGTCCAGTGTTTCGACATCAAAAAAGTGTCCATCGAGCGCGGGAACCTGTGCCACTCGAAGTTGATCAGATCGTTTCTCTACGCCCACTACTGGCCGCGGGAGCCCAGCATCGTGGGACTTTGGATGGCACTCGACTCTCCCTATCTAGAAGTCCTAACGGATAAATTTTGTCATTCAGGTAACAAGGTCATTCTTGATACTAACTTTCTTTTATTTCTGAGTATTATAATCTTGTCGTAATTAAATGATGCTTGATAGTCATCCATTTTTAAGAAACAGGAATTTATGAACCAGATATCTAGTTGCCATCATAAAGTCGCTCTTTGGAAGGTGACAGAATACACTGAATAGGAGTGTGGGTCCGCCATATATCGGTCAGAAACACCACAAATGGCACCCTTGTCTCATTAAGTAATACCTGCATATAGTAACTTTATTATTAGCTTAATTATTTTCTGCATTATAGTTTCTAAATATGTAACGCTGTGTAATCTTGCACATTTAACAGGTGACAGGTTTCTAGCCTTCGAACGAATGGAAAGAACAAACGAACGCAAATTGATTGGTGTTCTGGTGGCCAACCAAGTCTGGCCTTGGCATGTCGATGAGTTGGAAGAATGGGCTCATTTCACCCCGACCAGGGCTGAGAGGAATCACATGTATTTCACGGGACATATGTATAAAAGCCCTGGACTTTTTCAGAAGTATCACGTACCATATATTTATGACGTAAGTGTCTGTATGGATTGATTTTACTGGCGTTTTAATATTCTGTAGTATCTGAATCAAAATGAGGATTATTATAATTCTAATCTATATACGTCAATTCAGACATGAAAGGGAACACCTTTATATGGTGTTCCTTTATAGGTATTGTCCTTACCTCACCTGATTGAACGCGATGACGAGGCCGACCATGTCGCATGCTTATCGAGATGAAACCTATTCATTCTAAACTTAATGATAACAAGGTTGTAGTTGCAGGATCCACTTTGGGGTCCAAAGAATACGTGATGCATTTAAGCTTGATGCTTGTCAGTATGTAAATATGAAATGCCCTATATTTGTGAAGAACTATTAGTCTTCGTTGTCTAAGGTAAACGAAGGCCTAGGCTTCCTTAATAAAGCTTCTCTCTTTAGGTGGAAGTGCTAGGTACTGCAGCAGAAGCGACGGGACAAGGCGTAGCTACGGCATTGCTGAAGCAGTTACTTGACCACTCGTATGAACTCAGACATCCACTTGTGCAAGTCACTTCTATGAGCAAATATACGTAAGTTTTAACTTGAATATTTTATTTTGATATTTTTAAATGGTAATATGGATATTTATAGTGCCTGCCATTATGTTTTAAGACTAGCACTTGACTACAGCTCACCTGACTTGATGAAAAATCACGATGAGCATGATTGTCTAGTCTAGAAGACTCACTTTAAACTTGGAGACTTTAGGGCTGTAGTTTTCCACTTCATAGCAGTTCGTACGAAAAAGTAGTTGCGTGGCGCTTTGGTGTAATGTAGGATTTAATAGGAATAGGATAGGATAGGAAGGTACCTAAAGCAAAACTTCACACGGTCTCTATATATACTATAAAATTCTAAGTCCTGGCAAACTCGGGCAGGAACAATACAGTTTAGTAACTTATAGCCTCTTTTCAATATAATTATCTTTTCGCCTTCAGGTCAAAATTGTGCGAAACTGTCGGCATGAAACAAGAATGGTCGATGGACTACACAGAATTCATCGACGACAAAGGACAAAAGGTGTTCTTCCCTCGACGACCTCATCACACAGTCGCCGTTTACACCAGACACAATGACCCTAAGAAGGCTGGAGAGTTCCCTTGTGCTCCTCCGTATCTTTAGGTAAAAAGACTATAAAAGACCATCGTTTTGCAAGATGAATTGAATATATACGGGGTAAATAATTACCATCTACATCGTGCATAATTCGTATTATTTCAGCACAGCGATCGTCCTTTTATTTGCTAGTCGTTTAGATCAATGGTCAAAAGATCTTATGGCCCTTTTACTAATAGCAGCTGTGTGAGTGACACAAACAAAATTTTGATGTAAAGCTGGTAAAGATAAATCCTTTGAGGCATAAAATACAATCAATGAAACTAATTTGTAAGAAACATAGAGTTTTTTTTAGATGTTATAATTTAGAAGTTGTATTTTTGGACCGTCAGAAAACCCATTCGTATGCTAAGGCTAATGCTAATGGACTCGATCACGCACATACACAACAAGAGAGAGCAAGCATACGACACTCAAACTTTCCTGTACGAATTTTATTCCAGTAATTCAAAAATACGACTCCTGGAGTGGTATTTTTGAACCGTCAGAAAACCTATTCGTATGCGAAAGCCTAATGAATAGATGCGCGGTCTCGCTCACGCACATACATAACGAGCGAGAGCAAGCTTGCGGAATTCAATCTTTCGCATAAGAATTTAATTCCAGTGGTTCAAAAATATGTTTCCTGGCACCTATTGGTTTCTTGTACAAAAAAAAAATTGGTATTCTATTTATAAAAACTGTGTAGATATCAGTGACTAAAAACAAAAGAATAAAACGTGGTCCTGTTTTTAATTATTTTATCAAATTAGCAAACTGTGTTCAAAATAGGTTCATAAATAAAATTCAATGAAAAATTATAATTTATTTTATTGGAAACTAATATGCTACACTCATCATCTATTAACAGTAATAAATATGGTGATATAATGAATATTCTAACAACAATTTAACCATTAAAATCAACAGTATTTCTTATAATCTATAATACTTCCACAACATAACAGGAAATTCACGGATAACATCAAAAACATCATTCATATTTTGTTCATGATCTTATTCTGTAACCTTCTAGTTATAAAATAAATCAATCACACAATTCGTATTAAAATAAGCAGAAAAAAAAACTTAAAAAAATAAATAAAAATAATATAAGCTTTCAACAACGGTTTTATCCCTGTTTAGGTAATTACATGCATATATTATATACAAAGATAGATTCTGTCCAATAACCCTTACTTTACCATTAATATTATAAAATGTTTGCAAAAAGGTAACCTACCTAAGGTACCTTTTAGAAATATTTATATACTGTGATATTATTTTCTATGTCACAGACATAAGCTTTTGTTGACTATTTCAATTACACCCCCAGTTTCTGAATCGATAGTAAAAGTCAGGAACAGCCAAAGTGACGTGCTGAAGAAACATTATTTTCCTTTGTGTCGTCACTCATAGCTGTCGCTTACTTTGGCTTTCGAAGGAGAAAAGATGAAAAATTGCATTACTATGTACAACTGTAAATCCTGAAACAATTTTAAAGTAAAATTTATACAATTTAACATTATTCTTGAACTGCTTGTATCTGAGACTTGGACAGGAATCTTCATGGCATTTGTCAGATTCAATGAAATTTGACAAGTATTACGCAGGAGATAGATGCTAGTTTTTCTTAGCATAGCCCCATTGCGAGCCTCCTTCCTTGCCTCCTTTCTTGCCGTGTTCCGAGTGCTTCTGGTGGTGTTCCTCGTGTCCTGCTTTGCCGTTGTAGCCTTTGTGGTCGGCGTCAACGTGGCCCTTGTTGCTGGGAGGCAAAAATTATTTGTAATTTAAAAAATGACTAGAAATAATCTTTGACCTATGTACATACATAGGTATTCCATTGCAAGGTATCAAATTTATTATTCTTTAAAGGAATATAAGTATTTATATAGATAGGTAGGTAGATTTGAGTCTATACGTTGATTATTGTGCGGTGTTTTCCCTTTACGTAGATACATGAACAAAATATTCAAAACTAGCTGCTTCATTCACCCGCGTAGATTTCAATCCCCAGGTTACAAGCATATACAGAGCCTAAGTAATATTAGGACTTCTGCTGCCTACATTTTAAATATTATTGCAAACGTTACGTGAAGCAGCAACAAACATCCTCGTATTTTTAACAAACACATATTTTTAAATCCTCACAAATTAATAAAGTTATTACATTTTTACCCACTTGCACATAGTATTCCACTGCTGGGAAAAAGTCTCCTCCATTCCATCCACATGTATCATCTCTAACTATGACTGCGCTGAGTGCAATAAGATAATCGTGGCTTCTGCATCATTTGCTGGATCTAACCTAACACGACGATTTGGCGTAGTCGACGTGACAATATTACGTATAAGACAAGAAAGTATTGCAACGTGACGTTACGGGTAAAACGTGACCCATGTTGCTCCCAAAGTTGCAAATTATCTTCATATTTTAATGTCATCAAAGTCGGTCCAGTGCTTTTGTAAATTACCCCCAACAAACATGTAACCAACGTTAACTCACCTATATCCCTTCTTGCCTTTCTCCACAAAGTCATGCCCGGCGTTGACGTGATGAGCCTTCTTCTTCCCACTCTCGTTGCTGGCGTGTTTCGCGTTGAACTTCCCGTACCGGTGGTGTTCGCCGCTCTTGTGGTAGTCGTCGTAGAACTTGTGTTCCTTGTGGAACTCGTCCTTGTGGTACTTGTTGTGGTATCCTTGAACAATGGAGTATGTGAGTGAGTAGACTAGTAGTTCTGCAAACAGTAGATCTCTCGAGCACTTTATTCGAAAGGATAGAGAATTCTAACTAGGAGTTTGTGATGTAAATGTGTTTCCAGGAAAGCTCAATTAAGATTTATGCTGAGAATTGTTATTAATTGACTATTAATAACAATTCTCCGCAATTTTTCCAATCGCTTGCTCTTCAATTCTTCGTTTCGTTTGGTCAAATTAGCCTTAGTCATATACCTACCATTATTGGATTTAACCTAACAAAACAATTTACGCGCCAAAAAAAGTCTCAACCGTTGAATCTACAAATTACAAGAAAAAGCCTTCAGAGTCGAATTGAGACTCGGAAGGCTTTTTCTTGTAATTCAATTAAGAATAAAAGGTCCAATAACCGCAGCTTACAAGCAAGTAAATGAAATAGTAAGCAAACAATAGAAAATCCGGAAAATGGTGCGTAATGAAATGAATTTGTAAATTATCAATGGTGTTTGTGGTTTGTGTGAAATAAACGGTTAAACTATTTTTACGTAATTTACTTTCCCTAAACCGCAAGTGTTAATAGTAATATTGATAAGTTTACATTTTACTAGCTATGCCCTTCGGTGTTGCCTGCAAATTCGCTGGAAAATCATATCGCATAACGAAAGCTCCAGCTATCTCCACATTCGTTTTATCACAATCGATTCAGTAGACAAAGTATAATAAAGTAAAAATGAATAAGTACCAATTGCAGGACGTAGCATACAGCGCAATTTATCCATAAACCGTTAGTTTTTCCTAACTAAGAAAAAACTACGTAGGCCGGTTGTGCCGAAACTTACCAACTATTGTAGTACTTATATCAGTTTTACATCTGTGTAACAGATATAATAACATTTTATGATACCTACCATTTTGTAAATACGTTCATACATTATGTATGATACATATTATAGAAAACACCCAATACCAGAAACAAACATTTATGGTGTGTCTCAGCTATGTGTCCATGAGCTGCATCTTCTTGATTTCCTAAATATTATGTTGGTAATGTTTGTAAATTTTGGAATCTATCTCTAATCCTACCTTTAGTTTAATACATCATATTCTTATGTCTTTTCATCTCATCGAAGTGAGCTCCTCTGTGTCCATAAGTTTCAGCCTAGTGCTTTTCTATGTTTGTTATTTTTGTAAATTATAATATCTAATCTTACCTTTAGTTTTATGCGTGTTATGTCCTTTCTTCTCCTCGAAGTAGGCTCCTCTTTGTGCATGAGTTTCTTCCTCGTGATTAACTAAAAATCCTGTGACTTCTTTGTTTACAACTTAGCTCTCATCTTACCTTTAGTTTTATGGCCCTTCTTATGTCCTTTCTTCTCATCGAAGTGGGCTCCTCTTTGTCCATGAGCTTGTTCTTCATGACTTCCCTTGTGTCCTGCCTGGTCGTGGTGTTTCTTCTTCTTCCCTGCGGCTTCTTCGTATTCCTTGCGATGGTGCTCGTCGGTCTTGTGGCCTTTGTTACCGTGGTCTACGTAGTGGTCCTGGTTGAAGCCTTTTGTTTTCTGTAAATTATGATTATACGTAGATAGGTGTTTGTGGTTTTATCTCATTTTATACACCGTTATTTTATATTTCGGTCTCTTCGTCTTTACATAGTTTATTTACAAAGTCGTTTTCCGTTTGTCTGTCTGTCTATCTATTCTATGTCTATCTACTCAAATATGCACCGGATTTAAATAATGCGGTTTAAGTACACTATCATTATTGATCCCTAGGAAGGTTGGTGTCAGGCAGGCGGCAGGCCGTTAAAATATTGCTATTTGCAGAAGTTATGATGATTTACCTACTGCGCCGATCCCAAATAAAAAAAAATAGAATTTACCATCCCCGGGTTCGAGGGAGGGGCGCAACCGGGAATATCGCTCGGATGAGAAGATTTTTGTTGGTTATAGAGTTAAAACTTTTAACTGATGAAACTTTAATCAGTTATCAGTTCAGACAGTTCAACTGTGCAGTTTTGCCTACACCAGTTTTAACTGCACTGTTATGTTGTATTTTAAATTAAAACTGACGTTTTTTGCTATCACTAACAATCCACTTGATTGACCACAGTGTTAAGTACTATTACCCCTCTAGCGCCCTCTAGTGTAGGTAGGTACCATATTCTCGAAATTGAAAATGGTGAGAAATGTGGTCCCAGGTTCTTCATCAATCTTCACCTAGTTGTAAAACAACCAAGATTAAGCTAGTTACTGTATTTTGAGGAGGTATTTAGCTCATCACTTCAAAGATCCTCGTCCGATCATCACAAAAAAAATAAGGGATTATAACTTTGTTCTATTACTTTCCCTCAGTACTTTCCAAATAAAATAAAATAAATCATCTCAATCGGCCCCGCAATCTACGAGTACTCGGTAAACATAAGTACATAAAAAGCGATGAAATGAGAACGTCCTTCCGTTTTCAAAAGTCGGTTAAAATAAAAAAAAATGATTTGCCTTATGGCTATTTACGACTGTTGAACCGCACGGGCTGTGGCGCGTAATTCTGAGGTAATATTTGAATACCTACATTATTTTATTATTAAATTCGAGATATGTATATCACATTTTTTTTCTAAATACATAGTAAAAAGATCTCGCGGTCTAAATAGTAACAAACACCCGCCAGCAACGGTTAAAATACTATATTCCTGCCACGGAACATGCATCTTGTATTGTTAACGTTTGTCTTTTACTGTGACATGAAGGTTCAAAGTTATCAGACAGAGACAAACGTTACATAAACTTAGTCATCCTACTACCGTGGCAGGAATATAGTGTCCTACTAATATTATAAACGCGAAAGTTTGTATGTCTGTGTGTGACTTTGTTACTCCTTCACACAAAAAACTACTATACCGATTGCGATAAAACTTGAATAACTGGAGACCTAGAATAACACATAGGCTAATTTTTATCCCAAAATTCGCGAAAACGCAGGGCGCAGCTAGTCATTTGTAAGTTAAGGGTATGTGTTTAGGTAGGTACATACCTGCTATCTTCTCTTTTGTAAATGTTGTTTTAAACCTAGGCTAAAGAAAAACGACTAATATCTCTAAATTAAACAAATAATAACATTTAGAATTTGACAATCAGATAAAAATGCAAGCAGACTCACAAACACAGTTATCTAAATCACACATAAAATATTTGCTTAATTCTGCACTGTGCTGATAATGCACTAAAATTAATTTAGGTTTGTATATTTTATTTTGTTAATGATTACCTGATTAAGTACCTAAACCAAAATAATTAGGTATACCTAATAGGTTATTAATAATTTTGTACGAATTAAAACATAACACGTTGACCTTTACAATGTCATTTTGTAAATTAATATGGGACATTTTCCATAGCATGTTATTTTAACATTGATTAGTTTTTATCAAAGGAATGAATTTAACTTTAGAATGTTTTGTTCATAGTCTCGTTTTCACACGATTATTAAAATTTACGCTACAATTTTCTTTATTAAGTAATTCAATAGACGGAGTGTAGTATTCAAAACTAATTGATTTACCTTTCCACCATGTCCAGCATAATGCTTGTCGTGTTTCTTATGGCCACCACCCTGAGCGTGGGAATGACCATTCTTATGATGGTGCTGATGATGCCCCGCAGCAGCCAAGACCTGGTCGCCATCCAGCTGTTTCAACGGAACCAACGGCACAGAAGCTACAGGTATAGGAACCTCCACAGGGGACGACACAGGGGGTAACAACACAGGGGGAAGAACGATCTGCTCATGATGAAATACAGCAGGTGCTTGGGAATTAAGCTTGGATATGAAAGGCGAGTTGCTAACAGGACCGGACGCCACGTTTACATGACTCACGTCAGGATTTAGATACCGAGCTGATTTAGGTGCACCGGGAGCAGCATACACTCTGTGATAATGCTCAGCACTCGCTGCTAACATTTCCTCGTACGGCGGAGAAGATGGGTCAGTATCGTCAGTGAATTCGTGGACTTCGTATTGATGGACTTGTCGAGGTGTTCGGACGTAGTCGTTTGATCTTCGAACGCGACGGGGCTCCTCGCAGCATCGTTTTACTCTGACATGCTCCTCATAAGGATCTTCGTTTATCTCTCGTCTTGTTCGATAATGTTCTTCTTCTTCGTAGGGTTCCTCATAGGGTTCTTCTACGTCTTCCTCTTCAACCCAGGGTTCGTCGACGATATCTGCGACCGCGACGGCAATCACCAACCAGAGCACGACGGCCCGCATCGCGATAACTGCAGCGGAACGTGGCTTTTTTGTTATATACTTCGAACCTTTCACTAAAGGATGTGTTGCTACACACCGCAGCACTTCGGTAGAACAATCCTCGTCTCGCTCCCGAGATATCTTTTATATTAGGCGGTAGACAAACATAATTCGATTGTTTGAACAGGGACGGGCGCGCGGGTGCGGGCTGAAGGCACACTGTTGGTCGCTGTGTCGTCGTATCGTACCTAGAAAGCGTTGTTAACCGCGCGATGCGAATCGGTGATTATTTTCGCGATTTTTCTGAGAGTGAAAACGGCCGTGAATATTAGCTTTTACTAATCATTTTTGGCCGTGATGATTTGTTGCGTAATATCACGTAACAGACGCATCACGGAATTCGGACATTATAAGTTGAACTTTAACTTCGCCGTTATTTTTACTTTGCACTTTATCGAAAGTTTTTCTGACGATTTTGTAAAATGGTCTTTGATGTGCGTTTAAAAACCGACACCGCTTGGCAAATGTTTACAATAGCATAAGCCTTAGAAATTATTTATCATTCTGTGTATAAAGGCATCCTACGTTGGTTTTATTCCTGCAATTAACCATTGTTATAGACGTTCCTACCTTTAACATTTATGACAACAAACGACTTCAATTGAATTAGAATCATTGAATTAGAAATAAAACAAAGGAAAATCAATCAAAGTACTGTTTTGAATATTATAAATTTCATAATCATTATAGCTCTTTCGGTTATACCTTCTTGGATCTACTTTCTGGTAGGTACCCCCTAATAAATTTTATTCATCTTTTCACTTTTTATAGCAGCGTTGATTAATGAATTGTAGGTAGGTAGATATCATTCAAAACGCTCAACTCTGAAAACTATGTCTGTACTGCTTAGGGCATAAAATATGTACATATCTATTACAAAGCTGTAGTTACCTACCTAATGTTTTGAATTACTTTTTAGTCATATCTAAAAATTTTAACACATGAGACGAGTATAACCTACTAACCTAGTTTTTTTTATTAGTTAGGTAGTTTTCAGAGTTATTGATATTATTATAATTTGTAACGACATTAATTTTAGTAAGAGTTGTTCTAGTTCCTTGACCAAGATCTATTATTTGATGGTGCAAGTTTGTTTTTGTTGACTGTTCATTCAGTGTCGATAATTCTATTAGTCCATATTCTGTATTTCAATTGATGTAATTAGGTTTTTGTTAGGTAAATCACGAGAAGGTATTTCGTTCAATTTTTGAATCTCCGGGCCTGCGTATTCTGGATATCGATTGGCAACATTAGATTGTATAGCTCATAGCAAAGTAGTTTTTCGTACCACACTAAACTTGTAACTGATGGAAGAAATTTTTCGTTTTCAGGACAAATTACCTCGATAAATTGAATAAGAAGAGTAAGCAATAGGTACTATATCCTTTGTTATCTTCAATAGATAATTATTACCTTCTAGCTGCGCCCCCGCAGTTTCACCCGCGTAAATCCAAATCCGGAGAGATTATGGGGATCAATATTATCGTATGTTATTTTCTATCACTTAAACTAAGTATTCCAATACAAATCGATCGAACTGTTTGAGCTCTAATAGGGAACAAACAAACAAATATACATACAAACTTTCGGATTTATAATATTAGTTTGAATTTGGATTATTAGGATATTGTTCACACTTTTTATTATGTTGTAAAACTAATTTGTAGAAAAAGTCAAGTTTCTTTACAGCTATCTTTTTAGCACTTAACTAGTACTAACTTAAGTTTTGCTGACACGTACCCTATATTCCAATACAGTAGGAGTGCCTACCACCTACAAATTAGTCCATGAATGATATTGCTTTTTTATTGCACAAATTGCTTTATGGGTTTAGGTGTTTATTAATAATAAACTACAGCTTGGTTACAGACGGACGGACGAACAGATGGACAGACAGAAAGAATAGGGTCCCGTTTTTAACCTTTGGGTACGGAACCCTAAAAACTAACTATATCTGACGACGCGACGTTGGCCACGCGACTTTGACGACGCGACGTTTAAGACGCGTCTCGTCTCAGTACGATGTGGTTCTCAAAAACGATATCAAAACGAGATCGCTCCGGCCCTCGAGAATACGTCTGCCGGTTACGCACGACCTGACCCGCCGCAAGTAGGTACCTCTACAATAGGATTGAATGCATCTAGAGATGACAAACAGACAGACAGAAGGTATTGCGTGTCGTTACATTACGTTTTGAAACTGTTTACTTAATAAGTCATGATTTAACGTTACGAATGATGTCTTAGATATTGGGAATTTAGACCGTTTTTTCTCCCAGAAACCTGTAAATAGTTATTTTACATGGATGTATGTAAGTATGTAAAATAAAGACTTTAAAGGTATCTATGTAAAACTGATTTAGTTAGATATCTATAACAACCACACGAACAACTCCATGACCTGGCCCCTGATTACGTAAGTCTGTTGCTAACAAATCTCGATTGAAACAATTGAAATTGTTGATTTTCGTTTTTTGTTGCTGTGTTGACGGATATACGATTTAATAGTTACAGTCACTAGTTTCAATAGCAATCGTCATTCATTGTATTGTTGTAATCAACAATTGTCTAAACAATTAGAATTGTTTCAATCAAGATTTGTTGAAATTTCGAAAAGTTTGAATTAAAATTTCTTAGTTTTATTGGTTAACACATACTAATAACAAATAGTTAACACGAAGAATTGCATCATCAGAAATCCAGTGACGGGTGTGCCGTGATGATTAGCACACTCGTTATTTTATCAGAAACAGAAAACATCATCTGCGAACATTTCAATTGTCTAGTTATCACGGTTCATAAGATACAGCTTGGTGATAGACAGACAGACGGACAGCGGAGTCTACCTTTTGGGTGCGGAACCCAAAAAATGTACATAATATGCTTGTGTCAAACTAATAAAGATTTACGAACCTACGTGAAATGCTTCAAACGGGAAATACCACCCTCGCTATTTACAATCACTTGCTAAGATGATAACGTTTGTAAATTGTTTGAAACCAAAAGTTAAAAGAAAAATAAGCTAGTTTGTTGCTCTCGGCTGCTTACAACATGATATAATTACTTGCCGGAACTAATTGTATTGTCACCGTATTAAATTTTAATTTGTTTTCAACGAGAATAACACTTTTTGTATTTGTTGCTGTGAGTTGACGAAACTTGTTGTAAAACCTTGTATTTTTACTCGTATAGATCACATCTATATATCTCGTATAGATGGATCTTGCATATAGATCACAAGATCTGCACATGATGCGATTTGAATATTATTAGCCGTATAATAAACGGATGATGGACTTAGGTCGGAGTAGTGAGAACATGCTTTGTCTTTTTCCGTGACAAGAACTTTCAAAGTTGACAGACAGAAACAAAAAGTCGAAGAATTACTCCGATCTTACTCCATGTTAATAACGCTATATAAGATTTGCAAATTCTTCAAGTGGAACACATGCACGTTACAGGATTGGCACATTCCCACTTGTATGAGAGGTCATTAATATGATGCATCAAGGCACTTTACAGAGATCTCCGAGATCTCCGAGATCTCCACATTCTGCGACTTGGAGTAGAGGTCATTTGGCAATTTTCACCTTTAAGATCTGTAGATTTCTACGACTACACAAGACAGAGTGTTTACACAATATGATAAAATAATACAAAAACAATACAATTTTTCAATCGATTTATTTCAAGTGTTTATAAACCAATTATGATATCTAAAGCAAATCGTGCAACTTTATTTATTTTTATTCAATTTAGAATAAAATACACTTATTTAATTTATTCTTAAGTACTTGGTCTATTTACATTATAAATAACTTACAGTAAATAACTTCAAGTTTATTTATGTACAGTTTTAAGATTGCTTAGCTTATTGAATAAGTGTTTTACTTAGTAACAATATTAGGTACTTATTTATCACTAGCAACGCCTCGCGGTATTACACGTGTAAAATGTAGCCTCTTACGTCTGCCTCGACAGGACTCTCGTATTTATAAAATTTTAAGCCTTTTCGTGCTTAAAATCGGTCAAGTTTTTTGACCGTAAACAAAATTAAATAAACTTTCCAACTTGTGATAACCATATGGAATTTTGATAAGTGATCTTCACAAATAAGTTATGGCACGTCTTACTATATCTATATCTTAGTTAACCTAGGTATTTACAATTCTTCTTTTTTTCAATAAGACAATAATGTTTATTCATTACCCAGGTGTAACCAATTGCAGTCGAGCCGGTATTGAACCTAGGTGTAAAAAAATGCATTTGGTTAAACCTAGACCTTACTCGTCTTGCGGATACTGGCGCTAGCGTGTTATTTTAACACTAAGAACCAGTTTATTCATCGTAAGAATGGTACCGCCTGGCAGCATCATTACTTCCATGGGCCACCGTTTAAGTGTGGATTTTTATACAGCAGCGGTAGGCAAGGTGTTGCGCGCGCTACTTATCTATTTCAAGATAATAAAAGTAATACTCTAAAACAAATTTTGATCACGTCACTTTAACAATTACTTTGACTTTCCTTGCGATGAAGAAACTGGCTGTCAGTAAAACAAACTAACATAAGTAGTTATACAAACTAACATTAAAATCTAATAAGTCTTTATCAAATGGTCAGATACAAACGGACTGAATTTTTCATTGTCTTTTACCTTATTCTTATGCAGTGGACAGCTCTTCTGCTTCAACCCAATTTCGGATTTATTATGAGTAAGTTTGTACTGAGCAGATATGGAGACACTTTTCTTTAAGGTTTTTTGGCAGCTTTTGGGTAAATTATGCACTGAGGAATAAGTTCGTGAATTTTGTTTTAATTTGGTGATGTAGGCTTCAGGGGAGACTTCTAACTGGCTGTGATGGAGGCAGGTTGAGGTTATCTGAAAAATAGTTTTAGAAGAATTAAGTACATTAAATTGGGCCTAAAATAATAGGTAAGAAGAAGGTCGATTTTGTGGACCAGCTGAGAAAAGAACAGTTCAGCTTAATGGGAAATTCTAAACTGAGTAACAAAATGAATGACACGTATTGATGAGACGCATATTTGCTCTTCCGGTAAGTGTGATGTACTATCTACTACAAATTGCTTACTAGGTGTCTTTACAGAGTGGAGGAGGTGCCTACCTGGTGTTCTCTTCTAGGTCTGGCATAGAGCGCGGCGCGCTCAGCGAGCTCAGTGCGCAGGCGCCACGCACGCGTCGCGAGCGCACGCCGCGCCGCGCCCGCACCGCCTGCTGTCTCGCGGCATGCGTGCCATCTGTACAATACATCAAAAATTATAGTACACTACTTTATGCATATATAAGTACAGCTGGTGCTGAAAGCTGGAAGAATAACCAGCTTCAGCACCAGATTTAGTACCTGTACCTATATGTCTTCATTAGAAGACTGAAATGACAATGGGCGGGCCATAAAGCCCATACATACAAGGGAATACATACAACGGAATGTTGTAGCGACCACCAACTCGGAGGATCGACGACATTGTAGCGGTCGAGGTGGCTCCATATCGTTATTTATGGCGTCGTCGTTATTTGAGAAGCCTATATTCGGCAAATGACGAATAAGGACTGAGATGATGATGATGATATTATGCTCTTACTCCTTATATCACACACAATTACCTGGATCTTATAGGACATCATCAGCGAGCTGTTAACGTTATTCGTTTCTTTTAGTTTCTATTAGCAACCACGCGTTCACGGCTCACATCGCGAATAGTTCTAAAAAAACTTTAAGTGATGAAGTGAGATTGACCGATGCGTTAGCCACTATTTAGACAGAAAAATCACGTTTTTGACCGACTTAGCAAGAGACGAAATACATCACGATTTGTCAATTGGTTTTCAGGTTCGTGAGTGGCACACTTTTCCGTATCCCCGCCTGGATCATACTCAAGCATTTAATCTATGGAGCTACACAGTCGCGACATTGCAGAGGCTCGTTGCTGTATCTAGGCAACTTGGAGAACCCTATCGCAATAACTCCGTGCCTGGTAATGACCTGCAAGACCCGCGTAACTAACTCCGTACCTGGTGACCTGTAAGATTCACGCAACTAACTCCGTACCTGGTAATGACCTGCAAGACCCTCGCGTGCTGCCCCGCGGCCCGCAGCGCGCGCCCCGCCGCCCGCACCGCGCCCCCACTCCACGACACACGGAGCGCACGCGTATAGTACTCTAGTGCTATAGGGTATAGACCTGTGGAAACAAATCACACATTTCAGAGCAGAAGGATTCGAATTGGAATTAGAAGGAACACAGTCTTTACAGACCCCTATGACGATTATAAAAAACCTCTAGGTAATGAGGGCGTACCTAACAGCAGGACCGTGTTCTGTGTGCTAGTCTGGCAAGATCTCATGACTCAGCTAGAACGACCTTTGATTTCGTTTATTAACAACGCTCTGGGAATAAGTGGTTGGTTAGTTTCAGTCTCAAATTATGTGGACTTAGATTCTCACCACGGACCTCTCAAATTATGAAGACATGGATATTCGTACCGGAGTTGACTTCCATGGCGTCCTACTGCCTAACCTCTCTAAGAGGAGGCCTTTGCCATACAGTGGGATAAAAAAAGCGGGCTAGCAAAAACATAATAATTAATATTATATATTACCTCGATCTCTCATCCAGTCCCCATACAGCACGTAATGTTCCCAGTTCTCTGGCTCCAGCTCCAGCAGTTTGTTGAGTATCCCCCTCTTGTCCTCAGGTCTTAAGTGCAACAGCTCCAAGTACGCCTGAACGAAGCGAGGTTCCAGCGCTATGCAGCGCTCTAGCATCTTCAGCGCTTCGGGTAGACGATTCCTCTTTCTGGAAATTAATGACGTAAGAATCATCATAATCGGTTTATTCGTTGACGTCTGGCGGGCCACATAGGACCAAACATACATATACAAACTCAGACAGATAAAGATATAACCCATCTTTGCGTCGCACAGCCGGGTAAAAAGTAAAAAAAAATCTATCAAATGATATATTCAAAGTCGTAAAAACGTCTACTATTTTTATCTTAATTGATTATATCTTTTATTTATTTTTACTTTTTATTAACGGTTACATAACCAATATTTGGATCATTCGTGTATTTTTCTGGTTTAAAACACATCAGTTTCTAATATTTGTTAGGTACTTTTCCAAGATACTTTGGTTATAAACATTTGCTATCAGTAGCCATTGACAGGCAGGTGGTATAAAACAATCTATAAAAGAGAGCAGTTAGATGCTGGTCAGATACTGAAAACATATTCGGAGAGATAGTTAGACTATAATAGGCCAACGATGATTATTATTTGACAAGCCTCAATGAAAATATCATCATAAAAGATTTATCCCCATCAACATAAAACATGAAAGTTGTTACTCTACAGAGAACAACATGTCAATTTTCATAAAAATCCCCACAAAGTCAATAGTAACTGAATCTCTTATCAGTCACATAAGAGATGCAGCACACGGTCATTACCCCGACATTGAACAACCTTGCAGAAATCATAAAATGAGTGACATTTTAATTCATGCAAATACTGCGGCTCGTTATCTGTCTTTATCTGATAATGTACCAAATATTTGGATAGACCAATGTTGAGGAAGGTTATTCATGATGCTGAATAAATTACTGTAAGAATAATATCCTTTAATGACTATTTCTGAAATCAGATTATATCACACAGAATAGTTTTTAATAATAATATGTCATTTATCGCAATATCATTCATTAGTCATTAGGGGAGAGGTGGCATGAAAGGGACATTTTTAATGTTGACGCTCTAGTAAGTGATTAAGATAATATTTGGAACAGCTTAGAGTCAAATAGGAAGCAGTGATTATTAAACTACTGAAATTAAATGCGATAATTGTCATTAATTAATTCTAAATTGCTTATTTTGACTTCTTTAAAATATGTCTATAATGTCCCTTTCATAAATGGACTGTATTGAAAGGGACACAGTAATTTTTGAAAGGGACAGCACATAATTACAAAGAAAATCATTTTGTGATTTGCTGTAAATGTTCTAAAAATATGAAGTATGTACACAATAACTACTTACTAATTAGGTATGTTCAAAATAAAAATAAATAAAGTGACTGGATTTATTATTTATTAAGTTTTACCTACCATTTTCATGTTACAGACTAATATAATTTAGCACTTATATATCTATTAAGTATTTAAACAAAAATCAACAATATAATCATCTTTTTTTAGATATTTTAAACTTAAAAAAGTTATTATAGCTTTTCTTAAGACACTTAGGTACAATTGACAGCCTCATTAAAGTTTAATTTAAAGTATTTTAAAAGTAATCAACTTAGATAACAATAATTATGGTTTTTAGTGACAAATTGCACAGAAAAAATTAAAGATACCTTTAATTCCACAGGTTTCGTGAGCCCAATTCACGTAAAATTTTACATTGAAACCAATCTTCAGTACTATCTGAATATTTTTTCTTACAAACATGACATTGGTCATCACCTCCTGTTTAATCTTCTGTGATGCTGCGATTCCTCAACCTTGGCTGTTCAGTGACTTCTTCAGTTTCAGAAATATCTATTATTGAGTCAGATTCAGTATCTACATGTGACAACGTACTGTTGCTGCTGCTACTGCTCGACATTTTTCATGCAGTCTTCTTCTTCTTCTGACTAGCATTAAAACTTTTTTTAATTTCAGTTTTCTTTTTACCCTTTCCTTTACTTTTGATTTTGTTTGATTGCTGATCTATTAAATTGCATTTGAAAATTTGCTTCACATGTTTTAAGTTTTGTTTCTCAGTCTTGGGTGTTTTCTTTTTTAGGATATCCATCATGTTTTCTAAAAGTAATCTATCTTTTTCAGGTGTTTCAGTTATATAAACAAATGACGTACATTCAGAAGCTTTAGCTTTTGCGACCAATCTGTGCAAATGTGATTTGCTTACATTAATTATTTTAGCAGCCGATCTTACAGAAATGCCTCTTTGTAAGACTTCATTCACCGCCTCTTCAATTTTGAGTGCATCGACACGCGTTCTCTTCTTAGGTGTCATTTCTAATCTGAAAAAAAGGAAAAAAAAAAATAGATACCTAGTGAAAAAAAAGCTGTCATGAAAGGGGCGGTTATGAAAGGGACGTCCCATTCATAACCATTTGTTGTGTCCCTTTTATAAATATCATAGAAAAATTGAAAACATAACCACAAAATCTACAATTATAAATAAAAGTTTACTGACCTTATGTTCTCGTAACTGTGTATCTCCAGGCTATCATAAACAATAGTTTACACATAAATAATTAACTTACAGCACTTGATAAACGTTTTACAATTATAACAGAAAAAATACTTTTCATTTTCGTTAACAACACGGCCGCGTTTCCGCCATCTTTGACATGACAGGAGAGTGAAGCTAGCCGCGAATGAACGTGCATCAAGGTTGCCATACGACAAAAATAGTGAAGACCCGAAATGTTTCTTAGTTTACCGGTAATTTCAATTGTCCCTTTCAATACGTGTCCCTTTCAAACCACTTCTCCCCTACATTCCATTTATTACTCAAGTTTTAGTAGTACCTACTGGTATCAATACATTTTGGTTAATAAAATTCCTAAATTTGCTAAGTCTGAAATTGCGGAGACAGATAGATATGACTACAATAAGTAGGTACCTACTTCCATTTTGTTCAATATTTCCTAAATATTGCAGCAAATAAAAAACACATAGCTCAATCTAGCCCCAAAGTAAGCAACTAGGTTTGTACTTTGGATACTAGACAATGGATATACCTACTAGGTACTTTTTTTTTGTAAATACAAAAAAAAAGTACCTAGTATATTACCTACATATATTATGATGACACATGTAGAAAACGCCCAGAGTTGTTTATGTTTTTATTTTTTGGTGTTTACAATAAAGAAGTAATTTATCTATCCAGAACCAAAAACAAGTTTTAGGTCCAATTCCACAAGATCAGCAGCATAAATACTTGTTACTAATCAAAACTTTGTCTTACTGCATACTGAACAACAAACCTGTATAATTTAGCAAGGTTGTAATGTGCATTAACGTGGTCCCTGTTGTACTTGAGCGCCTGGAGGAAGTGGTGCTCAGCACGCCCCGACGCCAGCACCAACGTTCCCAGGTTGTTGTGAGCACTCGCGTAGCTCGGCCACAAACTGAGGCGGACAACACTTCAGTTCAGTTTCAATATTATATTCGAGTCGTATGTATTTATAAAATGCTATATACTGACTGACTGATCTACCAACGCACAGCCTAAGCTGCTGATAGTTAGAGAGCTAAAATTTGGAAAGTGTATTCTTAATAATTAAGATGTGGGCATCCGTAAAGAAAGGATTTTCGAAATTTCTACGGAATTGAAACTTACGCAGGTGAAACCTCAGGATAGGTAGGTACAGTACCGATACTATTCGATAAATTGTGAACAAACTGAGGGTTAATATTGCTTACGTCTAAGAAAGGTTAATGAGAATTTGTATGGCTAAAGATATAATGGCTAATTACACGTTATGGCAAAGATTAGTCTTTCTGATAAGACGGCTTCAAAAACCTTACATATCGATGAGAGTTTTAATATGAGAAAAGCAGTCTAACTAATGACCAGTACGGCACTGCGGAAGGTGGGTTGCGACCACTTGTTACTTTCCTTTGTGACATTATTAGTAACGAGTTAACAAGTCTATGTAGGTATACTCTTAGTGAGAGTGCTACGTCGTCATTTGTCATCTGATGATATTTTAGTCAAACTCTTACCTATAACGATAAGAAAACTTACTTCAAAGCTTCTTTGTAATGTTTTATGGCGTTCTCATGCTCATCGATATCCTTCAAAAAGTTTGCGAAGTTGTAGTGAAGTTTTGCATTGTGTGGTAAGACCGCCAGGTCTGCCCTGTGGATATAACAATTACCGATAAATGATTAGTTTCATACTAAGGCTTTTTATTTGGCAGGAATCGGTTGATAAGAGATTATTCGTAGATATCTTGTCAGACCAACAATTTTGTTGTACGGAGATGACGGAGACATGATTTTAATAACGGACATAGGAACAGCAGCCTATGTCCGTTCTCGGACTATGCAGCGGAGTATCTTGAAAGTCAGTCTCATTGACCACATATAAACTAGTTGCTACGTTCACAAACTCAGATCGTCGATGTCCTGGAGAAGGTTGCAAAAAGTTTGCCGCAATAATCGTATACACAAACCACCATAACAGATTATTTCATCTTCTTTCGTTATTACGGTAGGTTCTTCCGAACAGATGGTGTATTCCGGCTGTTCAGCTTGTTAAGTCTGTTCAGCTTTCATGAAGAAATGACTTTATCGAAGGTGTGTGGACAAGAAAAAGTCACCTCTTCCTAAGGGTTATCTCCTCTAGGCAACTAATGCATGAATAGGATTTTACATAAGGGGATGTGTTGATGATAACAAATAATGATGGTGGTGTACCTCAACAACGTTTCCCTGGTCCTCCAGTCCCTGTTCCTCAACTGCACTCGCGCCACGCCCGCTGCCACCAGCACCGCCGCGCCGATCGCCGCCGCGCGTCGGGCTCGTCCGCCGCGTCTCCATATCACTTGTATGCCGTAAGCTGTGAGGAACACTGACCCCACACTGGAACGAGAGGAGAATGTACTTTTATGAGGGCTCTTAAAAATATAAGGATCATAATTATGGTGAAATATATTAACAGAATTTTATTTTATTCTAACCTAAGGAACTTAGATAAACGCTTAGTTAGTAGTAAGGGTTTCGGGTAGATGGCATCATATATATTCAATCAATCAATCAAGGTTTTTTGCCTCAAGTAGTTGACTACTAGTTTATTATAAACAGGTTGATAGGTATATTGGAACTCAAACTGTGCATTATTGGACAGCATGAAGTAATACAAATACGGTCGTAATATAAGGCTACATAAGAGCCACGCAAATTCTTCTGCAATGTGTGATTGACCCGTGATGAGCAATTACAGTCTTTATACGTCTAATCAGGGTAAGATCTTTTAAGTGATACTACACTTTACCTCGGTATATAAAGCACCCTCTCAGCTACGACGAAGCCCACAGTGACTAGAAGGTTGGAGGCAGGCAGGTACGGTATTACAAGTAGTAACAGCCCAACAGCTGCAGGTACGTGCTTCTGTAACTGAAGGCAGAATAAAGGATTCACATTTGAGAAAAGCGATTTAACCTTTTTCCTTCAAAATCCTATTTTTATTAAAAAAAATAATCAGCTCCATTAGTCTGCCTATACGCCTACATCATACTAGAAGGAATACCTGTGTCCATCAAAAGGCAACTTGTTACGGGCAAATAAATAGCATAATCTAAGACGTGTTAACCTCACCTCTAAATCCGTAAGGCATCGGTAACAGAGCGCAAGCAAGGTTATCAATGCTGCACAAGTGAGCAGGTTCCGAGGGTCCCAGGTGGAGGTGAGGAGTGGCACGGAGCCCATCTGCCAGTCGTGGCTCAACGTCCACGGGCACACCACCAACCACCAGTTGAAAGCGGCCAGGTAGCAGAACGTCAATAACCTGGAGATTTGTTGTTTAGGATAAACACACAGACTTTGAAATATTAAAATATTAAGTACTTACATAAACCCAATAGTTTTTGTTCGCTCGATTTCGTAAAATATAGGGATATTTTTTTGTTAGGAAGTGTCCCTGTGATCGCAGTTGCTACTAGAGCTAGTTAATTAATGACGTAACCCGTAGTGTAAGTGCAGCACAGAATACATAAATAGTACAATGGTTTAACCCGCTCGTTAGAAATTCGATAAAATATTTTGCACACTCTTAAACCACATATAATTAACCTATAAAATTAGTAACCACACCAAACATTCCTGAACTCATACAAACATAAACGATTGACGACACAGCGAGACGATAAATCTAGGTTCTAGATTTTATTACATTACATACTTCATTTTAGTACCAAGTTGAAAATGCTCACCTTACAGCGAAAGAAGGATGAAAGGCTGGGGGATTATCTTGTGGAGAGAAAGCAGGCAGCGAACCCTGCAGCAGCGCCAGCCTTACCCCGACCAGCAAGATCATGGCTCCCAACACCCGAGCCACGCGCCCGCTTAGCCTGTCACTTCTCCAACGCCATTTTATAGGTATTGATGACCTGGAATCACGAGTTGAGTTATTTAGCTGGATGAGGATAAAAGTACAACGAACGTGTAGGGGTATTGTAATTATATGAGAAATTCGAAAAATATCGCCAGTTGCGGAAAAAATGTTAATGGAACTGATTCCTTATCATTTTTGGAGATAGTTTGCATGTGACTGGAAAAGTAATGAGTACGAGTGTTTGAAAAGGCAAACGAAATGGACAACCTAAGAAAAAATAGTTGACTGTGTGAGATGGGATTGAGGCAGAAAGAAGAAGCGAAGAAAACGTATGTATATACGTTTTCTATGCCGACCCTAAAAATTGAGGTAAAGGTAGGAAAAAGTAGGTTACGATAACAATGATTACAAAATTACTTGAAGCCTTTGGTCGAGTAAGAAAATATAATGACTGACCTGGTAATAGGAGTCCAACTCCTGTACAGATCGAATGTGACATTAAACAGCAGTGCCGTCAGTCCAGTCTCCTTTGCAAGCATACTGAGAGCGGCCATCACTATGCTGGACCAAACTCGATGACCACCTGATGATCTGGAATGTTGAAATAAAACTTTGTTGACTCCATTGATAAATTTCTTGCAGTTTCTTCTCATTAAAGTTAGAAATTACATTATAATGAATTCTTAGTTAGTTTATAGATAGTACAGAATTTCTAGTATAAACTTTTGAATTTGAACGCTGACGTATCGTTCATGTTCTGATACATAGACCGGCGCAGCCACTATGGAAGACTGGTGAGGCTTGCTTCACTGCCATCTTCCTATCTTCTAGTTGAGCACGCTACAATATTAGACCAAATCATCATTAACCATCAGGTGAGATAGCGATCCAACACTCATCTATCGTTCATAAAAATACAATTGGAGATGCCACTTTAAATGTAACTTATTCGACATCCATAACATCCAAAGTTTTCAACCTTGTCATCAGAATCACCTAAATCATCTAAAGGTAGTGAGTTGGTTATTAAGACACGTCATGCCACTTGAGTCTAGCGATTGGCCCCGCGATCCTGCAAACGATACCCTGAAATCTCCCAACCGACTTTACGAAACTATGCCATCATTGTATCCATAAAGATAACATCCGCCTCTAAGTCCTAATTATTACGAAAACTCTCTGAATTATTAAATGCTCGGACACACCACAACACGCCTAAGATTCCAAACTAGTAAGTTCGGGCCGAAAACGAGCCACAAGCATGTCTCCTAACTGCGAACAGCGACGGACAAACCGCACGGAGTTCCGCAACTATCTCGGATTATAGGGGAAACTTTGGTAATTTGATCCAGTTTTTATTAAATCTTGTTTTATGACGTATTTCTTGGAAGTGTGGGTCTGACGTTCTTCATCGGTTAATAAAAGCGGTTCTTTGTATGGTCAGAATCAAAAGTCGATGATCACATTCAGATGTTCAAAATCGCTATACATCAAAATTGTGGGGGTATCAAAACAGGACATGATACATTGGAATGAAGAGAAGATAGATTTAATTTCAGAATGTGTGTCCTGTTCTGAAACCACACAATTTTGATGTGTAATATGAAAATGTAATAGCGATTTTATAAGTCAGATTGTGGTATATACGTCATATTATTATGATTGCTTACATTATGTAAGCACAAACGTGTGCGAGTATTTTAGGTATGATACCTCTTCACGAAAAAACTACTTAACGGATTGCGACGAAACTTGGTAGATTTCGAAGTAGATAATGAAAAGACTACTTTTCATTCCGCCATTCAACTACCTACCTACCTACCTTATATCGGAAATTATTCTCGCGAAACTATACCTTCAGCCTATTTCTTATCTTTTCGGGATTCAAACTCTTATTAAAATCGCTGTTTAGTTTTTAAATTCATTTATTTTATGTGTGTTATATTTTGTAATGTACCTACTATTGATGTTGATCAAATAAAGTATTTATCTATCTATTCTAACCGAACTAGTTGCGTCATCTTTTTGGGTTGCAGTACCTAAAGGGTAAAAACTTTATCCTTTTACTAAGACTCCACTGTTCGTCTGTCTGTCTGTGTCAACAATTAACTAGCGAAATGTATCTAATAACCATTTGATCAGTGATTATTTTCGTCTGATATAGTCGAGTTTCCCCTTCTAAAATAACTTGAGCAATCTGTTGATAGTTGCTCATTAATTAGGCTTGGGGACAGGGACGAGGGCGCAGTTGAAACTTACTAACTGTTATAGATAAGTACATTTACTAAGTGTTTATACGCTAGACCATGATTTATTGTCATGGTGATTAACCCCGTACTTGTAATACGATATTGGTACCTACACAAACAACGATATTCTGGTAGTAATAGACATAGGTAGATATACAATGTTTAGTTATAGTCAGTCAACTTAGAAACTTACCCTCGTATTTATAGACGGATATGAGTGAATACTTTGGCTTAGTTATGCCCTGTCTCGAGCTTTTTGGTGATTTTTAACATTTGCGAAAACGTGACAGACACATTACTTAGACAAGTAATTACTTAGAATTGACTATAAATACGAGTGTTATTGTCTAAGCAAGACGGCTGTGGAACTAGATCTGACCTGTCTTCTTGAGTGGCTGCACTGGTCTACGTATCGGAACACAAGTCTTCTTGGAGCTACGACTTTGGTTGGTGGATGGTAACTAGGCGCGGAGGAAACCTCCTACCAAGAAACCCCTTTTAGTCGCCTTTTACGACAGGCGAGAGATACCGTAGCCATATTCCAATAGACCTGGATCACACCCCGGCGGTTGCCTATAGGTATCTTCGATACATATAATTGCTGGGTAACTTCATATGAAATGAGCCAGAGCAAGCGAAGGCGAACGAATCAGAATCACTGATTTATGACGGACGCACGAACGCTTTACCATTGCATTCGCTTACTTTTCATATATCGTAACTATCGTTTTATTTGGTCTTAAGCTTTAGACGTAACCCAACTTACCCATGATAGAGTAGAACAGAAGATAGGAAGAAGAAGCACGCTAGCACGTCAGCTCTGCCAACAACGCCTGCCACCTGAAACAAGACAAAAAAGCTGCTTAGATAAAACGGCCCATGTTACTTCCAAAGCAAATGTATCCTCATATTAAATTTCATTAAAATCGGTAAAATATTCCAGAGATTACGTCCAACAAACCTACATCCATCCGCACATTACATTTAAGTTTAATTAAATTAAAAGTAAGCGGACAATTAGGTACACTTCTAGAGACACATTCAATAATAACTTAAGCCAGGAACGCCTAAGTTTTATTCGAAAATGCTGAAACAAATAGGTAGGTGGTACAGGTACCCAGCAGTACCCAGCTAATCTTTCCGGAACCTTGAGCCGCTCCAGTTCCAATAACTAGAGACGACTACTAAAAGCGAAAGTCTAAGGGTCCAACTTCACTGATATAAATTGCATCGAGTAACTTTTCAAATTAAAACCTCGACCGAGACAAGTCTTGCAATCAGGACCTTAATAGGAAAAGTTAGAAGAATATTGCCTTCCAATACGCAGCGATAGATTCTTGATACTCTTTTATACTATTTGTCTTTGGAAAATGTGGGTTGATTTGTAAACGTTTTACTTGCAAACTAGGGTTAGGTTCATTTACAGTTTTTAAAGTAGGTTCAGTAGGTGAGTTAGTACCTACAAAACATATTTTTTTGTCTAAATTTCAAATTTTTCCAATAGAATTGCGCCGTAAATAGGTTTAGTAAGATAATCCGTTGTCATTTGGCGCAATGGATGTGCAAAGCAACGACGCTCCCTATATACAAGACAAAAAGATACTAAGTGCTCTAAGGTCCCTAAGACGACCAAATTTAAAAAATAAAAAATTTTACATTAAAAATATTTTCTTCTAAACTTCATTAGAATCCATTAAAACTCAATTCCTTTGAAAATTAAACCCATTTAGAGCTTAAATGTTTTCTCCTTTTTCTTTAAAACGCTGCCGGTTTTTGCATCAAGTTGATCCTAAGTAGTTTGAAAGCCTGCTTTTAACGATAATCCTCTAAGTATTCCAACTAAATAGATAGAAAAATGTTCATTGTACACTTGAGAATTAATGTTACTTAATAGCCTTTATACAACCTTTATAATTTACTAGCTTCACCCCACGGTTTCATCTAGGCAAGTTCCGATCCCTTGAAGTTATATACCGTGGTCCATGTTGCTATCAAGGATGCAATGTATCTTCATATTGAATTTCATAAAAATCAGTCCAGTGGTTTCGAAGATTATCCCCAACAAACATACATGTTACTAACGTTACCTACCTCTTAATGATATTAGGTAAATAGTATAGATAAAAGAATAGTGAATATCTTTAAGATAATACCTAAATATATACCTATAGACCTATAGATCAAAATCTTTAGAGACTCTGAAAAACTCAGGATTTTAGCTTTTAACTTACAAAAAAGCTTTTATGTAGGACGTAGGCATACAACAAATTAAGTGTAGTCAATGGTAGGCATACTTTTTTGTTTTCTCTCTGGGATCTAATCAGAAGTTAATAACTTTCCCGCTTGCTTATAAACGATGACTAACTTTATTTAACGTTTGTTTTTTTCTGTACATCGTTTATAGGTAAGGGGGCTAAAACTAACATTTTAATCGAGTTGTTGTCGTTATTTTATTGCATTTTATTAATCCCGACGTTTCCGAAAAAAATAGTTTAATTTAATTCCAATATTGCAAATAAGAAAAGTCTAACAAATTGATGTTTAAATTTCTTTTAATTTTTGTATGTAGCTCAAGGCTATTTTATTTAGAAAATATTTTCAAGGAAAAATAGCATACAAAAATTTTCACTTGCGGCGAGGCTTGAACTCGCGTCTTTGGGTCAGTACCCCAACGTCTATACCAACTAGACTACGCAAGTCCACGCTGCGTGCCGTGAAAACTTTCAATGCTATATTCTCCTCTGATTGTTTACGATTAAGGCTCGTTAAAGCGCCATCTATCTAACGCTACAGGAACAACTTGACCCAAAGACGCGAGTTCAAGCCTCGCCGCAAGTGAAAATTTTTGTATGCTATTTTTCCTTGAAAATAAATTTTCTAAATTGATGTTTGTCAATTCTTATGCAGAGTATAATTTACTAACTCTAAGAAAACTCTTTTACAATATTTGTATGTAAACTTTTTAAACTAACCTAACCTAACTCATTATTTTATACTCTATTGCAGTCCCCTTGCGACCAAGACCAAGACCGTTGTAACATGGTCGAAACGTCGAGGTAAGAGAATTAAAAAGTAGAAATCACGCGAGAAGGGCCCGGGAAAATATAAAATTAATATTTGTATGTGGCAACACCGCTCGTGCACAAGAGGCCCATGTTTCCAACATAAACCAAGTTTAGAGTTGTACTTGTAGGTACTGGGTCGCAGATGACAAATTGCACCATTTAACTTGGATGTTAAATTTAATCCTCGAAGACGCCCGTCGCTAGTTATGAGTTTTCAAATTAAGGGTCGCAGTCTAATAATTTGAAATCTGACGACAGTCATTCATACTAAGTAAAATAATTATATTGTAACTAAAAGTAGAGCGTTGTTGGTTGTAAATGCCCTTACTATCATTCCGAGGGTCGTGAGTTCGAGTTCCGCCCGACGCGACGGCGCACCATTGTCTTTTTCTTTAAGAGGAGTATATACGCCAACGACCTTGAAACTGAAAATCCCTGTCGGGCTCATCGAAAATTGTTGATTATTTCATGACGGAATGTCGTAGAACTTTTTTTTGTGCACAGATTGTAGGTGACATTGTTTCCTACATTTTGGTGTAGTTTTAAGACAAG
Source organism: Idaea biselata (assembly GCA_958496205.1). Classification (NCBI taxonomy): domain Eukaryota; kingdom Metazoa; phylum Arthropoda; class Insecta; order Lepidoptera; family Geometridae; genus Idaea; species Idaea biselata. Next base: position 515,650 of record OY292396.1, read on the forward strand.
AACCTCCTATTGGTGCAAAGCCTATCCAAATTTTAGATAAAAAATGTCTGATTTGGCTAAAATGTCGATAGGCTTCAATACGTTTCGACATATTTGTATGGAAACTGCACTAAAATATCGAAAACAATGTCGCCTACAATCTGTACACAAAAAAAAGTTCTACGACATTCCGTCATGAAATAATCAACAATTTTCGATGCGCCCGACATGGATTTTCAGTTTTTCAGAATAGGGCCCTTAAGAAAAAGTTATGTGTGCTAATAACATTTTGAGAAAACCGACATGTCCAAGAACTAAACACGGTCCTAAAAAATGGGACCTTTGCCATCCGGATGCTACCATAGCGTATTACTCCTCTAATAGGAGGCCCTTGCTCTACAGTGGGACAAATTAACTGGCTAACTCAATTAGGAAGCAGTTAAACGATTGTTAAATTATTGGAAAACTATTGGCCGATCAAAAGTCTCTAGCTGCGTTCACTCTGGAGTGATCTCTACATTTGGTTTTGTGGGTTGGGTGAAGGACGACATATTCTAGGACATTAATGTTGTGGCCGCACCATTTCATCTAATGTCTACGTTTCGCCAAACTAACCCTTCTGACAACAAACTACACACGGTCTATAATACGCCTACTGTAAATAAGAATGCTATAAGCGAATTGCATGAAAAAACATTCTTTCATCAAAGCACTAAAATAGTTCCAAAAATAAAAATAAATAAATATAAATCGAAAAAGTTCAAAATTAAATGGTGTTCCCAAACCAAACTTAATCATAATTATCCGAGCGATGTTCCCGATTGCATTCATCTCGGGAGCCCGGGGTCCGCTTACCTACTTTAAATTCGCTCAAAAAAAAACTTAACAAATAAACTAGTGTAAGAAGGGCTCTGGGTCGAATGAGCGCCAATAGAAAAGGAGGGTATTTAATTGCTGGTCAGTAATTATGGATCCAGCGCTGAAGGTTATCCGTATACACCAATATACAGTCGTATAATATGATTACGGACCCCTCGGCGCGTGAGTCTGACTCGCACTTGACCGGTTTTATTTAGATAGGTACTGAAGGAATCAAAACTTACGCATGTGGAACTGTGAGACAATACTAGTCAATTAGGTAGTATGAAAATTATGAAAACAGGCGAAAATGACCAAAATCTTGAATTCCCAAATTGTTAAAATTCCCAAACTGTTGAATTCCCAAAATGTAGAATCTCAACGAAGTACCTGGAATATTATATTAGAAAGTGTGAATCTTAAGTCAACCGAATATACAGTAGAAACCTGTCGATAATTACTCCCCCGACACTCGTCCCAGATGTGTCAATCATGCTTATGAAAATTATATTTTTGTTGAAATATCTTCATTTTAGGCTAAAAGTATCTGTCATTTATCATTTTCGTGGTGAATTTCACGATAATGCCCTTTTTTATTTTAAGCGCGCAAATCTCGTTGAATTCTTTAGGATGAAGGTACGGAGTATTAAGATCTTGGTCTTCTATCTACGTTTCAAGTTTCATCGGAATCGGTTCATCAGTTTTATACGTTGAGACAGAATGGACATAAATACAAAATTATATAGTAGAATGAATAGATTTTGCCTTTTCTAATATTACGTACCCAAAAGATTGGACTGGATCTGTCTGTCTATCTGTCACCATGCTGAATCTCATTAACCGTGATAGTTAGACAGTAGACATTTTCAAAGATAATGTTAGTCTGGTTGAAATAGAATAAAATAAATATATAGGTAAGGCTCCGTTACAAAAATCGTCATTTTTCGCGATAATGGTACGGAACCCTGTCTTGCGCGAGTGAGACTCGCCCTTAGCCAGTTTTATCTTGATATTGGCACTCTGACTGACGAGAAACCACATCCCATTTCCAAAACCTATAAAAAATGTTCATCTGCAACAAAACATTTCCCCGAACAGAACCAACATAAATCAAATACATAAGAAACCCCGATCGCTGATTTACTCTGCAACAGAATTGAATTAGGAAAAGAAAACCAAAATCCTTAGAATAATAATAGAGAAAATCTTACAATCTTACAGAATATTGGTTACAGTTTTTGGTAATCGCAGAGTTTAGATTAAAGTCGGCCGATAACTCATCGACCATCACTTTAGAAACCTTCCTAAAGGATCAGGTCATCTTTATCATCCTCATAAAGGTCAGAAATGATGTCTTTCTGTCCATCTATTCAGACTGTCTGAATCGGACTACACTACATCGGCATGTGGTTATACACCGATTTTAAAAACGGACAAAATCGGCTATGGTTTCATCAGATTTTCCCCAAATTTAAACAGGACGAACTAGAAGCTAATAGGTAATTACCTTTATAATAAAAAACTAATCATCACGATCTCACCACAGAGTGTGGTAAAATCCGTTAACATACACACACAAAAATAAATTGATCCAATTTGATAAGCCTCCACTTTTGAAATTAAACTCATTTTGCGGTTTAATCACGTGGTGTTCATTAAAATCAACCCGTACCGAACCGAATCGAACTGTACCGTTCCAAACTGTTTCATCATGGTGCCAATCCTTAAAAAGCGACCTGTAGAGGTCTCGAAACGTTGAGCATTAAAAACAATGGTAAAAGTAATAAACACCACGCAATTAAAACCGAAAAATGAGTATAATTTCAATTCAACATCGCGAAAACAAAAGAAAAATCTAACCTCCACCTTTTTTTGGGATTCGGTTAAACAATAACTAATCATTCAATCGCTCCACTCTAATCGGCCAACTTCAAATCCGACTAGAAAGTCTACATTCACCCTTACAGAATATTGGGTACATTTATCAGATATTTTTAGAGGCGTCGAAACACAGCTTTGCTTTTACCTGCCGCCTTCTGACATAATAAATCCAGATCAATATTCTCGAAGCTTCTAGAATAATAAAGAGGGTAGAGTAATACAGGTAGGCTGTAACTATGTGCCGTCAAACTTTTACGATTTCGTAAAACTGGAAAGTGTGAACTAGAACGCTGTGTAACACACTTATGGAAAGCTTTACGAACTTCGGCTCGGGGATTTGAAAGAAACGCCCGCTTTAGTTCCCGAGAAATTCTGTCAAAGAAATTATGTTCGGAATATCAGAGACTAAGACCCACCTACGGTTTTAGTCGCTTATAAGTTTCTATACAGTGGAAATATTCAGGTGTACTGCCACTGATACGGAGAAATCCACACATCACAGTATTTACAAAAATCGTGTAGTACCCAGCGACGTTTTCTTTTTTTGATTTTGCTGTTGGTAGGTCTGAAAGTTCCGGGTTTGATACAAAAAAAGAACAGGTTTTGGTTACTCAAGGATTCGATTTATTTATTTAAAGCAAGACATTCGTGGCCCCCTGTGTTTTGCAATCATCATTATTGCAATTTTCAAACAATACACTTAAAATGAAACTAAATTTGTAACTAAATTGCAATCAAAACTTTATTGACTAAAAAATTATGGGAAACGATATTCTCCAAAGAAATTTTCAAACGTCAGAAAAAGTAATCATTGAGTGCAATAAAATATTGAAATGTTGATGATGTGATAATTTTATAAACCGAATACGCAATCAGAGTACACTGTCACTTTACTATTTCTACTAGTTCAAAACCTCCAATAAGCCCATATAAGCAGTTGCTTTATAGCTTATGAAACGAAGTATTGTCCTAACAATGATGGCCATCAAATAGATAAGATAAAGATGTTCGTAGATGATAAGTTTATTATGACGGAATAAAACAGGCCTAGACAATAAATAGTTGATTGGTTATTGGGTATAGTGCTGGCTCCGGCCGAGGCCTCCATGTTAATGGCGGGTAACCGAACGCGGCTGTAAACCGAGTTGCGGCCACGAATTCGAATTAGAAAATACGTTTTATGTTTTATTGATATTGTGTTCGAGGATGTTATTAGTTTTTACGATGGTTGGTAGGGGATGGAGTTTGATGTGAGGAATAAAGTATGGAGTAGGTCTTATCGATATTAATATTCATGATTTTGCTATTATTGCTATACCTTGGCTTGTTAGGTACCACCCACCGGCATAAGCCGTAGCGCCAAGAGGACTTATACAGCGTGAACCATTTAAGCCGGCCTTCAAGGGGATAATATTCTAAACTATAGGAGTTAGCGAAACATGCTGAAAGGAGTTGCGTCAAGGATTTGGACAAAATTTAAAGTGGAATATATAGTTTAAATGTTAGGTAGCTATATGTCTTACTACAATATAAAGAGGTAATATTGATAATATTTATGTATGTATGTGTTTTCCGGATAATCTCTGAAACCGAATTCAAAAATTCTTACACCAATAGAAAGCTCCATTTTCGAGGAGTACCATAGGCTACTTTTGATCTCGAATTTCCCACGGGGTCGGTACTTACGCGGGTGCTAATCTGCTAAATTTTTATTTAAAAAAATACTATCGAGAGTCGTTGTACACCAATATTTACTCCAAAATTTAACACTAGGTATATCCCCAGCATATAATTTAATAACGAACAAAGACAAACAACAAACAAAACGATTTCCCGACAAAGTAAACAACGAAACAACTAAAATATTTCGTTGAAACATTGAATAGTGACTCATTAGAGAGAGACCGGCTTTGACGAACATTTCAAATTCAATCAAGTCTACGAAACGGCCGAACAATAAACGATGGGCCTTTGTTAATTATAACAGCAGCATCGAGTTTGGGCCAACAATGAAGTCGCTAATCCTGTTTACTACGATTCTGTTGGCGACAAACTTCGCTCGATGAAAATCTGTAAATGTGGTCTAAGGCATGAGATATTCCATGAAATAGCACTTATTTTAGGCCCTTAGTCGCCTTTTACGACACCGACGGGAAAAGATGTAGCCCACTGACCTCGTCGCTGGACAGGTCATAGCGCCCTGAATTTTGTGCCTATTTAATCCGCGCCATGTTGCTCTGTTATCGCGCGTTTTCTATTGAAAGTGATGGTGCCCGTCCGTGGAACTAATAGTTCCGTGGACGGGACGGTCACCATCACTTTCAATAGAAAATGCGCGACAACACCGCAACATGGCAATAATCAAATCGGCACAAAGATCTAATGTCATTTTGTATGGTATACCAATTCCAGCGTACTTGTATAGTTTTAATTTCAGTGATGTAGCCCCATTCTTTGCCGAGGCTGCATGGCAAGATGTCTGATCTACGTCATCGAGGAAAAATGTAAATACGAGTATAACCCTGTATGCCCATGTCTAACCAATAATTTATGTACTTGCTGCGTACTGCGGACTTTACCCACGTGAGTCCCGATCTTGTGAAAATATCGGGATCAAAAGTAGCCTATGTTATCCCTTGATAATGTATCTATTGTTGAATATTTTTTTGAGATCGGTCCAATAGTTTCAGAGGCTATTCTTTACAAACAAACAAACAAAATCTTTACAATTGATACCTAATTTTAATATAGCAATACTATATAGATGTAGGTAGATTATTTAAATAAATAAACTTATTTTTCTTCTTTTTGTATAGTGGTGGTGTGGCTCACCTAGTGTTAGAGTTTTCAGGTCTCCCTAAGGCCTCTAACTTGACCTAACGACTGCTATCAGAGACACCAATCAGGACCAACTGCTAAACGTGCCTTGCGAAGGGCGAAGGAGTTCAAGAAAGCATTTTTTTCCCACACAAATTGTTGGTCAAGTGTAAATAAATAAAGTGAAATAAAATGAAGTCTAGTTTTACTGAAAATTATTTGTATTTCAGACGTGTATAGTAACCACCTACCTACACATACACATCCAGTAGTTTATCTCGCTTTTATTTAGTAGTTTGCACTACTTGTTCCCAACTTGGCGCTCCCGGTAGTGTCAATACAATTTTCCCGAACCGAGTAACTATTTTATGCACTATGGCGCGGCGGAAATAAAATCTGGCCAAAACGGAAACAGAAGCGAGTTTCAGTTAAATCTGATGATACATGTGACGCGCGCTACCCAACTGTAGGTAACTGAATTTGTTTTTGTAATTTATTTTGAAGTAGGTCAATAGGAATCAGAATTTACATTTATTCTTGACTGGATCCTGTGTTTTTACCCGCGTAAGTCCTGATTCAGCTGAGATTACTAATTAATTTGGAAATATAAATAGGTTTTTTTTTTTCGAAAAATCCTTTTTTATCTGATCCCTCCATCACATAAAGAATACACTCTCCAAGTTTTCAAATTTCAAAATTCCAATTTGCTGATCCTAGAGACACGACATTAGAAGAGTGTGTTCTTTGTCATGTGTCTGTATCCAATAAGAAAGGATTTTTAGAAAATTCCCACGGAATCGGGACTTTAGCGAGTGAAACCACTGAACGATGAAAGTACCTAAATAAATGAAAGTGGGGTAGTTTGCAATAAAATGAGTAAAAATGTTTCAGTAAAAGAAAGTTTCATTTACGAGTAAGGAATACCATTTTATTAGCGAGATAATAATGATATCATATCTCGATTCAGTAACGAAAATCTTTATCATAATTTGCCGTAAAACTAGCGGACCGACGAGCGAGCGGCCAACAAAGCCAGCCTCCTAAATATAAAGAAAACCAGTAAAAAAACGTTTACGATTTGTATCGGGGGTCCATAGCAGCCTTCATAAAGTTTTGATGGAGATCATTATGAGTCATGTGGACTGAAGACTTTTAAATTGACCGATCACGTAAGCTGACTTTAAATGTTAACTTCAGGTTATTAACATAACATTTAATTTTACGTGGTGGTTTGTTATTGTTACTACGTGTATTCCAAAGACGGTGTTGGTTTGGTTGTGATTACCCGACTTCTGTTCTGAGGGCCGTGGGTTTGAATCTTGGCCGATTGTGCACTAAATTATTTTTCTGTGGGTTGTTAACATCGCTGTTACAGTAAAGGAAACCGACATGACCTAGCTCACCCCGGTCCGAAGGTAGGCTTCTGTGGCGTCTTACTGCCCCACCTCTCTAAGAGGAGGCCCGCGCCCCTACATTGCGGATAATGGACGTAATCTTTAAATCTTATAGGTAAGTATTTAATATATGTAACTAAAAATGCTTTTTGTTTCAAACTAAAAAGAAAAAAAAACCTTATTCAGTCATATTTAACCCACAACAGAACCCCACACCCCGTACCTCACAAAACGGAGCTGGTAACCCCAAAAATATAAAATCGTCCGACAAAAACTGTGACGTCTGTTTTTATGGTTCTGATGGAGTCCATTATGAAATATAAGCTTCGGCCCTTCAATTATGATAAGTAAAGTATTATAACTACGTTTAGACGAGGGGTATTTAGGGCCTCTTAAAGACCATCATTTCTGATTGCAGCATTCGGGAGAGACGTTGCACCGAACTGGCCATCGCAAGGTCCCGTGGAGGTTATTTAACTCATTAAGACATTCCCGGGTCTTGATCGCGTATTATTATTAAAATTTATTTTCTTACTTCAACCATGTTACGAGTACAATGGTCTTGGTCGCGAAGGGACTGCCACGCGATAAAGACCCGGGAAAATGTAACTACGAGTATGTTAACAAAACGTGTGAATTTAAAAAGTTAATTTAACTTATTGTCCAACTATTCGCCTAATTTGTATTTGTTTTCAAAGTCGTCATTTTTCAATGTCGTAAAAGTTTGAATGACATTTTTTAATAGAATTTTAGAACTTTGAAATAGTTTATTTTAGTCTGAAATGTCTCGAGAAAGTTTTAAATGTCACCGTCATACCTACTGAAATTATACCTACCTACAGTTTTTTTTTTTGTTGACATCTACATTAATCTTAAAACCAACTATTAAGATTTTTGTTGCCCCTTCACACAAAAACTCGTGAACCGATTGCGATGAAGCGATACAACATTTTATTTTTACGATATTGACAGCGCTGCATCGGCTTTTTATATTTATTTCGCGTAAAAGGAACACCACTCCACCTCTAGTCTAGTACTACATAACATACCTATCTCAATGCAGTTACCCAGATATTTCGGCGGGATCGGGACTTTTCCAGGTAAAACCGTAGGACGTATCACATGCCTAGATAAGTAGATTCCAGTCACACCGCGTAGTTCCAGTGAAATCCTCGAGACAATAAAACAAAGTACCTTCTGCAAAGTACCCGCTGTTTTAGACGACGAACGTGATGAGATTTCAAGCAAACTTGTGGTTCTGACCTCTTTTACTAAATTATGTTACACTTACAGGTTTAAAGGGATTCGGATTCCTGCCTACGGATTGTTTAAGGAGAATAATCAGTGTACCAACTATAGACAACTTTAGGAATATTTAAATAATGCCCGAATGTGGAGCGTTGACACTAAAAAACGATAGTGATAAGTGACACGACTGAACCACTACTTTGTTCCCATAATCCGACAAAATAAGATTGACATTGTATTAGTTCCGCTTATACCGAGTTACAAGGCATTATACTTTTGCCGGTTGATAATATTCGGTCACACTTCACTCCGCTGTACTCGTATCATATTCAAAGAATAGCTGCCTATGTCTCAAACTGCATGAAAAACGACTTCGATAGTTTTACCGAGAATAAAGGATGAATTAAACTTCTATTTAATGGTCTTAGTCGTGAACGCAACGCAAACGTAAAGTCTATCACTCTATCGATAAATGGCGTTAGTGGTAAAAATACATCGCGGTATCGTTTCGTGTTTATGTCAAAAATCACGTTTGTTGTCCGGGAGCCCCCATTTAATATTTGTTTATTTTGTTTTTAGTATTAGTTGCAGCGGCAACGGAAATACATCATCTGTGAAAATTCCAACCGTCTAGCTATTACAGTTATTGCGAGATACAGCCTAGTGACAGACAGACAGCGAAGTCTCGGTAATAGGCTCCCGTTTTTACTCCGTGGATACGGAACCCTAAAAACAACACGATTAAATTATAATGTAACAAAAAGATGAAATAGTTAAATCCTTGTACAAGTAACTCGAGAATAAACTCAAGTGTGGTCGAGCGTACCGTAAAGAATGAATCATTAAATTGAACACTACGCTCGAGCACGAGCGTGTAGACAGACAACCTTTCCGTTCCACACAGATATTAGAAACACAAAGTAACGTCCACTGAATAAAATACAAAAGCTCTAGAAAAGCTGTACAACGGTATAAATAGCTGTATAGCGGGACTATAACGGCTATACAATGGCACTTGTTGCCTCTACATCCACAGAAGTGGTGTTTCGTATTTTTCATTGCGTTGTTTATTACTCTCAAGTGCTTGTTTGACTGGATAGTTGGTTTTGTAATTTGAAGTTGAGGAAACTTTTTAATGATAGCTGGTTATGGGCGAAAATGTGGGTGAGATACTTCATGAAGCTACTGTTACTTAAAAAGTAGGACGGCGGCTGCCAATTGGCGCTAGATAATCAAATAAGTAGTTGGTGCACAATCATTAATTTACCATGTAACGTGGGTTCCCGTGTGACGTAACTAGGCAAGCGAGGGGCGCAGGTTTGAATCCCGGGAGGATGTTTGATGATGCATTTCTCCTTGTAAAATATTTCTGATAACAAAGTTAGGTACTTAAATTATTATATTACTAGAAGAGTCTCGCGGTTTCACCAACGTTAGTGCCGCCGTTTCCGTGGGAATATCGGGACCAAAAGTAGCCTATGTTACTCCTCGATTGGTGAAATAATTTTGAAATCGGTCTAGTAGTTTCAGAGATTACCTACCCCCAATATACATACAAACATACACGTTACCAACGTCACCTCTTTATAATCTATACTTTCTATACTCTATACTAATATTATAAAGAGGAAAGATTTGTATTTTTGTGTGCGTGTGTGTGTGTGCGTCTGTATGTTGTTTATGAATAATCTCAAAAACTACTGGACCAATTTCAAAAACTCTTTCACCATTAGAAAGCTACTTTCACCCTGAGTGTTTACATTCACCCTGAGAGTTCACATAGGCTACTTTTAATCCCGATATTCCCACGGGATCGGTGAAACCGCGGGACGCAGCTAGTATTAGTATCTCGAAATCAACACTATACCTTAGAAACTTTCAACACGGTCTGAGCTCATGTCTAAGTTATGATTGAAGTGAAATACAAACTGAGAAACCTGATACGATATTGATTGCTACATAAGTAAGTAGTATAGATATAACTTAAATACAAGTAGGTACAAACTTAGCCCGTAACTTTAGTTAGCTAATGATTGGTCTTTGCTTTCACGTAGTTGCGTTCCCACCGCGAGCGGAGCGAAGTCATTAATGTGTTAGTTGGTTAGTTAGCCATCCAATGATAGTTTTCCATAGTGCAAAAAAATTAAAAACTGTACCATCTGCCTTAATAGTCGCCTTTTTTATCACACACGTCAGATGAGCATTTCACCACCGTCTTACCTAATGGTAAGTAATAACCTGGTCTAAGATGTAACATCTATCACCTAGAACAAGGAAGACGGCAGTGAAACAAGATCCGACCCAGATCAGATTATTTTTAAAACTCACAAAAACGTAACCCTCCATGAGTTTCTTGTTGTTTCTTCTCATCGTTCGAAACGTTCAGCGTTCTGAAACCACACATCAATGTTTTTGTCATGTTATTGAATATAATCATTGACAGTTGAGTATTGAAAAAGTTATAGTTTCACACGTAGCCTAGAAGATGCACCTAATCACTTGATTTCTGAGAAATAAAATGTGTTTCTCTATTTTTCTGTCTTTCTTATTTTTTTGTTTTGTAATAATTTGGTATGTTCAATAAAGCATTAATATAATATCTACAAATCTCTCTATCAATAGAATTGGAAGACGATCGATACTGATACAAAATACAACAGTTAGTTTATAAATAAAAAAGAATAGAATAGAATTGAAACTACTGATTTCCTATGAACAGAAATAGATGTTACTAAAACTGACTATTGTTTTAAACTATCGGTTTCAGTTTGACGATTGAAAGCATTTGAAAAGCAAACAGCTCCGTGTTTCGACAGGGTATTTCTCGTTTATTTCATAGTTTATTTTATCGAGCGGTTATTTCCAACAATACTTTTGATTTTATACGATATTTTGCGGTGTATTTTTACGATGTATTGAAAGTAGATTACTTTAAAACACAAAAACCTTTTTAAAAGAAGTATTTGATATATGTTGTAATAGCGGCAACTTCGACTGTCTAGCTAGGCCAAGGCCATCCAAGGCCATCCTGGCTCTTCATATTTGTTTCTGATCAAGGTGTTCTGAGTCAAAGTTTAATAATATTAAATAACGGGTTATTTACCATGTTTAATTTTGGTAAATACCCCGTTATTTAATAATATTTGTAGTGAAAACAACCATGCAAGTTTAAAATCGTATATTGCAAAGTAAAGGCTGGAGCAGACCGGATGCGTATACGTAGACGTAAGCGTAGACATGCACGTACCGCTTAGTTGTAATGTATAAAACTGTATGAGACAGGACACACTGCTTGCATCGTCTACATTACGCAAGCAGTGTGTCCTGTCACATGCGTCTACGCTAACGTCTACGTACACGGATCCGGTCCGCTCCAGCCTTTAATAGTTGCTGAGTTACCTATACTTACTGGGGGTCTACTTGATTTTTTCGAACAAACGAATCATCTCTTATAATGTAGACGAAAAACATTTTATAAGTAATTTATTAATCATCACTCATTACATTACTCATTACAAATTCCAACTCCATTCCGTGACAATCGAATACATCGAAACTGAAAATTAAATCAAAAACGGCGAAACAAAATAATTATTCGAGCAAATTTATGGTCCAATTAAAATTTAAACTGAATTTTGCGGAGAAAATTCAAAGCTCACAAATCAATTAATAAAGGGTGTGTCGACATAAATCAACCGTGTAAATGAGGACTGTTGTTTTCAATATACAAAATACCGCATATTCGCGGAAAATATTTTAAATTAACGTAATGGATTTTAATACCTACGTATCTGTGGGTATTTTTTTCATTATGAACGTTTTGTGGTTTCGTTGTTGTCATCGTCGTTGGAATTTCAGAACAGGTATCGAAAAACATTTTTCTTATGTTTTCGTAAAGTTTGTTCGAAATTAAACTCTTATATTTCGGTTTTAACGGTCTTAACAAGTATTAAAAGTATCAAAACGTTCCTGTGTACGCAGACTTTAGATTGCAAGGCGAATATTTATTATTAACTAAACACAAATCACTTTTACAACGGTATGTTTTTATTAATAGAATGACAAATTACATCTCAGTCAATCTTGAAGAAGATACATGTAAAAGCCTCGAAACGTTGAGCATTGAAACAACACCAAAAGAAAACACAACGCGATTAAAACCGAAAATTGAGTTCAATAACAATTTATATCAAAAAAGCCCAAAACAAACATTTGTAAAACACTACATCAGCGAATGTCAAAGTTTGACCTACAATAGGGTAACCCTAGACCCCTAAACAGCTCTCTCGCCATACAATGAAGTGTTAATCACCACCAAGTGCGGTCACTAGCAGCGCGGTAACGTCGACGTCGCGCCGCGTCGCGGGTAACACGGGACAAGGGTCCTTTGTGGCATGATTAGCGGGAAGTGGTTTTAATCATATCATTATTACTAGCAGCGCCCCGCGGTTTCATCCGCGTCCCGATCCCTCGGAAATAGATAGATAGGTAGATAGATAAAAAAAGGCATTATTTGAACAAACAATTAGGTATCTTCCTGTGTACGTATTCGAATATCTAAAATTAAAATATCAACAGTTAAAAGCCCGATGGTCAAAAACCCCTAAAATTACAATATCTAAAGGAAGATAGGTACATCTTCCTTCTTCTTCGTGTCGATGGCACAAAAAAATTGACACAGGAATGTGGTAAAACAGTATATTAAAAATACTGTTACGTAGGTTAAGAGCCCTTTTACTAAGACTACACTGTCCAGCCGTCTGTCTGTCTGTCACCAGGCTGCATCTAATGAACCGTGATATCTAGACAGTCAAGACTTTCACAGTTAATTGTATTTCTGTTGTCGCTATAACAACAAAATATACTAAAAACATAACAAAATGCATATTTAATGGGAGCTCCCAAACAACAAACGTATTTTTTAGATAATGGTATGGAACCCCAAACATTGGCTACTGTTTGTAATCTGCAGAAACTCTTACAAAAACCGCGTGAAAAACGGAAAAACGGAAACGGAACCTTTGAAACTATTCCGTTTTAAAAGGTTTGATTGAAAAACCTAACGTGTTACAATATTTTTATTTGTGTGTTTCGATTCGAACGCTATCGTATTGATTTGATTGGTTTTCCATTCATTGTGTTGTTACTTGTTGTTCAGTTTTTGTGTCTTTGTGTGGTTTACAACAAACGGTGGAAATGTTCTAGTGAAATAGAATTGAGGATTAATATGAAATATTTTTCGAGTAAATTAGATTTCGGGGTTTTACCGCAAAAAGGTGTATCGTCTTTTGTTTCTGTTTCGATCGTATTTTCTTAAAAAAATTCATAGACTTTTGTTTTCGTTTCGATCGACTTTTGTTTTTGCTGCGATCGTCTTTTATTTCTATTTCGATAGTATTTTTCTTTCATTTTCATCGAATTTTATTTTCATTTCGATCGTATTTTATTTTCATTTCGATCGTACTTTTTTTTATTTCGAAAGTCTTTTGTTTTTGTTTAGATCGTCTTCCGATGTAGGTCCAGTTGAACACTAATAACCCAATTTTTTGTGGTCAACTGGGCCTACATCCTAAACAAACGTGGGCCCAGTTGAACACTCACAAATTGAGTCTCAAAAAACTTAATAACATTTTAATGGTCCAAGGAATGGGCCTCGGACCCATTCTCCCTTAGCTCAATAAAAGTTTCATAATTCTTGTTTTTATTGCTCAAAGCATTCTACTATTCTATACTATAGGATTAACCTAGTTCAAGCTCAGGTATGATTTATTGTTGATATATGTTTGTTTAGTATTGTAGTTTACTTTGTGTAACAGCTTTATTTAATAAATCTTTTAATCAGTTTTTGGGGTTTCGTAGTCAATAAGAAACCCCTATAGTTTCATCATTATTTATTTATTTTACTGTAAAATGTTTTCAAAGAAAATGGCATCAGAAAACCACGTCGTTCAGTATACTTTCAGTATAACAGTACTTTAGTTTTGTTGTAGGTACACCTATTTCTTTTCTCGCATCCAGACACTATCAAACCAATCTGATCTATGGAACATTTTACGAAAGAAAATGAAAATCTATTTCAAATCCCACACGACACCTTCCTTGGCACCTTGCTAAAACTTCACACCTAAATCTAGACCTTAACCTGAAATGCATTAGTTTCAATTTAACTTGAAAAGTTCGCGCACCTTTAAACTAACATATATAGAGTAAGTTAAAGTATAGATAGTGCACTGCAGTCACTTCCTTTGGGAAAAATATCATCACATTTTCTTGAAGCGATAAACCCACCTACATGTGACTTTGCGAATGCACTTTTCCCTAATGCGACAAGTGAAATGTAATAAACCATTTCGGGGCCTTACTGACATAGCTTGGTTAAGCAAGCATTTATGTACATGGGATGCCTATATTTAAACTTAGTGGTATTATTTTCCCATCCTTGAAAATCCTTTCGTATCCAATGCAATCACATAAAGAACACAATCTCCAAATTTCAGCTATCAACGGATTAGGCTGTGCTTGAGTCAATCAGTCGGCACATAGCATTTTTTTATCTATATAGACACTGTGAAAAAGAATCCTTAAAATTGATGATAGCTAATTTTGCTGAAAGGAAACATTCCTTTAAAACTGCATTTAAAGAGAAACGCTAAACTAGAACTATTTTCTTCAGAGTGTATTCTTTGTGAAGTGTATGGATTGTGTATGGATCGGGACTTGCTACTCTGCTAGTAGATATAGATAGAAATCTATAAAATGCTTTCTCCTGAGTGACTGACTGATTGATATATCAACGCACAGCCTAAACCGCTGATAGTAAAGAGCTGAAATTTGGAGAGTGTGTTCTTTATGTGATGTAGCCATCCGATAAGAAAGGATTTGTGAAAACTATCACGGGATCTGGACGCGGGGTACAGCTAGTTTATAATAAAACTTATTCCATCCAGTTCTTTTTTCAGTAGATGTATAAAAGCTACACCAATTAAAGAAGCAACTACTTAACTTTGCTCATGCGACAAATTCCTCTCCACGGAAATCCGTTCAATATTCAGAAAGTCCCGCGTTGTTTCAACTCGTGCAAGAGTGTTTAAAAAGTCAACACGAAATAAAGTTAGGTTCTCATTAACGCTTGCCACTTTGTCTGTGTAGCCTGTGATGGGGGAACCTTGAATATTCATGACCGAAGACGTACGGTGCTTTGTAGATTTTGTTTTAGTTACCTAGCAGTTTGATAATCGAATTAAAGATTGCTAGTGATAAACTTTTCAAACTCAGACGGTTTGCTAGAAATATTTTCAAGGAAGATGTTAGTTAGTTACTCCTTAGTTACAGAATGTCCTTATAGAGATTTGCAAAAAAGTTTCTGATACTACATTTTAAGGTCCGTCAAACATTTTCAAAATGGTTCCATCACCGAAAAAGTTTGATAACCGCTGGTCAAGGGCAGCGGTTATTAAACTTTACTTATTATCGAGCTGTACCTAACCGTTGCGAGTACTGGAACCAAAAAAACATAGTGCAGGTAACAGATAACGACTCGTAGCAGACGAATTGTAAAGGAAGTAGTGCTCCGTAAAAAATAAATTAAAACATGGTAAATATCCCGTTTTTTTAAATAATACTTTTAGTAAAAACTAGTTTAAAATCGTATATTATTTTTATTTAAAATACTTTGTATTAAAATAGGTACTTATATTTTTTCCCAAGATCTTTCATGATAGGTTCAGGACTTCTACGAGTATAACCGCGAATACCGACTGGTTATACCTAACTATGTTGGTTTAAAATATAATATTTGTTCTACGAGTAAGAAGAACTGATAACAAACTTTTAAGCTTTCTATTTTATAGTAGTTAAGTATCAAACCTAGGGATACTGGTGTAAAATCTTTGAGCAAAGTTGGAATCTGCGGAATTGGGTCAGCCTCGAAACTTGTTACTGTGGTAACTTTAGTAAGCAATCAAGAACTTTTACTTTACAATTTTCTATTAATATTTTGTTGTAGCTGATCGTTTACGATCGTGCGGGATAAGCAATGCTTTTAAATAATAATAAATAATAATTCATTTATTTCAGATAATTTCAATCCATAAATTGTTAGTAGACAGTTTGTTAGTCAAAAAAAAATAAATAAACTTAAATTACTAAAAATTAATTACAAATAACACACTACAATTAGAGAAAGAATAAATTACGATTAAAATTAAATGATACTCCAGTGAGGACACGATAGTGCGATCTGTCACCGTGATGAGGTTCTAGTGTGCACATCGGTCAGATTGTCAGGAGCTATATTTTTAAGGACTGGAATTATATTCGTATTTGGAAATTGGATTTCCGCAAGCTTGCTCTCGCTCGTTGTGTATGTGCGTGAGCGAGACCACGCACCTATTCATTAGCCTTTCTACGAATGGATTTCGAAATGGCTCAAAATTACCACTCCTAGAATGGAATTAAATTCCAGTGGTTCAAAAATACAGGTTACAGCTCAGCTCTATTACAGCTCAGCAGCTTTTTGCAGGCTGGTGAACCACGTTTACACGCTATGTTATTTTTGTTACTGTTCATGCAACGCACAGAGCAGATTAATAATGCAACGGTTACGGTTCGCTAGTTAAGTAGGTATCCGGCTTAATGGAGCCATTATTTTGATCAATTCAGTGTATCTAAAATGCTCTTATCTAAGCGGGTAGGTACGGGAACCATGTCCTACCAAGTTTTTCTTACAGTTTTTCTATAGTATAGTTTAAATTACGACTGAGTCGTGTAGCCCCGGCATAGAATAGGGCTACCTCATCTCTTCCCGTGGGTGTCGTAAAAAGCGACTAAGGGATCTGAGGGAGACTAGCAAACCTTAAATTCTCCCAGCGCGGTGGCGGATAAACAGCTTGTTCCCTAGGAGGGTTGGTGTCAGGCAGGCGGCCGGCCGTAAAAATATTGCCAAATCTATTTGCAGAAGGTATGGTCAATGATGACTTACCTACTGCGCCGACCCCAAAATAATTTTGGGTTAGCAGACCCCGAACTCCCGAGAGGGATGCAACCGGGAACATCGCTTGGATGAAAAGTTTAAATTACGACTGAAGCGAGGAACGCTTTTTTTAGAAAATATTTTAAAATTAATATGCTTTCAAAAATTTTTACTCCCGCCGAGGTTTGAACTCACGTCGTTGGGTCTGTACGCTTTTTTTTCAACGTTATATCATAGTAAAAAGAAGTACCTAATAGTATAATAATAAATAATAAATAAATAAATTCTGTGAACAACACACAGCGCCATCTAGCCCCGTGGTAAGCGACTAAGCTTGTGTTACGGTGACTAGACAACGGATATAATACTTATATTTATTTTTCTTTTGTAAATACATATATACATATTATACATAGAGGGACACCCAGACCAGACACAAATATTTATTCTATAAGCATAAATGCTTGCACCCGGCGGGAATCGAACCCGCAACTTCCTGCATTGCAGTCGCGCTTTCGCACGACGCGCCACAGAGGTCGTCAGAGGAGGAATAGTATGCAAGCTTCCCTCTTTTCTAAAAACGAACAGCTTATGTGACTGGTTACATTATATTCCGGGAAACAAACTTGTGTAGGTATAACACAGAAATGAAAACTATACAAGTACGCTGGAATTGGTATACCATACAAAATGACATTAAGATCTCTGTGCCGATTTGATTAGCGCCATGTTGCGCACCTGTTGATGGTGACCGTCCATAACTTAACTAACACCATAACTTCCAATAGAAAACGCGCGACAACAGCGCAATAGCTCTAAGCGGTTAAGCGCAGATCAAATAGGCACAAAATTCAGTGCGCTGTAACCTGTCCAGCGACTTGTACCATGGAGATCAGTGAGGTATAACAACTGAGAAACTGTTTAAATCGCCAAGCCGCCAACTACTACGTAAACTGTGGTTATTCACAATCACAACATGAGTAGGTACTAGGTAGGTACCAATTTTTAGTCTGTCTTTAAAAACTTCACTTTTATTCACATTTTTCTCTGTGAAAATTCTTGTCATTTTCATTTGATTACATTTTTTATACGATGAAAGTTGTAAATGTTAATAGAAATAGCGTAAACTTTTCGCCTTTGGAATTTGGAATTTTATTATTCTGTCTGAGTTTTGTTTGGATTTTTTGCTTTCACGAAAATTGTGATGATTTTATTTTACCACAGAAAATTAAATAAGTATGTTTTGACGTGTATTTCTTTATTTTTTTCACCGGTTAAGTATATACTAAACTAACTTTTATGCTAAAGGTTTCTTTAAATTTTATTAAATTTAGGTTTATATTTTAACACATGAGTTTGACAAGATAAAAAAGAGTGATGGGCTTACCCTATTCTATGCCGGGAAATATGGCATAGAATAGGGTAAGCCCATCTCTCCCCGTGGGTGACGTAATAGGCGACCGGTGTGTGCAACGAGTGTAAAACTGTTCTATTCTAACAAAATTATTGTCACGTAATATAAATATCCGCCTAGACCGTCTAGAAGAGTCTAGATCGTCCGTCTATAACCAGCGGATGGTCTAGACGCTTCTTTTGTTAACTTAGGTTAAGTTGTTTAGACGTTAAAATGGCACGGACAAACATAAATGCGAATTACACACATCGCGGTTAAAATCATATCCCTCCTTTTACCGTAGTCGGGTAAAAAGAGTACAAAGTTAACAATAAATAACCCAAAAAAAATATTTCATGCAAAATAGGTAGGTAGGTTTGTTCGTGCGTAGCCAAAAACAGCTAACCTCCTAGGTCCTAACTCTACAAGGCCTAAATACACAAAAACCTTATATTCACATTAAAAAGGTGGCGGTCGTGGCGAAGATCTTTGTAAGATAAATAATATTAATTACATTAGGTAAATAGTACTACGCTTTGTCATTACTTTTTCGCACTATAAGTATTAGGAAACTAGCACTGCAGTGTACCGCGGTTTGACTCGCGTAATTTCCGATCCCGCGGCATTTTCTATAATCCTTTTGTTAGTGGATACCTACACAAATATTATAAAGAACATATTCTCCAAAATTCAGTTCTCTAGGTCCAGTAGTTTAGGCTCTGCGTTGATATACATATATAGTTCAGTCACTCAGTCAATCAATCAGCACTTTGAAATTTATATGTAGGTATAGATGGAATCAGTCTTTGAGTCTATACGTTCTGTGTGTTGTGACCTTACGATGGGTTCCCACTTATGAGAAACTCCCCGCGGTTTCACCCGCATAAGTCCTGATTTCGTGGGAATATAAAGATCAAAAGTAGCCTATGGCCTTCTTCAATAAATGGAATATCCAACACCGAAAGAGTTTTTCAAATCGGACCAGTGGTTCCTGAGATTAGCGCGTTCAAACAAACAAACTCTTCCGCTTTATAATAGTAAATAGATAGATGAGAAATAAATCAATATACCTACAACGATAGAAAGGCTTTAGACAATTTTTTATTATTAATTCATTTTATTAGGTTTCTTCTACTGATTGTACTTTCTTCCTTTATAATTAAAAGTACGTATAGAATTAATATAAGACTTCTAAACCAAACTTATTTGCGCAAACTTCTAATAAATCTCCGTCACGTGAATATTTTATCAAGAAAGTTCTTCAAAGAAATTTAATCAGCACTCTAGTGTCTCTTGAAAATATTGAATTTTTTTTTGGAAAATTCCCGAATTTTTTAGATATAAAATCTGGTTTCGAGGGAGCACTTAAACCTTCACAAACATTGTATCGATATCAGCATGTCCCATCCAAAGAGATAAAACACTTACACAGACAGCATAAAAGTGATGACACTTATTAGGCCGTCGTCGTCAGAGGTATCGACGCCCGTTCCGTTCAATTGCTGAGCAGCATGAAAACGCTGCCAGCTTATTGAGTAGTTTGCTCAATGTTATTCGAGTGCAGGTTTTTTTTTTCAATGTTAATTATTTTATTTAAGTAAGATTGAATATTAGGTACGTTTTTTTTACTTACTTATTTATTAATTTTTGTATGACATACAATACAATATAATAACAAGGTTTTCATGGCCTCTTCAATCAAACATAACCTTTGCCTCACTTTGTCTTGTAATTAGGTTCATCAAATTTACTTAAGAGGAGAGGTATTTGTACCTCACTCTCATCGAAATCAAAAGGATATCGAAATGTTGTGTAGTCACGAAAATTTAAATTATTTTTAACTTGTAATTGATTTCTAGGTACATAACACTCTAAATTAAGTGGGTCCTTCCCAGACCCCCAAAGTCTATTGTTCTCGAAAAATAAAATTTCATACCTACATTCATTCTCCCGACCCCCAAAACAATTAAAATAAAAATACAAAATATATTTTTTTCTTCCCAAACCTCCACGCACGATGCGATTCCCTGCGACTACGTAGGTAAATATAGGTACGACATATTCAAATGAATCGTGTGTCAGATAAGAAATTGCCAACGTCGTCGCCAATATCATTACGTTCAGATGTACTTTCTACACTGTACAATATGTAAGATAATGGGTTTATCTCTATAACCCCATCCCATTTTATCGATATGTCACACATACGCTTAGGGACGTGACACTCGAATAAATATCGAATTAAACTCAATCTCGCGGGTCGCGCGCGACGTGGTTCACAGAATTTGTTTATTTCATATTGTAGGTGGGTTCGGTATTATCTGATCTCGATATTTAGAGTTCCTTACTGCAAGAGTTTAAACGGAACATGGATTCACTCTAGCTTTATTCGAACGATCGATATTTTTTTAAAAGAAGATTCAAAACACCGACGTTCTGTTTGTTTGAAATTTTAACTCTATATTTGGTTTACATTTCAAAGTCAATGAAGTTTCGAATGCATTTCCCAATAGGAACTTAATTGACTTTAAAATGAATTAAAAAAAACAGCATTTCCGATAACAGTTTTACAGAAGCTTTAAATTTCAAAGTTCAAAATGAAAAACATGTTTGAAACCGTAGTAGGAAATCCTCGATCGTTAGTTCATTCGAAAAGAACAATTCTGAGTTTTCTGTCATTCTGTTTAGAACCTTTTTCCCAGAAACTGGAACCGACCAAGAATCAAGAATTTCATAGAAATCAGTTGTTTCGCTGCGACACGTGTCGTCCGCTGCTGCCTCATGTCGCCCGTTGCCAACTCGTACCTTAAGAATACTCATAAATACCTACCACCTAATACCTATCTAGATATCTAGATGCAAGAACACAGTGGAAGCAAACAAAAACTTGACTACTAGGTACTAGGTGTATTTAGTATTTTTCTTTTAATTAAAGTGCTTACAAAAACCTCAAAAGGAAGTGAATTAGCAAACTCATTAGAACGCAATTTTATATAGAGTAGGACTTCAACAAAATGGCGGAATGAACTTTGTGTACCAACTTCAACCTACTTACTAACAGAAAAACACTTTTTAATTTTCGAGAAAATTACTGAAGCGCACAAACTTTGTTTACTCAGCTTATTAAACATTGAATATTTAGAGGCGACCTACAGATTACAGACAATATTGTCGGCCGCAGATTTTTAAATTAACTTTAAATTTACCCCTAGGTGCTAAAGAAGAATAATAACTTGGTCGCTTCGTCCGCGGCTTGTGACGTCCGCTATCGTCCTCGTTCATGTTCCGATACTTAGGCCAGTGCCTATAATATGTGGAAAGATATGACGAAAGAACATATTAATTATGTTTGTCCTACAAGCATATATCACCAAAATACTAAGGTTAATTAAGTATCCGACGTTTATTTCAAAGGTCGTGGATCCAGATTTTTCGTCTAGAGAAAATATGTGCGTTAGCAACAGTATCGCTCTTACGGCGAAGGAAAACAAAAAACCACGGCTTAAAGTCACGCAAAAAGACCCAGTTATAGGGCTAGTTGAAGAAACACACCGTAAAAACTCTAACATTTTTTAGCTTTATCACTTAACGTGGAATATGGTCGGAGTAGTGAGAACATGCTGGGACTTTATCCGTGACAAGAACTTTCAAAGTTGAATGAAAGACATACCTAACCTTACTTCACTCCGACCTTAATCCACGTTTATTAACTTTATTAAGTTACTTAATCGTACGATTCAAAACCCCTTATCTGCATACAACCAACAAAGAGAGCAGATTCTAAATCACAATGATTTATACAGAAACAGTACAATAAAACAAATTCCAAATTCATATCGCCACAGTCAGTTAACTGTTAACTAATTTTGGTGGACTTCTGCAAAAGTTGGTGTTTAATTTTGATTTATATGATATTAGGTGGTTGTTGTAACCGCCGGGTGGTCTAGTAACAAAGGCTGGTTGTATGGAGCCGGAGCTTCCAAACTAGGCGTTAAACAATGACTTGGTTTCACCCATTTAATGGTTTCCTTTCATGTAGAGGGCGCTGAGGGGAGGGGCCGCTAATTGTCTGCGCTCACTTTATAGGCCTGACAAGGAGCTTTTTTAATGTGATGAAAATAGAAAGTAGTGTACCTTGATTATTACTAGATATACCTACTTACCTAAGTTTTTTTATCAAATAAAAATAGTTTTAACCTTTTTGTATTACCTAAGCATCTGCAGTCAGCATCAAAAGTTAAAAGGAGTTCAGATTTTCGAAATCGCATGTAAATCGAAATTACTTTACCTTCGCCATAATTGTTGGGTGTCAGGGACACTCTATTAGGGCTCTATTATGAGAGAACACTTGGGGAGAGTGTCGATAGAATAGTAATTGTCATATTTGTCGTCTATTTGACACATTTGACGACATTTGTCTAAAATATGTATCAAATACACGTCAAATATGAAAATTACTATTCTAGCAACACTCTATTGAGACACGATTGTCAGCAATGATCAATCATTCAGCTCAATATATTTGATAGATATAGATAAATTCTACGACCAATACAAATACTTCAAAATATGATATTTTTAGAACTCTGTGGACCAATGCCATCCTCCTTACATCCATCCCTTCATTAAGACCCTTGTCTGGCTCCCCCCTCCCCGGTGGTCCCCCAAACCACCCCACAGACGAATTACGACGATTTTTCGACTATTTTCACGCGGCATTGAGTTGCGTGTAAGGATTTTCAATGTCTGGTTTCTGAGATAAAGGAAGACTTTTGTGTGGAGTTTGTTTCATTGAGGATAATAAAGAATAGCTTAGGTTTTATGATTTTAATTAAGTAATTATTTAATGAGATTTTGGCACGAAATGTGAAGACGTAAAGATATTTCGCCATTTTTTCTAACAATTAAATTAAAAAGTGTAGCTTGAAGTTTTACACAGTACCGATTCTCAAATCATTCGACTAAGCCTTCTATAAAGTCAATGCGAGGTATGTATGCTGACAGGCTAATCAGGTGGGACTGTTTTTATAATTCTTTTACTGGCTTATTGGATTGTCTTAGCGAAATGGATTGGAAATCGATTTACGGAAAATTCAACTAAAAACATTTTATTTCTCTCTGTAGTTAAAAAAAAAGAATGAAAGAAAATGAAGAATGCTAGAACAATAGCTCGCTTCGCTTGCCTTAACCTTCTCGCACCTATCACCCTGATGTTGTGACAGAAAAGCATTCTGGGTTCTGAAATGTGTCCAAATTGTGTCAAATTCGAATTGTGGTTTAGTTTAATATTTCGTAGACGTGGAAATCGGCAGTGTGTGAATGCTCCATTATGCATTTTACTGTTTGCTTTATCTGCTTGGTCCGTTATGCATCTATTCATGGTATTAAATGAGTGAAAATATAGATATTATCAGTTTGACAAACTTCCAAATGGCTTCACTAATAACCAAAACCATGCGGATACAATATCCGTAGCTACATTTTGACTAATCCGATCTTGATAATAAATTGACAAGCGAACATCGCTCGCTATCGACATTATATCGATACGTGCGTACGTCAGAAGGCTGTTTCGATACGGGTTGTTCCCCGAAGGCCTTGATTTTATTGTCGTTTATTTAACAGTTACAAAGAAATTCGAGGTATGATTATACTCGTATTTCTTTAGTTACAAATTCAATTAAAACGTTCACACTATGGAACAATTATTTTGATTGCCAGTATAAGTGCTAGTTTTTTTATACAAAAGTGCTAGAAAGACACCAAAGTTTTGATGAAGTTAATTGTAAATATGAAAGTTCGATTCGACACTTTCTTGATTTCTTATTATATTATTATTACATATGTACATATAGAGAGACACCCAGACCAAAAACAAAAATGTATTTACTTAAACATTTTCACTTCTTCCTGACAGGAATTGAACCCGCAACCTTCAGCATTAAAGTCGGGTATTCGCCCGACGTTTAGGCCTATCGTATATGGCTCTATGATTCCATACAGTCAAATATTTTGAGGGTCCCGGGTCCCTCGGGAAACAGGGCTCTCGGGGAACAACCCATCGATAGAAATGGTCTATAGTTAACGAGCCGTATCGCTGTTGGTACGAGTACTACACTAATTTGGAGACGTCACGACCACCAGACTGATGTTGGATGTTGGCTAGTCATTCGGAACAGGTACCTGCTGGTAATTAGGACATTATATCATTAAAGTTATATTAGGTAGGTACTAGGTTTATACCTATAGTAATATTATAATGAGGAAACATTTGTATTTTTGTGTGTGGTATGTTTGTAATGAATAAACTCAAAAACTGCTAGACCGATTTCAAAAAATTCTGTCACCAAAAGAAAGCTACAATGAGGAGGAATACTACGAGGAGTAACATAGGCTACTTTTGATCTTGATCTTCCCACGGGATCGGGACTTAAGCGGGTAAAACCGAGGGACGCAGCTAGTTTTCTATAAAAATATATAAATGTTTGTTCTGACTGACTGATCAACGCACAGCCTAACCCGCTGATAGTAGAGAGCTAAAACTTGGAGAGTGTGTTCTGTATGTGATGTAGGCATTTGATATGAAAGGGTTTTTCGAATTTCCCACGAGATCGTTAATTACGCGGGACACAGCTAGTATATTTATAGAACCTGTATAATAAGTTCCATCAAAATCGGTTGAGAAATACGACCTGTGGAAGAGAACGTAGGTACATACAAACATACCGACAGACAAAAGCAAATTTTGACAGACTTGAAGCTTTTTCAAGAGCCGCTTTTTGTTCGCGGTCAACAATGCCAGTCTCCTAGTCAGTAAAGTTTTAAATAAAAATAAATAGATTAAAATTTAAAATATAAGCGTTTAGTAAAAGTGACCCAGTTAGAAATAAATATAAAACCTAGCAGCGCAACGCGATTTCACCCGCATAAATCTCAACCCTGGTTTTTTTTAAATTTTGATGTGTTACAAAAAAATAATAATCTTTCTAAATCCCTTATCGATCCAGTATAAATATCGGCTTCAAAGCACTTATGTGTTAACCCAGATATCCAGCTACCTGCATCACCGAATATCTAATCCACCAGAACAATAGCTTCATACAAGCCCGTGGCGCGTCGTAGGTACTTTTCTACATGTACAGCTATGTGTGCGTGACTTCTTAATGCTTTCCGCTCGAGTTTGCTGAGGCCACCCGAAGCGCCTACTCGGCTCACGTACGTGAGCCCATCGGCACATTGTCGGTGAGAGAAGTCACGCACAAATAGCTGCGTATGTAGTGAAGTACCTACGCCGCGCCGCGGGCTTGTAAGAAGCTGTTGTTCTGGTGGATGAGATATTCGGTGCATGAATACTAAGTTTCATTACAAATCGTTCAGTAGTTTTTGCGTGAAGGAGTAAGAAACATTCTCGTTGACTTGCTTACACACAAACTTTCACATTTATAATATTAGTAGGGTAGTAAGATAAATATATTTTCTTAGTTTATAATTTAAACTTGACTTAATTAGGGAATTTGACATTCAAAGCTGTAATTATAAAGTTCAGAGGGCATAGTTTGAAAGGCAAATTAATTATTTTTGGGGTTAGTTGTTGAAAAATCACATAATTAAGTACCTACAAACGAATGCTACGATTTCAAACTCAAATCGATTTAAGTATAGGTAGATAAGTTGGAAATATTAACAAAAACATATTTTTTTCCAATATGTTTGTTGTTTCTTTATGTAAAAACCGCTGAACTGATTGCGATTAAATTTGGTAGGTAGAAAATCTGAAGACCTGGAATAATACATGGGTATTTATATAATTTAACAGTCATATTATCTTACAAATTGCATGGTACGTTATCCCGGTCCTACGCTCCAAAGTAGTAGTACAGATCCTACCTCTGTTATCTACCACAATCGAGAGTTTCGTATAGGAAATTGTTGGGCGACTCATCAAAATGAAGCTACTCACGGAAAACTAGCTTGATAGTAATCAATTTGCAACTTATGCCTTAAGAACGTGGCGACTGTTACCATTTCCATACAAACTTAATACCAAAATAAATAATGAAAATTTAGTTTTCTACTTTAATATCGATATTATTCGTATTAAGATTTTGCTTTTAAAGCGTCCCCACCACATGGTTTTCCAAAATATTCATTCGAAATGAAATAAAACGGAGATTTTTTTTTCATTTTTCCAGCGTAAATTACTAGTTTACATCTCATTTGTTTTATATTATTCCCAATAAAAAGTAAAAACTCATTTCGATAGACACCCCCTCACTCTGTGGCACGTCAGGCTACCACTCAGTGTTGCCAACTCATTATCTTATGTTGGTGCTAAATGACATCTCAAATAGTGCTAGATTGATATAAAAAAAAGTGCTATTATTTAGACATCAACTTTTTCTATGTGTTTTTTTTATTCGGAATGCCGGTTAATTTCAAATATTCTCGCATTAAATTCTGTTTTGCAAAATACACACATTGCTTTTAAACTATCTTTTTGTATTTTGGATCGTTCTCCCACTTTTCTGTAATTTTGAACTTAACTCACTTTTTTACTTAAAGGAATATCCATTTTTGTTGGTTTTATAGTTCACGAAACACTAAATTGACAAATTCACAACTAAAAACATTCGCAGTTCGCTTCTAAAGTGACCAGAAAAAAATCTGAATACTGGCTGTTTATTGCTAAATTAAGTGCTAGGTGCTAAATGCTGAATTACAGTGCTGGTATTGCTAAAATAGTGCCAAATCTAGCACCGAAAGTGCTAAGTTGGGAACCCTGCTACCACTTAGAAAGAGTAAATATCAATATAAAATGCTTAAAATAATAAAAGCAACGCAAATTAAAACCGGAAAAATGAGTTTAAATGGAAAAGTATCCAATATTGTCACCTTTCCCGAGATAAAATCTTATTTAACGGTTATTATAACATAAGCAAACACCTGGCTCTAATTTTCTTGTTTAAACTAAACGTGGCCCTCTGGGAAATCAATGGGCGTTTGTATTAGGAGGATATCGACCGAGATTGGGAGGGTAGAAAAAACAAAGGCAGTTTTTAGCAAAAACAACACTAATTTGAATGATTTAGTTATTATTTATCTTTTCTTCTTATTAAATTACTAGCTGTGCCCGCGACTTCGTCAGCGTTTTTCGAACATCTAGCCATCGCTGTGCGAAGGTCTACACTTAAACGAACGACCAGGAAAGTACTGAGCAGAAGAGAATCATGGCAGAGTTTGTTTAAGTGTGATTTTTGCACATCGGTATGTAACTTGTTGCATGCTTATTCACATTATTATAAGAAGAAGTGTCGAAAATCTATAAAAGTTAAAACCCGACTTTGAAAAAAAGGATAAAATAATAATAATAAGCTTGTACAAAGCAACCGACTTATTTGTTATATAATCTAAAGTCTGCCAGCTTTACTAAATGCAATATTTTTTTACGTGGGTGATGCCCCTTGTGTACCGTCAGGCCACTCTCGGGGCAAATGACTCGGTTTGTTGGGCTCACTACAACAGTTTGTTAACTAAACCCCAAAGGCGTCCATCGCTCCACAAGTGTCGAGGCCAGTGGGAATTCCTCATGGACTACATCCGTCAACCCCGACAACGGCGGCCTTTCCAAGCCTCATCTCTGCCCGAAAGACAATCCCTCTCCGTCCCCCTCCCTCGGCACGGTCATTCGGCACTCGTGGCCCCCAAAACCGGTGATAAACCCCCCCGAGTCCACCGCCACCACCAGAGACTAAGCGATTTTTTACAGTGGTTGTCATCCACGCGGCCCTTTTCTTGCGAAAAGGACCTCCGAGCCCGCTGACGCGGGTTTACGGGACATCTGGAGGGTAAAACGTAACGTCGTGCCCGGGACTCGGGACTCGAACGCGGTACCCTCGACTCGGAATCCACACTTTGCCGCAGCTGCCATCGTGCTTGTAAACTACATGCAATCTGCATCTACCCCGTAAATCTGCCCGATTTCAGCTATATTTTTTTCTCTTTTAGCTGCATTTTCGACTGCCACTAAAAATATCAAAATTGTAACCGTAACTTTAATCATTGAGGAGTTTTCTGATGAGAAGGTAGTTTCAGGTGGTCCATCAATCCGTATCGAGTTCTTTATAAGCTGATTATATTGATGGAAGTCCAAAAATTAGTAATTTACTGCATTGTGGGATGCTATTCTGCTCATCATTCCAAAGGTTCTCATCAGATCTTCATCAACGATTTGTGGGACCAATTCGAGACTCTCACTTTCCAAATCTAAAAAGAATATTCATATGCTGGAGTCCGGCGTGAACATATCCCCATACAAACAATATGCGGGTCGAATTGAGAAGCTCCTCTTTTTTTAAAGTCGGTTAAAAACAACCATTATAAATTTCCGTATGTCCTAAGGATCCGAATATATGGAGAGACATAGGTATACGGTATTTTAGGAATTACCGGATATCCGGCTTTTTTTATTACGTGCCGGATATCCGACTTTTTAATTACCTACCGGATTACCCGGTTAATCACTTCTTCAATACAACATTCAAACTAATTAGGTAAAAGTAGAAATAACACTTTATCCGGATAACCGGACTAAATAGCCGGATAAAAAATAGCCTATATGTTAATCGGGGTATAAAGCTATCTGAATACCAAATTTGGTTAAAATCGGTTAAGCCGTTTCTGAGATTAGCGGGCACAAAGGCACACACAAACAGACAAACATATAAACAGACAAACAGACAACCAGAAAAACAGAAAAATAGGTTCTACTGCGTTAATAGATACCCATACAATTTATATTTTTTTTATATCTTCCAAAAACAGACACCGCTGAGTTACGATTTTATTATATGTATAGATAGATAATGATATTTTATTATCTTCTATCTATTTCTATTACATTATAAAGCGGAAGAGTTTGTTTGTTTGTTTGTTTGTTAATCTAAGGAACCACTGGTCCGATTTTAAAAATTCTTTCGGTGTTGGATAGTCCATTTATTGAGGAAGGCTATAGGCTACTTTTAATTTTATTATATATTATCTTCCCGAGTGCGTGATGCAAATATAGCTATAACACTGGGTAACCTTTTTAAATTTCACACGAACCTGGAAACAGAACATGGACAAAAACAAATCGGTCAAATAAAACATTGAACTGCACTCGTATCTTTAAGTGAAACTTTGCGAAAATAATAAAAAACATAGTTACCTGAAATTTTAAGAAACGTGCTTTTTTTTTTAATTTCCCTAAACTGTTTTTAATCTTTAAAAATGGTAGCTTAGTGCTAAAGTTTTTATGACTTTGAAGATGATTTTCTTCATAACCTCTTATTTGGCAACTATTATTAGATAGTTAGTTAAGTAGTTTAAATAGTAATAATGGACAGACATCGTGTTAGTTTCAAAGTGTGTCTTTATTTCGAATTATTGTGTCTGATTAACGTCCTGTATTAAACTATGAAGTGGATACCAAACCACGACCAAATACTAATAATTATTATTATTGTCTTTTATTTCTACCTAATTATGGGCGACACCGTCAAAAACGAACAATCTATTCTATTACAAATTCATTCTCTATTAAATTAATTAAAATTAAATTAGCAATCGAGACGCTATTTTCTTTAATGTTAGATTTGAAATTCGAACGTTCAATTTTATTGTTAGGTGGCTATTCGAATTTCAGGAATGGGCCCATTTATCCGCACTTACCCTTTGCCAGAATAGCGCTTTGTCGTTTCAGATAATATCGTCCTCTTATACAATAATTAACTAATGAATAAACATTATTTTATCGTAAATATTCTTATTTAAATCCGTTCAAAAGCTTCACAATGCGTTGAATTGACTATTTAAATTTGTACAGTTTTGTGTTTGAAATGTAATTTTGGTTCTCAGGAGGCTTTGATTTGTACTACTGTACCTATCTACAAAATATTTTATCACATTTTGAAATATGCTGAAGAGAAAAATAAATCCGATATAGCAAATATTAATAAAGACGGGGTATTTACCATTTATAATCCGTTTTTAGCCCGTTATTTAATAATATTTTATAGTTAAAACAACGATGTAGGTAAGTTTAAAATCGATACATTCGATAATGTTTTATGGACATTTTAATTTCAATCAGAAACATTAACAATGTAAATAATTCTTATGTTTTAATGCTCTGCCCTTCATAATAACAATACGCAATAAATCGCTATGAATCGTTTTATAAGTAAGTAAAAAGTAAAAGTGAACCTTGTGCTTTCTTGCCTAATTTCTGAGAAATTATGATAATAAGTAGGTATCTAGGCATTAAAAATACCTGCAGGCTGTGTTACCAGGTACTAATCAAATATTTACACTAGGAATTTAAAATTTACATTTTCCAAGGAAAGTGCGCCAGTTTTCGCAAACCCCGCGGCCAATAATAGATTTCCCATTTCCCAGTCTGCTATGAATATTCATCAAATTTTGCTCTGTTCGGAACAGTCTTAAGTCCTGCTTCGGGAATAAAACTATTTTCGAAAAAGTATCTGAATTTATAGAGTTGATTGATTCTTTAAAGGCAAAGTAAATAGGTATTGAAAGGGAGTAAATATTTTACGACCACTTCAACGAAAATTCATGAATAGCTAATGCTAGGTACTCATTAAATACTAAAGTATAAACTGGTTTTGATTAGTGAGGTCTAAAATAACAACGCCGCAGTTCATGAAACTTAATTAATTTATTAGGTAGGTACTGTTTTATTTAAGTTACGTGTATTTTATGTAATTTTACTGCGGTTGGTTTTAAATATAGGTACGTACCTATTTCATTTGTTAATATTTTGATAATACACACATAGCATTTTCTATTTAGGTATATCATGGTGTATGTACTTACAAAATAAACGTATAATATGTAGTAAATCCGTCTAGTACCCATAGTACAGGCCTAGTGCTTGTTTGGAGCAAGAATGCGCTGTGTGTAACGTCGTGAAATATTCATTTATTTATTAACTAGGTATATATAAAGCGAGGCTATAATTCCAAAACTTTTCCAAAACCCCAGGGGGTTTAACGAAAAAAACCCGTCAAATGTTTTGACCAAACGGATAAAGATAAGCCTGGAACTATCAGGACTTCAATTTCAAACCCTAAAGGAGTTCGCTTTTAGAAAATTCTATTTTACAAGATTGGTTTAGACGCCTAGATGGACAAACCCTTAAGTGGCCCGTGTTGAAATATTTATTTGTAACTTGCTTTTAGCGAGCACTTTGTACAGGATGTGTTGAGGGATGAGTGGGGGGAAGTGAGAGGGGGGGTAATTTATGTGTTGTGTTCAATTTCAGGATCATCACAGGCTACGAACTAAACGGTCGCATGATGGCTTGTTGCCCGACTTCAGCTACCGGCTAGGCTAAAATAGTCGATGGATCTTGAAACCATGAAATCGTCTCACAAATTTCTTGGCGGGCACAGTAGTTAGTTATAATTCCAACTCCATACCACAGCTTTTAAACTGGATATTTAAATCTATACTTTTATTCTAATATTATAATAAAATAACCGACCGACCGAACTTGACCGATTTAAAAAATATTTTACAGGGAGTTACATAAGCGTAAGTCCAGCTGGGACGCAGCTAGTAATAAATATTGCTGAATGTTAGCGCTATCTAGCTCCAAACTAAGCAACAAGGCTTGTGCTATGGGTACTAGATAACAGATTTACTTACTATAAATCATTTATTCAATAAAACAAGTCTAAACATTTTACAAAAACAACAAAACACAAAATAGAAAAAGACTTAAAACCTAAAGCAACAAGAAGTTGTCGGCACCACCCTCCCGCAGCATGGTGCCCAAAACGCTGGCAGCGTTCCCACGCTGGATAGCTATACTGATATACCTACTTAATCATTTAATTCAAAGCCCTAAAACATCACAGAAGACGGCTCAAACGCCACTTTCCCACCAATTTTCATCTTCCAGCGCTAAAGGGCATTAAAATTGCAATCTTCACGACAGTTATTATACTCCTGCGACGGTTTCATAAATCATAGTCCCTCTACAAACTTGCCTCGCCTCATGCAATTCAGTGGTCATAAATCTACCACGTGACCACTCGGTGGAATTCACTCCCAGGGACAACACTCAGATGGCCTATTCCGTTTAGTAAAAAATGTTGAATTCCAAAAATGTTAAATTTCCTAAATGTTGAGCTTTCCAAAAACTTGAATTGAAATTGCAAAATTACAAATTGCAATGATCTTGAAATGATATTTTGGACAATAATATTATAGAAATAACCCCTCAGAACGTAAACAAACTAGAAGTAAATTGGTAAGTTTCTATCCTACCTCTTAATTGTTATTTAAATAAAAGACTTCAAAAACACTGATCCCAGCAGTATTCGGGTCCGCTACCTCTAGTATCCGGTTCCATCACTTTAGCCACTTTGCCACAGGAGCTCATTTTTTAGGTTGAAACTATTCGTTCCTAATACGAGTATAATGAGCAAATGTGCCCTGACCCCGGAGTCGCTTTGAACCAACTAAGGGCCAAATACCGCGGACGATGCGAGTATGCACATCTAGTTTTTATTTTGGGGATAAAAAGTAGCCTATGTTACTACTCGATAATACAGCTTTGTTTTGGTACTAGATAATACAGAGTTTTTTAAATCGGTCCAGTAGTTTCGGAGCCTATTTGTTACAAATAAACCAAACTTTAATCTTTATAATAATTAGTTAAGATTAAATTCACCATCTTCAACTAACTAAGCGTGACTTCATCCCCCATACCACAGACGACGTCATTAATGTCTCAGTACCAATATTTTAGCATAACATTACATTATTACAGCCTAGCTAGACTTCAGACACTAAATTAATTTCCAAACTTGAGAGTCTAGTATTAACTAAAAACCACATAAGCTCAAGAATGACCTAACAAATCATATCTGAATATTCTAGCCGCTACAATGTCCCGAATTTAGCTCCGACTGTTATATATTTCATAACTCGACTACTATGACCTAAATTCTTGAATACTAGTGGAATAATATAACCTACTTTACGATGACTTTAATGATAAAATAAACTAAATCAAGTTGTTGACAAGAATTCCATTTTTATAAGCCTGTAAATAAATAAATTTTATGAACTACACACAGCGCCATCTAGGTAAGCTACTAAGCTTGTGTGGCGGTAACTATACAACGGATATAATACTTAAATTTTTTAATAAAAATATATTTTGTAAATACACACATATTATAGGTAACTACATAGAGAGGTGTGTCTCTCTGTAGACCAGAAACAAATATTTATTTTTAAGCATAGATACTTGCACCCGGCGGTAGGTAATCGAAACCGCAACCTAGATAGAGGTGTTGGTAGATACCACGACTTTAATTCTGAAGGTCGTGGTTTCGAATTCTGGCAGACCGCGCACCAATGTCTTTTTCTTTAAGAAAAAAATAAGTGCGCTATTATTAACATCTAGCTCTTACTCTATTATAAGCTCTAGCTCTTACGGCGAAGGAAAACCGTCGTGAGGAAACTTACGGCTTACAGTCTCGCAAAAAGGCCCAGTTATATTAGGGCTAGTTGCGGAAACACACAGTAAAAGTAAAAGTAAGTAAACCGCAACCTCAGAACCTCGATGGAAACGGATGACGCGCCAAAGAAGTCGTTAAAATAACAAAGTGGCCATGGGGCTAGATGGCGCTGTATGTTTTTCATAGAATTTATTTAATTTGAGGGCTTATAAAAATGAAAATCATTTCAATTGTGATACACGCATTGATCTCAACCTTGATTTGACGCAACAGTTTTATCTCTTAAAGCTGTACCATTTAAAAACCAAATTCATATATGATAGGTATAGGTGATTCATAGGTGATAGTTAAAACTTACTAAGTGGGTCGGGAGAGCTCCTTCCGAGTGCAAAGTCTGTGGTAGCTCCATGTAGGATACGTGAAAAGTGGAACCTGAACGGTGAAACGTGTTCAAACTGAACGCAAGGTTTCACTTGGTGTAACTAAGACCGTGGGAGCTATTCTATTCTACAGAGAAACCTCCTTGCTTTTAAACGATGATTAACAGATGACTAACGACCGAATACAGAAACGCAACTCAAAATTTGAGTTCTACTTAAACAACTAAGTACCTCTCAAATTCAAAAATTCCCATACTACTTTTAAATTTAGAAGTTTCTCAATTATTTAAGTACGCCTCAAATTTTAAGTGGCCTTTCTGTTTTCGGCTGTTAGTTATGTAACGTTTGTTTCTGTCTGTCAACTTAGAAAATTCATGTCAAAGACAAACGATACGTTTGTGCATCTAATAATTATCTTCACAAGTCCTCACTTATGAACCCCCTCGGGTTCCCCCCTTCTACAGATGATATTCCACTTATTTAACAAACGTCACATAACTTAGTCATCTGTTAATCGTCGTTTATTAGTAAGGGGTATACTTCTGTCGAATAAAATATAACTTAACAGGGCCAGAACTTTGAAACTTTGAATTATTTTTAAAATAATAAATGATGACGTTTGATACATTTTATTGAACAAATATATTTTATCTACAGATTGAAAACTTAATACAAAAACCATAGTACATGGTTTTTGTGGTACATGGTCAGTGGAATTGTTTTAGTTTTTATGTGCTTAAACACATAAAAACTAAAACACTTCCACTTATTCTCTTGCGTCTAGAAGCTATCTTTCAAGACTTACGCGGGTAAAGCCGCAGGGCTCAGCCAGTCCCCTACAAAATGCAACATAATTCATTTTAAAAGGTAAACTCCGAGTGTGTTACCCACTCTGTAAGTGTAACTACGATAAATGATCCCGGAAACGTACGGGACCATATAAATAGAGATAAAGGACATCACGTCTCGCAGAATACGAAACAAGATGTTTAAAATTTATAGCGAATACTTTAAAACACCAATATACATTCTTTTATACCTGAAAAAGAAGACCGTTAAGACTCGAAACGTAGAGCATAAAATGCTTAAAATAACAAAAGCAAACTGAGTTTGATTTCAACATTTTTCCCACAGTTTATTTAGTAGTTGTGCGTCTTGGTGCTATTCAAAGGAACAAGGATGGGCAAGGAAAATCTTACCCAGTTCCTTCCTTAAAAACTTTTCATTCATTGCTTTTCTAGAAAATATCATCTTATCCATCTTTTGAGGTCGAGATGATAAGACAACCCATTGTGCCACTTTCGATTTAGGTTTGTGATAACATAATGTCTTTATGGGTTTTTGAATAATTCGTTTATCATCTGAAGATAGTAATTAGGGCTTATACCTACTACGGATAATTAAATTTCGTGAAATTCAAGAATATCATGTATGTTTCAGAGAAGGGAGTGCGATGATGGGCCGTTTGGTCTATGGAAGCTCGCTCAGCAAGATACGCAAGTTTGAATTTCGTAAAGAGTAGATTTTCAAAGATAATTCTAAATTATGTCTTTGATATAAATATAATTTCTCGTACATAAAAACATACCTACACATACATACATGCCTAGAGCATGAAATTTAAATAATATTGACTACTACTGTATGCGATGTTCTCTTTATTTGTTATATAATTTAAATATCTCTGAATGAGACACATCGCACCGCCTCTTGAGCTTATTACACGAATTGACAAAGGAAATAATACCCTAACACCCTCACATAAGATTGAAAGTCTTGTTTACACAACATGCTCGTAACTGTGCATTTGAGTTGAATATCATTTTTCAACTTGTTCTTGCTTATTATTATGACACACTACCTGCGCTCTGCGGTTTTACTCGCTGAGGTCTCGTAGGAATATCAAAACAAAATGTAGTCTGTATTTTCCAACATCCATAGACTTGATTACTATAAATAATATAATATTATGTAAATTACCGTATCATAGATTAAGGAGAAACTCAGTAGCCTGGTTTTGCTCGCCGATTTTGAATAATCGTGAGGGTAAAGCAACGCCTGGTACGGTAAGTACTTGGAAAGATGACCGATAATGTGTGTGTGTGGCAATAAATCGTTTCCACGATCTCCTCCTGTTTCGTAAGGCACGCTAAGTGCCATTAGTCTAAGGCCTTAGCAAAACCTAAAAACTCAGTAAGTGAGCCGCACCACTGCCTCATGCGAAAAGAAGAAGAAGAAGAGTTGTTGCAAATATCAGCATGGTATCACCTAGAGATGCTGATTTTTTGTCCTGAAATTTTAGTTGCGACATGTTCATTGATATTGATCCGAAAAAATCATCAGCTGCTGTTGAATACCAGAATCAGTAACAACACTCCACCATACAGTTTAACTTTTGTCTGCCAATTTTCATAACAAATTACTTACATAGAAACCGATTTCACAACAACCAGCAAGAAAATTTACACTTGAATTACAATACCAATATTTCATAAACGCAATATTACCAATTGGTACTTAATTTTAATATTCACAAACTTTCAACATAATTTACTAAGTAATGTTTAAATTACTTGTAAAACTTCACGTGATTGGCTGTTACAAACTCTGCTTGTTTGCTATTGGTCAATACAGTTGCACAATATGGACCGCAACCAATGGATTATTCAGTTGGGTTTTGACAGCATTTTAATTACTTTTAAATTTGGAATGCATGGATTCGTGTTGAGATAATGAGCGTACTTTAGCACGTGAATAATGCATTAAAAACTGCATTCACTATTGGATTACCTTATCGCACTGTGACACGGATTAGTCAAAATTTAGTACGTGATAGTCGCGTAGACGACTTTCGTAAATGTGTTTACTATACCTTTAAAAGACACTGTTTATGAAACCTCTTTTTAATGTACCATTAAAATAGGTTAAACATTTTGGATATATTGAATGGATCCATTATAAACAAACTTCTTTCAAAATAAACCTCTAGTTGATATTATTTTTCAAGCTAAGATTTATAGATAATCAAGAAAAAAAATCGTAAGTAAGTCCCGTCCCGATTCCGTCGGAATATCGGGATAAAAAGTAGCCTATCTGTTATTCCAGGTCTCCAGCTATCTATATACCGAGTTTCATGGTAATCGGTTTAGCGGTTTTTACGTGTTTAAGTACAAAACAATAGCTTAAAAATCTGTAAAAACAGCAGCATTAACAAAGTGAAATGTCATACAGAATACCGAATATGAAACAATGTTTGCTTGACCTGTGTGATTAATTTCGTGATTAATTAGCACAACGTTTGTCTGTAACTGTAATATAACATGTAATGCAACTTGCTGCATGTGGTGTTGGCGTTAATGGTGACATTGTTGTCATCACGTCGGTCGCGTCGGTATGCGGTACGTAAATATTAAAAACTATCTTAAATCGTGCAATTTTATGTAGATAGATAGATCAAACATAAAAGTTTTATTTTATGTCTATATTGTATACTAGCTGCATCCCGCGGTTTCACCCGCGTAAGTCCCGATCCCATGGGAATATCGGGATTAAAATTAGCCTATGTTACTCAGAGTGAATGTAGCATTTTAATGGTGAAAGAATTTTTAAAATCGATCCAGTAGTTTTTGAGTTTATTCATAACAAACATGCACACGCACACACACACACACAAAACTATAAATCTTTCCTCTTCATAGTATTAACTATTGATTTTTTTGACTATGACTAAAATTTCACCTGATGGAAAGTGATGATATAGTCTAAGATGTAGGCACTTAGACGGTAGTGAAAATTGATACGACCCGATTTCTTTAGTGGCTGCACCGAATCGTTACATTTTCCTAATTGTTCCCTACACAAGGGCATCATGTAAATGTGTTTATGGCACCTCTTAATAATTTACCTATTTGAATATTATTATTCTGTATGTAGTGTGAATTTAAGTGTCAATTCAAGTACTTCTCTGCTAACACCAGTTCCCAATACGCCATTAAAATGCTCCCGTGAAAAGATTCAATTTTCCAACGATTAATTCTGGAACAAAGCAGTACCTACAGCCGCGAGCGTAAACCGTTATCAGAGGTTATTTATCGAGTATATAGGTAAATACATAACCTAGATGATTAGGTATATACTGAATAAATATAAATAGTAGTATGTATGAAAATAATATGTATTTTATTGATAAGGCTTTTAGTTTTAAATTTTGGTCTAATTTGGTTTTGGATTTGGAAAATGGTTTTATTTTTAATATGGACAAATTGAGATTTTCACAAAAGCTTGTTTAAGTTCCAAAATGTACCTTAATTTATTAACTTGTTTTATTTTTCAGGATTTTTTTCTTCGCTTCTGTGTTGACCTTACTTTTCACCAAAATTGATGTATGTTTCTTCTGGTTTCGCGATATTGGAATGAAATTAAACATATTTTTCGGTTTAGCCTTGTTTCAATGCTCATCATTTCGAGACCTATCCTAAAGAAGAGACCTGTAAAAAAGTCTCGATACCTTGAGCGTTGAAACAATGCTAAAAATAATAAACACCATGCGATTAAAACCGAAAAATGAGTTTATTTTCTCATTAGAGTTTTCTATTTACGCGGCCGAAGGCAACAACTCTGTTGCCTCAGTTGAAAAGTGGTTAGATATATTGCTGCCACCTACCTACCCACTTACTGTAGGCACATACCTACCCAGGCTGGTAGGTAACTCGTTAACAAGATTTACCTGTCCCCTAATATTTCAAGTGGTTTAGGTCGGGTCCTTTAGTAAAAGGACTGGAGAGGCGGCCATCACTTACGCCGCTCTAAATTTATGTAGAAATTCAATAAATACCTTATTTTTAATCACACGTAGGCACGAAATTACAATTTGCCTACTACCTGACTCGGCGCACTTTGCATCGCCATCGGTAATATAAAAATAACGATTCGAGTCGTATGCAATAAAGTTTTTATTAAACTTATACGATTTCTGTCCATCATTTATTACCGAGTAATAGAACTAGGGGTCTAGATCTAGATAGTTTTAGATATAAATTACCTCGATGTTTCGGCACGGGTTACACCGGCCGTCCACGGCCGTCCACGGCTGGAGTAGCGAGGTTCTTTCGACAATCCTGTCATTTTAGACGGATTCTATATTCGTATCCATCTAAAACGCTTTCTTAATAATTCGGCTTGGCGGGTTCAGATTGCTTACTCGTGGCGTAGCGGCTATCGCGCTAGAACGGAATAGTCGCGGGTTCGAGTCCCGCCGGGTACTAAAGTTTTTGAAAGCGTTTTTTTTTTCAAAAAGCAACGTGTGGTAAACACTAAGAAATAACGTTTATATCATAAATCTAATTATCACAGCTAGTAAACAATAAATCCTCAAAACCAATTTAGGTTGAAGCATCTGTCATACGTTCTGGTATTGTTTACGAGCCTGATCTAATTTTATGAGTCCTTACATCACTACTTAAATAATAATAAGTAAGTAAGTAAGTGCAAGTATTTATGCTTAAAAATAAATATTTTTTTCTGATCTGGGTGTTTTCTATGTATTATATGTTTGCATTTACAAAACAAAAGTATAATATGTAGTATATCCGTTGTCTAGTACCCATAGTACAAGCCTAGTGCTTAGTTTGGGGCTAGTTTGCGCTGTGTGCAACGTCGTGCAATATTTATTTTATTTTTATTTTTGTCGATCAAGAAAATGTTTGTTAGGTACCTATAGTGTTCGTTTGCTGAAGTTTGAAGCGCGTCGATTTAATTCGCTCGTTTCTCATATCGGTTGAAAATCAAACAGAAATTACCCCGAGGGCTCTCTGTCAACACAAATATTTTTGTACATCTTACAAGCGTATACACTGAGTTAATGTATGCAAAGCTAGTTCAAGCATGTGTCTTTACCCGTGTTGTCGCTAAAACAATGTCGTATCGTATTACCTACAAACGATAAAATGTAAAACACGCGTGAAGTACAACAGAACAACAGACATTTTATTTATAAAATTATTAGAAAATGAGGAGCTCATTGGCCTAGCTGCACCTGCCGGTCGTGCGGGTTAAGCAACGCTTGACGCGGTCTTATTTTGATGGGTGACCGATGCTCCTCCCTGATTCTAAATGGCACCTTAAACAGTTGGTTCCGATTGTTATCTCTGATAGCAGTCATAAGGTCGAGTGAGATGAAAGTGGTGGCGTGTATTTCATAAAAAAAAGTTGCGTACACAGGGGTATTATGTAGCTTTATGATAAAGTTGATAACAGTTATTGCTGCGAGGCAAGCATTCAAAGCTTATTTATTAATTAAGTTCAGTTGCGTATCTGTCGACAAGCAAATCTGTCAATTTGCGTATCAGTCGAACTGCTTCTTTGCCGCAGTGCAAGTCTGACGAAATACGTATCTGTTCATTGGAACGAACGTGTTTAATATATACGCATACCCACGCACGAAATGCGTATCTTACCACTTGCGTTTCTGACTATGCTGGTAATCCGATAAGATTGAGAACGTGTACGCACTCAGATTAAACGCCTGCGTTTTTCCGTAGGTCTGAAACCGCAAAAAATGCAACACATAGCTTTCTATACAAATCCA
Source organism: Idaea biselata (assembly GCA_958496205.1). NCBI lineage: Eukaryota > Metazoa > Arthropoda > Insecta > Lepidoptera > Geometridae > Idaea > Idaea biselata. Next base: position 556,690 of record OY292396.1, read on the forward strand.
CGCATCAGCGTTTTTTTTAATAACTGTTTTTGCTTGTTGATACGCGGTTCTGCGTTTTCCAGCTATTCGGAAACCGCTTGCGTTTAATCGCAGTGCGTAAGCAATAGATGAGCCACACCACTACACGAAAAGAAGAAGTAGAAAATAAGTTCAAGAAGCAAAAGTAAGTAATGTTAAGTATCGTTAAGTTAAATATTAATGTCATGTTACATTTGATTTGATAACTTCGAAGTCAAAGTCAACATTTCGCGAGCAGCTTCAAAGTTAAGTGACACATTAAATGACAGTTGTAACGTCGCTTAGAAGTTGTTTTTATTAACTTTGTTTTCCCTTGGGGTCGATTTAATTTTGCAATTATACTTTACAAAAATGTATTAACTCGTAAAAGACACTTATAATTATGTCGTAGAACTCGCTCTTGAAAGTTCATTAATTTTGTAAAGAAGTTTTTTGAATTTATTGTATAATCCATTCCAACACTTTGTCCTAGAAATATTTTTAAGGAAAATACATCTTTAATAATTTACTCGCAGTGAAGTTTGAACTCACTTTTCTGGGTTCAAACTTCCCAGAAACGCCTATCCAGACTTTCAGCTATCTGCATACAAAGTTTCATCGTAATCGGTTTAGCAGTTTTTACGTGAAGGAGTTACAAACATACTTACACTCACTATACTTAAAATTAAACTCGTTTTGATACTTTTTAATATTTGATAAGACAGTAGTTTTACTGTAACTTTATAATACATAAATGACAAATCACATCTCAGTCAATCCTGAACAAGGGACATGTAAAAGTCTCGAAACTTTGAGCATTGAAACTATGCTAAAAGTGATAAAGACCACGCGGTTAAAACCAAAAAATGAGTTTAATTTACAATTTTAGTAAGATTATCCATAGGGAGTTTTTAAATTAGCCTAAAAAGGGAGTTGTTTTGAAATGATAAGATCGACGTTTGTTAGCGCTCTCTCGGGCCGCGTACCCTCAAATTATATTAGAGGCACAAAGAGGCAAACAATTAGAGTAAGGGACTTGAAAGAAATTCCTCTTAGACGGACCCGTCTTATTGTTTAGTTTGTAAGACGGAGGTGTGGACGCGGCGAGTGGCGAAGACGTGGCGACGACGTGGCGGGATAGATAGATACATAAAATGTTTTATCTACAAAATTTAAGTTATTACAGTTAATAAACGAAGAAAGTAAGAAAAATACACAGAAAGCTTTAAAGTGAAATGTAAGGTAGTAGAGAACAAATACTTGTAATCATAGTAGAAGTTAATTAAAATCTCGTAATCCATATTTATCTTCGGTTTTCGCGATGCTGATTTGAAATAAAAATCTTTAGCACATATAGGCATATATGATATTAGCTCATAGCAACGCGAATCCAATAATCCTATTAAGTTCTCTAAATATTCTACTTTTATTTTTAGGTAGTACTGTTAGGCCCACGCCACCTGCCTCCAATGTGCGTGGGTGCCTTGCCAGACCTCTCTCATTGTTTAAACGTATAATAGAGCTTTGTAAGGATAATACTTTGGCTGTTAAACCGCAATATCTCGCCAGATTTCTGCTGATGTCTTTTACTTTGACTGTGGCTCGGTTTGTGTTGGCGTAGTGGGGTTTGGCCCTTATTTGTGTATAATGCGGCAATGTAAATTATATGATAACTGAAAAAAGAATACATGAGTTTCTCGTGTCTTCTCCTAATTGCAGGTTACGTTTTGAAGACATACGTTACTATTGTTTCAAAGTCCTAGATCAATAAAATTATGCATACAAAGAATTGTCAATTTCAAAGGAAAAAGAAAATAAAAAGTGTTAATTTTTTGCTCTAGATAAATTGTTGACATTGTTTTATCTAAGATACCGAAACAAAGTAAAGATTGCTGCTTTACTTTAGAATGTTATTAAAATTCTGAGGTATATCGCTCGTTTTTAAATAAAAAGAAATAACTCAAAATTTCATGTTTGTGGCAAATCGCGACCAAAGTTTAATAACTTAGGTATATAAAAATATTACCTAACGCAAAATGTGTACCGAATTTTCTTCTTCATTAAAATTTATTTGCTACGTCCACGAGTTCGTAGCGCATGCAGCTACGAACTCGTAGCAATTCTCGTAGCAGATCTTACCGCTCCAGAACGTTGTAATGTAAACTACTTTAGCAGTGCGCATCTAATGGGGAGCTCCCAGCCGTTGTATTATTTTGTCCCAATAATGGGGAAAAAATAAAATATATCTTACTCAGCCAAAATATCGTAGAATGCAATGGAGTGATTGAGACAAAAGCGTCCCAGACACCCAATTTTTCACAAAATATATTTTTCAACCTATAAATACCGCCTTTTACCACAAAGCCACTAAAATTTACAAAATATTGCCCTAAACCCAATCTCGGATTAAAACCGTAATCCAAAACTAACAATAATCCCAAAATTGTGAAACTTCTAAAACAATAAGCTTTAAAATCATTAAATACCGTAACACAAATTATAATACCTTGGGTTTAACATAAAATACCGTAAAATTATTCATTAACCCTTCATAACTATTCACTTTATAACCCTCCATTCAAGTGTAAGCTAGACCACGGTACAAAGATACACAGTAGGCTGACTCGATTATATTTAAAAAAAATTAAGGAAAAAAATACGCATCAACTTACGCAGTAGGTACGTTTAAGCCTTGCCGCAAGTGAACATTTTTAAATGCGTATTTTTCCAAAAAAAATCTAGATAAAACTGCCTTGAGCAATAAAAACGAATTTAGAAATATTTCGATTAGGTATATTCAATAAATCAAATATTTAAGGGGGGCTCCCATACAACAAACGTGATTTTTCACGATTAATCGCAACGTAAGCGCGATTAATTTTTACCACTGGCCTAGTTTACGTTTTTCGTTACGGAACCCGAAGCACCTACGCGCTTCATTGCGCGCCAATCGCGGCGCTCATGAGTCTTCCACCTCTATTCAATATAGGACCTACTCCAAGGAGTATGTGCAAGCACACACTGACTGTGTCGTGATTTCAAAGTTCCAGTTCTACTATTGTTTAATAGTAAATATGCGACAATGTAAATCACTTGATTACTGCAAAAAAAACCTATAAGTTTCTTGTGTCTTCTTCTCATTGGAGGTCGCGTTCCGAAGACATAGTAGATTACATTATATAATTGACGTTTCAAAGTGGTAAGGTGTTAATATCCAAATGAATAAACATATTTTGAGTTTTGGGAAGTGTCCATGGAGTCAGCCTACTGGAGAGACATCCTCGTCGAAGTTTATGCTGTGGTAAGGCTTAGAGCATTACGCGTGAGCCATTAGATTACTTGATACAAAGTAATCCATGGTATAGGCCTGTACACATCTATCCGGTACCCTGTACCGGACGTGGACCTTCATACTGAAGCGATTCCGGTGCTGGGGATATTTTAGCAATATCGGAGTTACTAGCTTACGAGATAACCAAGATTAACACATAGACTGATAAAACTCATGGTCTAACTTTTTCGTCTCGTCTACGTTTTCATTTTTCTTTGCCACAGAAGCAACTTTATCACTAGATGGCGCCAGTGCTAAAATTAAATCGCGCTTACGTTGCGTTTTACTTTTTAAAATCACGTTTGTTGAGATACAGCTTAATGACAGAAGGACAGACAAACAGCGGAGTCTCAGGAATAGGGTCCCGTTATTACCCTTTGGATACGGCACCCTAAAAAGATCAGTCTACTTTTTATGCAAAGAAACAAGAATGTAAGTTACCCAGGTATAACGACGGGTCTAAGCTAGTTTCTTCTAAACTTTCAACTGCCAAGAAGTTTAAAATTAAAACGAAATTCCAAAAAACTTAAAAGACAGATTACATTCAGAACATTTAAAATTCATTTCTAAGTTACAGTCAAATAATTTAGGTACCTACGTTCATTCGAGAAAGTTCTCCATATGTGCCGGTAATTATACGGCGTTATGGCGGAGAATGGAATGGCGGATGGCGGTAAATGGCGAAGATTCGGCGGAATGGCGCAGCGTGCCAATTATCGAACGATCAGAGGTGTCGACTTGACGATATTTTGATTTTAGGTGAAACTAAGTGTTCAGTCGAGCTGCTACAGTCGCATATTGGATAGATATTAAGCTTATAATAATTGTTAATGTACCCGATTAACATAACTGGCAATTCGCTAAGCTTGGTGCAGGTTGAGCTAGCGAATCCAAACGAAGGGTACAGAATGGAAGAAAATGGGGCGGTGTAGGTACCGGGGGAAATATTTAACTGAGTTGTACAGTCAGATTACCAGTTAAGTATACAGCACGCAAAATTATTATTCGTGCTGTATACTTAATTGGTAATCAAACTGTACACCTAGATAACTTCTTCGAACACCGAGTGTACTTCTTAGGCGCTATGTACCGTATTTACCCTTTAAGCCTTATTAATAAACGTGGAGTAAGGTAAGAGTAATTTTACCACTACCTGGAACCATTTGTTTCTGTCTGTCAACTTTGAAAGTTCTTGTCCCGGAAAAAGACACTGCATGTTCTCACTACTCCGACTTTAGGTACTCTACGATTATTAATAAAGCTATTTGAGTACAAAAACTCAGACAGGCACACTATTTGCACAATTTTATTAATAAACACATTAGGAATAGACACAACAACAATACACAATAAGTAAAAAAATAGCATATTTTCCAACGGCAAAAAACTTATCCTAATCCGTGGAGTACAAAAATGCTATATAATAGAATAAGAATAGAATAGAATACACTTTTATTAGCTTAAAACACACGACACATAAAACAGAAATAAAACAATAACACAGGATAATGTAGAGTGCGAAAACCATTCCTGTTTCATTCCATGCCATTGCCCCAAATTCCCCAAATAATTATAAAAGCGGCATCGTTTGTGACGTGGTTTAGATAAAGACTACGGCACGATCCAATCAATCGTCCAAAGACCTAGACTTAGACTAGGTATCCAAGCCAGTCAGCTCAGTAGGTATTCGTTCGTAAACTGGTCTTAAATCGTGGCGAGTTGAATCGCAGCCAATTGGTGTTCGCCGCGAGCTGCGGCTGGCAGCAGCGTGCCACACAACTATGGAAATTTGCCACAATCTCGAACACTGACGGTTTGCAAATATTATTTAAAGAAGGAAGGAAAAAAAGAAAAAATATTTATTTGGACAACCTTTTAAAAAATTAAATGTATTTCTTAGTGTTTACCACACTAGGTAAGAATGCTTTTTGAAAAAATGCTTTCAAAAAAATTGGTTGCCTGGAAGAGATCGCCCATAGGCGATAAGGCCGCCCATTGTACCACTATAGTTTTAAGTTATTCTTTGTATAATTAGTATTAAGTATGTGTTTTTGGTGCAATAAAGTGTTTATCTATCTATCTATCTATCTATCTTTCTGAAACTTTAGTACCCGTACTACGAGACCTTACTCGGAAGAACACGAGATAACGCTTTCTTAATTTCGGCTTGACGGGAGACTTACCCGTGGCGTAGCGGCTATAGCGCTGGAACAGAAAACCAGCAGTCGCGGGTTCGAGTCCCATCGGGTACTAACGTTTATGCAAATTATAAAATAAAATAAAAATAAAAAATAACTACCTACATCTTGAAATATTTTTTTTCGGTGTTAATTTCGTTGCTTATTATTTGAAGCATTTTTCAACGCCCGACGTTTCGAGGTCTTTCCAGACTTGCTCACGGGACTGAGATGTAATTTGTTATTCTCATTGTGCTAAAAAAATACTAACAGTCAAGTAAAATCTGAGGACTACTTAAATTATCTTCCTTTTGAAACGTAAACCTGTATTACAGAAAAAGCTTATATATTCATCCTGCACTAACAATATCAGTAACTCTCCCTCAAACACTACCTAATTGCATCCATCGAGTTCCTGAAGACAGTCAAAACTGTAATACCCTTACATAGCTCGTCGCAGATGGTGCCTCAATATCCTCCCCGGCTATAAATCTAGACTGTAATCTAGACCTAGACCAATCACAGACAGTCGTCGGCGCTCGAGGATTACGAATCACTTGGAACTGTCTGCCGCTGCCGATGGAACTGTGTGGTTGGAATGTCGGAAACGGATGGTTTGAATTGTAATCTACGGAGAGATAGTTAGGTGTAGGTGTATGTCTTATTGATCTACGAAAACGTAAATTCGTCTTCTATATTTTTTCCGTGTAGTGCTATGGTTTACCACGGGATGTTGTAGATTTTTTTGGGTATGGATTGAAGACATTGTTTTCTAAATTTTGGTGTAGTTTCAAGACAAAAATTCCTTATTGTTTCAAGACAAATAATGACTATTTTGGCTACGATGTGGATAGGCTTTCATACCCTTCGATGTTTGTCTGTCATAAAATAATGAACAATTTTCGATGAACCCGACATGGATTTTAAGTTAAGCGTACATGTACCTACCTCTTAAGATGTACTTAGAACAATTCTCTACACATCTTAAGCTTGTCTATTCCCCACTGCACTTCAAAGTTATTTTACCCATTTAAACAACAACACAATTATACGAGTAGAAGTCAGAAAACGACTATCCCATTGTTATAACAATAACATTTATATTCAAATCTCGAATGGAAGTTAAAGTTGGTAATCGTTTCACAACCATTTAATCTTAAAATCATTTTAAAACTAAATTCGAAATTCGAAAGCTCCTTAATGAGTTTGAACATCTAAAACTTTTCAATGAGTTTTTTGGGCGAGCGTAAATTGCGGTTCGTCCTTGCGTTTCTTCTTATTTGACTAGTATCTTGTGTTAGATTTGATTATTTTTATTGTCTTATCTATCACACTAGCGGTTTACAGGCGGGTTACGGGCGGGACGGGTCCGCGAGAACATGTTTTCCATTGTGTCAGTCTGGATGAGTAAACTTGGAAATCGCTTGTGAACTAAGGCCATTTTTAACACACGAAATAGTACACAACGAATCTATAGAACATGCGAAAGTGTGGCGAACCTTTAGTAGCAAATAATGATAAAGAATTTAGGACAAGTAATAAGTAGGTACCTACTAATGTACTGAAAGTTTTCTTTGAAAATAGCCGGAATGGCCCAAAAATCTTGAATAACCTCTAAAAGCGATGGATTAGCCAAATTGTTTCAGTTAAGAGTTGAATATCTCAAATTCTAGTTTATTAAAAAGAATTTTTGGTTGAGGCATTTAATTTGTAAGAATTAAGCTTTTTACTTAAGTAATTAAAAAGGTTTTCGTTTGAGAAATTCAGTAGCGATTGTTAAAGATGTAAGAAATCTTTAACAAAAACATTTCTTTCAAATTGTTACAGATTTTTCCATTGGTTTATTAGTCGAGGTCATCAATCCATACTCAGTGTACAGTTTTTAAATTATACGTTATTTAATATTTCTTATATTTACCTATTGCTCAACAACTTCTAACCAACTTTTACAAAGAGGATTAGACGTCTGGTAGATGACATTCAAATCGAGCCTTAGTCGAAAAACAGACTTATGAGATGCATAATCATTAATTCACCGTGTCACGTGGGTTCCCGTGCGGCGTAATGGTTAGTGCATTTGCCCCGGCATGCAAGGGGCATTAGTTCGAATCCCGTGACGGGAGGATTCTTAGCAATGCATTTCTCCTTGTAAAATATAAATAAACTATTTGCTCTATCTATAACGTTAAAAATGCAACAATCTAGTAAATTGACCCAAAATGGGGTGCATAGGCGTAAAATTCAGTCACAACTCCAAAATAAAAACCTAATTTACCTAAATTGTAATACTCCATAATCTGTATACCTAAATAATGTTCATTTACTAACCACAATACGTTTAAAGAAAACCATTCATTTCATGAATTTGAAATTAATGTGTATCTAAGCTCCGACTGAGACAGATGACTCGAGATAACAGGGAAGCGAATGAACAAAGAATAGATGATTATCCTCTATTTTGATTACAATTCTGGGAAATTCTACATTTACTCTGAAATTTTAAATGGAATACGAGTTAAGGTTCTGTCGACAAACTGCTCCGAGCTCGTAGAAGGATTCCTACCACCTTAATAGAAGGAATTTAGGTCAAAATAGAACAAATATTATTTAACTAGCTGACCCGGCAAACGTTGTTTTGCCTTATAAATTATAAACGCAGTAGGCCTTCTGGACATACGGATAGGTCCAATATCTGATTTTTTTTGAATTTCCGGATAGCCGGTTTTTTTGTTCTAATTTTTCGATATCCAGATATCCGGAAAATATGTGTTGATTGCTCACAACATACTTCTTTGATACAACATTGAAATCAATTAGAAGAAAATTAGAAAAATCACTTTTTCCGGATAACCGGACTTGATATCCGGATAAAAAATAGCCTAAAGCCTAATCGGGGTCAAAAGCTATCTGCATACCGAATTTGGTTAAAATCGTATGAGCCGTTTCTGAGATTAGCGTAGTCAAAGCCACACACAAACAGACAACCTTTTTATTTTTTTAATAGGTTCTTTTGCGTTAATAGATACCCATAAAATTTGTTTTTTTTTAGTATCTTCAAAAAACAGACAAACAGACAACCAGAAAAACAGAAAAATAAATAAATAAATAAATAAATTCTGCGAACAACACACAGCGCCATCTAGCCCCGTGGTAAGCGACTAAGCTTGTGTTACGGTGACTAGACAACGGATATAATACTTATATTTATTTTTCTTTTGTAAATACATACATATTATACATAGAAGGACAGCCAGACCAGACACAAACATTTATTTTTAAGCATAAATACCTGCACCCGGCGGGAATCGAACCCGCAACCTCCTGCATTGCAGTCGCGCTCTCGCACGACGCGCCACAGAGGTCGTCAATAGTTCTAAAAATAGGTTCTACTGCGTTAATAGATACCCATACAATTTATATTTTTTTTATATCTTCCAAAAACAGACACCGCTAAGTTACGATTTTATTATATGTATAGATAACGGGATATTTTCCATGTAATGTTTTTAAACTCTTCTTTCTTTATAATATGTACCGTGTGTAGAGCTAAAAGAGTAAATAAACATTTTAAAATGTTTTTTACTCTTTTAGCTCTATATTTCGCCAGTAATTGCAACTGGTGATTGCGAGTAGGTGCCTCGGGTAATACAGCACCATAAATATAATGGATAAAAGGTGACTTGTGCTGTATAAATCATGCAAAATTAGATGAAAAGGACAATTATTATTATATCAATCAATCAAAAACACTAATAACCTTATTAATACACGTGAAGTAATGTCGGAGTAGTGAAAATCTGCTTTGTCTTTTCCGTGACAAGAACTTTCAAAGTTGCCAGACAGAAACAAAAAGTGGTAAAATTACTCCGACCTTATTCCACATTTATTAATAGGGCTAAATTTGCATTGTATTTTTGATTTTGTTCGTATCAAAAACACAATGCATAACGTACCTACGCTAGTCTGAATTCAGAACGCATCCTCAAGTCTGTCCGTATGTCAGTAGCACGGCTCGCCTGGCCCTCGCCTCGGTGCGATGTTACTGCGGATGACGTCACTCCAATGTATAAATATGAAGTTGTAGTTGTACTACTCGTACTATTTATATATGTCGCAGCGAGCGGATTAGGGGCCTTAGAACTTCATCAGCATGGTTATTCGGTTCCATGATTTGTGGGCAGGAGTGGATACAGTCACACACACGAATATCGGTGTAATCAACGGTTACAGTTTAATACGATAACGGGTGCACAATAACACAAGCACGGGTGCGTGCGGGTAATACGGCCTGTCTCTTAATACGGCCCTATAGTATTTTATACACTCAATATCAACGAGGTTCGGATATAAACACGCAGACTAAACATTAGGCGTTAACAATTGTCACCAAATTAATTAATGAAACGGAAACGAATTCGTGGGCCACGAGTCACATCACGAGTCACGAGTCACGCACCACTAGGCGCCTCGTCTCTATCCCGGTTCTAAAAAGAGTATCGATCACTGGGCGACCAAACCCGAGTTCGTCCCAAGAACAACTGAACTACTCACTATCCAGTACTCTGGCCCACGGCTACGTTCGATGTATAAACACATCCCGTTTCTAAGGAACACAACAAGGACTCTCTTTGTCTAAAAGTTCCGATAAGAACTAATGTTGTTAATGTAAACATTCTCGAATAGCGCCGGCGCGGCGCTGGCACCGGTCACTCCTTTAGGTACTTAATATACCCCGCGCCGACATATATATTCTGTGGCTATACCTACAATCTGAAAATCATATCTGAAAACGAAATGTAGGAGGGAGTTAAATTGAAAGGGGTTTTGTAAGTCAATTTAGTTTTAGACAAATAAATAATTTTGTTAATTAATGTATTTTTTGTTAAGTTAGATTTTTTTACACACTTTAGATGAGCGTTTGATCACTTTCTCACCTGATGGTAAATAATGGTATGGTCTAAAATGTAACACGCTCATCTAGAAGAAGTAAGACGGTATGGTATAAGGTGCCTAACTATTCTAAGTTTTAGAAAGATATTTAAATACTTTTTTCTACTCTCCATTTGGGGTCTATGCAGTGGGTAAGTTGTTTTGCAATTTAAAGCTGAAAAAACACACAAAATGTAATACCTACACGACTCGACGTCGTCGCGTCACTTCCAATTATCTACTTATCTTTGATTTGTTTTTAAAGCTTCGCTCACGCTTTGTACTTCATCACAGAGTAGGTATACCTACTGACTTAATTTAACTTATCTTTGGCGGTTCTGGGAGATACCTAAAAGCACTTCGGTTTATATTATTTCTAGTAAACAATAATAATATGTAGTTAACATTCTTGTATTTGGGGATTTTTCTACGTCTCACGTTTCGAGGTCTTCACAGACCTATTGGTATCGGCTAACGTGATTAAAACCGAAAAAATGAGTTTAATTTCAATCGAACAACGCGAAAACAGAAGAAATAAATATTAAGTTCTTAAGTTCCTTAACTTAACGGGAAAAAGGCTAGACCGACAATCAATCGGCTAATTGGGCTAGTTTACTACTTCTTCTTTTTCTTTTCATTTAGAAATGTGTCTCACCTAGTTTTAGAGTCACCCTAAAACCTCTAACATGACCTAACGACTGCTATCACAGATAAGGACCAACTGCTTAACGTGCCTTCCGAAGTACGGAGGAGCCCAAGAGAATGATTTGTTACAACACATGTTGTCGGTCACCCATCCAAGTGACAACCGCGCTAGGCATTGCTTAACCCCCACTATTATACGTAATACAAGTTTACTACTTCAAATTCATGTCAATTTTCCAAGAGGCAATGAGGGCGGGATTACTAGTGTTTCTTACTTTTACAAAAAATATATGACAAGATTGAAGACTTTATTCAATCTTGTCATATATTTTTGCAAAAGTAAGAAACACTAGTAATACCGCCCTCATTGCCACAGACAGTCAGCCTGCGCTACAATAAAACACATTTATAGATCTGTACCGAACACTTCGGCTGTAAAAACTCTAATATCAGAGCTGGGTGTTCCGCCGGGACTGCTCGCCTTCAAATATTAACTTATTAAGGAAGAATTCAGACCGCAGATTGTTGGGTCGGCCGACTGTTCGCCGATAGTTCAATTCTGCAAGATAAGTCCTGGAAAGCGCCGAAGACGAACAAAAGCCAATTGTTGTGAGTCAATTTGGTTTGGCCCTAACCATCATCTAGACTTTTTTTATGGAGTTAATAATGTAAGTACATACTAGATTCTCTTTTTATTCTAAAACTAGTTCTAAAACAGAACTAGATTTCATTCGAACTTCAAGCATTCGGAAGTATAATCTAGAAATCTCTAGTCCTGACTGGTATTTTTTCTTAAATTCCGAGGCAACACTTTAAAAATTAAATTCAATAATAAGTTGTATTATTTATTAACCACATAAGATATCCTGGATGAAACCAATTTTATTTAACACTATATTTTTTGCGTATTAATAAAAGGCGTTAGGTATATTTAATATCCTTCACTAAACTTATACCCACGCAACTATCAGGCGATAGTAACTCGGTCGTCTGCGAAGGCTCTGAGGCTTTAGCCTCCTTGGAGGAGGTCGTAAAATGATAGAGGTTATCGAAGGAAATTGTACCTAGTGATGGAGAAATTCTTATCAGATTTTGTTACAGAATATTAAGTTATTCATGAACTTAGGATTCGTGGTCCGCCAGTAAATATTGTTGTTTCTTACTTCTGCTAAAAAGGACCTCCTTTTTTTACATGAAAAGTCAGGTTTCTGATTAAAACAGAGTTGCTGTAGAATCTCAATTAGACTAATAATTTAAAATAATACCAAAGTTTAATTGTGTGTAAAATAGTTAAAAGCTCGCTTGGCGCAGATGGCTAGCGCGTTCTATGAGGGAAGGGGATTGGAGGTTGTGGGTTCAAGTTTTGGAGGCATAGAATTTTGCATTTTGGAGGCAATGTCCCGTTCGCAAAATGCCTTTTTCTCAAATTGTCCCTTGCGCAAAATGTTCGAACAAAAAGCATTTTTTTCTAAATACAAATTATTTAAAGTATATTTCAAAATAGAGCGTGTTTAACCAACTTCAAAATAAAAGAGAAGGTTCCTAATCCGGTTGCGGCGACTTTTGGACGATTGTTATGTATTTCGGTAAGTGTCAATAAATTTGCCTAAATATATGTAAAAATATGTTATTTCTTATCTTTTTAATTTATTAACCTTTCTCACATACTCAGTTGAGCGTGTCACATCTTAGACCACCTTACCTCAGTCATATGCGATAGTGGTCAAACTCATAATAAAAGAAACTGTTGCTATAAAAGAACAAGTCAAACAACTAAATAAAAAAAAAAGGCGACGCCATTTTTTATTTGACGCCAAAAAAACTCCTCATAAAATACGCAACGTTGTTTGCAACTCAGTAGATTATAACGTAACGTAGCACTCACGTACAAAATATGAAATACGCAGTCTGGTAATATACCTACCAGCCGACGTATTCCTACGTATTCCATAAACTTGCAATATGAACGAAATGTAGGTAATACGTAGCCCAGTAATAAGTACGTGCCTCGCAAATTGGACGCGTACCAACTTTGACAGCTGAATTTTGATACAATTTCACTTTTATTTCGCAATAAATATAACGTGTCAACATATTATTTGGGGTAATAAATATTAATATAGTCGTACGTTCAGTCTATGTATTACTTGTAGGTACATTGTTAGGGCTCGGTTAGTGTGCTATGAAACCTGTTACATTTTATGGTTATGGACAACTAGCTGCGCCTCGCGGTTTCAGTCGCGATCTCGCCAAAAATTAAGGATAAAAGTAGCCTATGTGTTAATCCAGAACTCTAGCTATCTGCATAATAAGTTTCATCGCAGTCAGATTAGTAGTTTTTACGTTAATGAGTAAGAAACATGGGTACTCGTTTACTCACACACAAAATTTTACAATTTTTAATATCAGTCTGATAGAGATATACCCAAACCAGAAACAAATATTAAGCATAACATATTACATACTAGCTGTGTCCCGCGGTTTTACCTGCGTAAGTCCCGCTCCCGTGGCAATATCGGGATCAAAAGTAGACTATGTAACTTCTCGATAATGTAGCTTTATCTTGGTGAACGAATTGTTGAAATCGAACTAGTAGTTTTTGAGTTTATTCATTACAAACATACCACGAACACACACACACACACAAAAATACAAATCTTTCCTCTTTATAATATTACGTGTAGATACATAATATTAGTGTAGATGTAGGTGTAGATTGATTACACTAAACTTAGACACTAAATAAAACACTCATGATGACTGAGGCCTTACCGAAGCTAGTATTACCAAACCTAGTATTCTGTATTTATGAGATATATCCAGTGGTATGAATGGAGTATGTGAGAGAAATTGGATCTGATCATTATTTTGTACAATGATTGACCGAATGTTCATATTCATGATTGATTACTATATCAATATAGTAGTTGTACATGTTTGATATCAATTTGTATCGTATGCGTGTATATTAGTGAAAGTTTGTGAGGATGTGCGTGTGTTTGTTACTCAATTACGTAAAAACTGCTGAACCGATTACCATTAAACTCGGTATGTAGATAGCTGGAAACCTGGAATAACACAAAGGCTACTTTTTAACCCGATATTCTTGGGATCGAGACTTACGCGGGTGAAACCGCGGGGCACCGCTAGTTAATATAATAAAATCTATTTATTAAGTCTTTTTAGGTAGAGTTTTAATCGAATTATACTATTATTCCATTTTTCAAAGTCAGACTATTGGAGGTCTTTTCGATTTACTTGTTAGACAGGTAAATCGTGAACAGGGGCTATTCCAAAAAAAATGAGTTTAACTGTTTTTTACCTCATCAGAGATTTATTTAAACTACTTACTATTCTGTGAAAGTAGGATTTTGTTTAGGTTTTCTAGTTTACAATTTCACTCTTTTGGTTCACCAATGTATAGTTTACGTGATAGTTAGTATCAAACTGTAGTATGCTTAAAATATATCCATATTACATAAGAGTACGTAGGATGTAAATGCTAACACACTGCAGCAATCTTTCATACCAGTGCAATTTCGAACATACTTCTTCCTAAAACTCAGTCATTTGGCAACATTCCTCGGCACGTAGACGATTTCTACTCTACGCCAGAACAATCCTAAAAAGATCTTATTTGCATATGATTTAAGTTCAAAACCCATTGACTTATGCTCGCTGCCTAGTAGTTACTTTGATGAAAACGTTTTAAATTAAGCTTACGTGTTTTTGTTGTGGGTTTCTTGATTTAATAAAAAGGTAGGAGAAATTAGGAGCTTTAATAATATGTTGAAATTAAACTCATTTTGTTGTTTTAATTGCGTTGCTTTTATTATTCAACGTGAAGTGGAGATCTCTGGCGTTGAAAAATGTTTGATTAAATAAATGCAACTCGATTATAACCGAAAAATTAGATTAGCTTCGCGAAAAAGAAAATTTTGAATATGTTGTTTATTTACCCCGATAGGTACCATTGGTATAATATCTGGTGCCGTAGTTATGGATTATTTAAGATATTCGATTCGTTGATAGTATTTGTATTTCCAAAACCATGGCATCATCTGCTGATAAAGCTATTTACCTCTATCAGCAGATGATAGTGTTACAATTTGGGTTTCATTTGAGTATAGTGCCGCTCGATTATATTCGAGAATGCTATCTTTCGAAAATCGTTTTATTATTTCCGAGATGCCTCCCGATCAGAAAGTCTAAGTAGCAAAACGTCAAACAAAGCGAAAAGTGAGCAATCTGCACCTCCTCAAAAAAAACCTCTACCTATCAACAGGTCTTTATGACAAAACGTCTATTTAGGAAAGCGCCAATTTTTTTAAATGCCTTGACACTTACCAACAAAAAGAAATAAAACAATAATAACCGCCAATATTTCGACAATATTTTATGTCGTAACGTGTCGATGGTACTACTGTATAACAGACAAAAAAGGTTAGTCAGTTCTGTAAAAACTTAGATACAAATAATTCAAAATTTGCGCTACAGTTACGTCGCACCGACCTAACATCAGAGAGGTATAAAAATCATCTAAGACGCGTAGAGTTATATGTAGTAACGATATCAACGTTAAGTGTCTACGTCTACACGTCTACAACGAACGTCTAGTATAAAACAGGAGCAATATTTCCCCATCATGGCTGTGCTTAGTCTCCCGAGCTATGAATTATTCACAGCTTGTACACGACTTATATTTTACGACGCCTCTACCTCACTCGAGGTATGCGAGATGTTATATGTATTTTAAATTTATTTTGTTTGTAAATAAATATAACGATTTAACTGTACATTTTTTTAATGGGTAATGTTGATAAATATGTGTTGTACAAACACACGGTCGTGAACACTGAATAATATTATGTTGGGGACACATTTTAGGACGTTTCTTATGTTTTCACGATGTTGGTCTAGAAAGAACTCAAAACGAAGGGGGTGGCGATTAAGAGCGATTAAAACCGGAAAAATGAGTTTAATTTCGAGACATATATCATTTCTGAAGTATTAGACTAAGTACTAATAGTGCCATAGTGGTCCGATCTGTGAGTTAAAAACAATACCTACTTAACACGGCAACATATAACTAAGTCAGTTTTTTTAAACAATTGAGCTGATAACTGTTGACGCCCATGTATAATAAACTGGCTCGGATATGAGGAGCTAAGTTAAGATATCTTAGTTTAGTTGGCGGTATACTTTCGGCTTTAAGTAAGAGTCTGACACAGAAAAGGGTGATTAACCGAGTGGTTTGTAGGTTTTTTGAAGCTAACGTAAGGTAACTAAAACTAATATATGTGACGGTAGACGGTAACGATAATGATCTTCCTTTGTTTGTTTATATTAATAATCTACTGACATCACTCATATCTATAATCTAAATTAATTCTTTCGAGTCAACTTTCATATGCTGACACAATGAACCTAAGCTATACAGTACACTGTACAAGCAATTTTGCTCAACACCGGATCTAACAAATAAACAAAATTGATATTCTCGTTTTGAAATCGACTATTATCTCTATAATAGTCAGAGAGAGAACGACAAATAAATGGACTTACCGCTTCAGTATGTACAGGATGTACGGCAAAGAGCAGAGCGGCGAGCGCTGCAAAGGGCCGCTTCAGACGAGCGACAACCGCGCCGGTTCGGGCGACAAGCGCGCAACACGCCGCATGCAGTGCGACGTTGCACGCATGCCACCACCATGTCGATAGGCCGCATAGTTTGTAGTTCAACCTGGTAACAAATAAAAAGGTATTGTTTAATTTAACTACAAAAATTGTTGAATAAAATAAAATTTTCTTGTTTAATGTTGTTGGTTATAATCGTTAATTTTTGTATGAGTATTTAAAAGTATTTCATACTTAAAATGTGGCTCCCACAATAAATTTGTAATAATACACTAAAAATTAATAAATTATAGTCAATGATTTTCCTTTTATTTATTTAATTGAGCAACTAACTAACTAAAAATCCCTCAAAATCTCAAAAAAGGGACGAGAAGAAAACTAAATGAGAATTCACTATTTCAAGAAATTACTTGTGCAGAAGACTTAGTTTGTCGGGATCGGGAGGTTGTAAATACGAGTTATGATGAAGACATTGCATTTTGTAATAAAAACCGCATATTTTTTGCCCATTGCTCTAGGCCTATTTACTTTACTCACTATGTGAAACAACTTAATTTGCCTTGAGCAGAGCAAACTTAAGTAAAACCTATAAAATATAAAATCTTGAATCATTATGATTATAAGTTGGTTTAAGCAGTTAGAAGACTAACATACTGTGATATAAAAACTTTCTTGAAAAATGAAAATTAAACTCATTTATCTGGTTCTAATCGCATTGCTTTTATTATTTTTAGCGTTTTATCTTTCCGAGATCTTGACAGATCTCCTCCTCACAGGTAGACTGAGATGTAATTTGTCATTTTTATTGTTCTATAAAGTTACTGAAACTACCGTCTCACCCAGTCTCACCTAATATCAAAACGGCTGTCTTATCTAGTATTTAAACGTTCCTGTGAACGCAGACTATAGTAAAAACAAATATTTATTATCTATGCACAAATTACCTTAAAACTACGATATCATTTAAAAGTTAACGCGAAAACAGAATAGAAATCTAATAAAAACATAACATAAAAATAATTCAGACAATTATAACTGAGATAATCTGGGTGCATGTCTGCCGCTTGCCAAGCGCAATCGAGGCCGGTAATATACGGCGGGTTGCGCGCCAAGTGTGGAACTGCCCTAATAAATAGCACGAAACTTCGTTGGTACGTGAATACGCTCAGTTTTAAGAGGATTTTAGACGAGTTTTTCCTACATACTAATAATATTGTAGATCTTTTTGTTTACGGGTATAGTTTTTAAGACTGACCTACAGTTTCGTATGTCTGAAAATATGTCTAACTAGACACAGATTACTTAAATACGTTCAGGGCTCATAGTTATTACATTATATTTTTGAACCTACTGCGATGTAGTTGGAGACTGATATACCTACCCACGTAAATGGCATTTCCGCGGATGAAGCCACGGGGCACAGCTAGTAAAATGAATACACCTGTTCTTCTATACTATACCTAGCATCACTGTTATCACTGATAGCAGTCGTTAGGTCAAGTTAAAGGTCTTAGAGCGAACTGAAAACTTATACTAGGTGAGCCACACCGCTACACGAAGCGACAACGGCATCCCATCTTCACTTTGTCCTCAAGTTTTCTCACTTAAACTACTTACAAACATACAAGAGACAACTAAAATATCTCGAAACAACAAAGTAATTATTTCCACTTAGCGTTTAAAGCTCCGAGATGGCGACAATGCCCGTTACGGGCTGGTATTTAGGACAGCCTATATACTGTGAAACCTCCGTAGCCTCTGCGTGGATTTGTTTATGTCATGGCAGATTGTTCTGAGATGCCACTATGGTCGGGGTTTCTCAGTTTGTGTTTACGTGTACTTAAGGAGAATTTCATATTTGATTGTAGAAATCTTTGGGATAAGAATCTAAGGCAAGCTTGCGCTGCTGTGGTGGGTAGGGTGAATTTGATTAACAGGGTTTGATTCAGTATTATTTGATTACATTTTATTTTGTCGATGAATGTCTTCCTCCTAGGACGTTAATCCAAAAATGTTACAATATCTTAGAAAATGTTTTTGCTAAAGCTTCGAAGTCCATAAAATAGCCATGATGACGAAACGATGCAGACACGACACATTATTTATCTAAAAAATCAAACGAGAGTTTATCTAGAATACAAATAAATGATATCTAGTTTAGGTTATCGCGTAAAAGATGTTAAAATCCAAAGTCAAACAAACAATCAAAGGTCGATGTCATCTCTCTGTAGAATTCATACAAAGAGTAGTATATTTTACTTAAAACTATCAAATTCCTTTGTAATGTAGATATATTTCTGCTCAAAGATACTGATCACACAAAGCTGTCTCGAACACTATCATGGATGAGCGACAAGTCTAAAGGGTGAAACACACATTATACGGGCAGTATAGCCGTGCAGCCTTCAAAAACGAAACCGGTGGTACTGAGAGTGACAGTTGGGGCAGCTAGGCAGACGTCAAAATCCATCGGCCTAGTGTGTAGAAGCGAATGTAGACCACAGATTATTACTTAGTTAATACTAGTTACTTTTGCGGACAGTAGATCTTGCAAGCACTTAGCCCTCATCGTCGGCGGAATACCTCACCAATTCATATCTCCAAGACAAAAAATCTATAAATTTAAAGATCACGAAAGCACTTAGCCTCCGTAGTGGGGGAAATACCCCATCATAAATTCCCCAAGACGAATGCCGAATTGTCTCGATTTCCTACAACTTATGTGACCGGTCCCAGGATACAAAATTGAATTAAACCTGGGCAACTGTAAGTAGCGCCAACGGCATCTAACGGTAAGTACTACGGAAACTGTGCTTTTAGTCTGTAGTCTGCGAGCTTATGTCTCGAGATATGCGAGGTGTCATGTCACAGCTTTGTCTTGGGTTTGGTTTATCTCACCGCCCCACGGCGCTCGCGACCACCAAGACGATCGTCAAAGAGCTGTCGCGGAGTAGACATGACGGGTTGTCTGTTCGCGCGACGTTTCTAAATATTTGCCGACTTTGTTTTGTCGGTTGGTATTGTTTGAATGTGGCCCGGTATTTGTATATTGTGGTATTTTTTATAGATGTTAGTTGAATATATCATAGAACGTAATCAAAAATGCTTAAGAGGAGTATATACGCCAACGACCTTGAAACTGAAAATCCCTGTCGGGCTCATCGAAAATTGTTGATTATTTCATGACGGAATGTCGTAGAACTTTTTTTTGTGCACAGATTGTAGGTGACATTGTTTCCTACATTTTGGTGTAGTTTTAAGACAAGAACCTCCTATTGGTGCAAAGCCTATCCAAATTTTAGACAAAAAATGTCTGATTTGGCTAAAATGTCGATAGGCTTCAATACGTTTAGACATATCTGTATGGAAACTACACTAAAATATCGGAAACAATGTCGCCTACAATCTGTACACAAAAAAAAGTTCTACGACATTCCGTCTTGAAATAATCAACAATTTTCGATGCGCCCGACATGGATTTTCAGTTTTTCAGAATAGGGCCCTTAATCGGAAGTTACTTATAGGCTTGTCATCTCAGCCCTCATCCTCCCAATACTAAACATAGGCCCGAACGGACGCAACAAATACCCAAGCCGCCTTCACCCAATGACTCCCTGCGACCGCTACAATGTCGTCGGTCTACCGAGTAAAGATGGTTTTACAACACTCCTTTTCGCATTGCATCGTGCTCTTGGTCATCTGCCATGTAGCCCCAGCATAGAATAGGGTTACCACATTTCTTCCCGTGGGTGTCGTAAAAGGCGACTAAGGGAGATTAGCAAACCTTAAGTTTTCTCCGCGCGGTGGCAGATAAACTGCTTGATCCCTAAGAGGGTTGGTGTCCGGCAGGCGACCGGCCGAAAAAAGATTGCCAAATCTAATTGCAGAAAGTATTGTCAATGATGACTTACCGACTGGGTCGACCCCAAATTAAAAAAAAAGCGGACCCCGGGCTCCCGAGAGGGATGCAACCGGGAACATCGCTCGGATGAGAAGCAGATAGTGGTCACTATACGAGGACTTTTACTACCCAGCGGTTATTAGTTCTTCGAGCTATATGGCCTGCCTATCTAGCCATGTAATACAAACTAATAGGGCTACCTTTACTCTTGCCGTGGATGTCTAAAAAAAAGACTAAGGCATCTAGGGGAGACTAGATAACCTAGTCTATATATAGTCTACTTACCACTCTTTCAAAATAACAGATTACGTGCGCCAAATAACGTAAGCAGATTCTTTAGAAAACATTGATAGGTAGGTAAGAAACGAAATGTTTATCTAAGGTTTACGTATTCTTAAAGAAAAACAGAATAAATAAACTAGAAAATAAATCTATCCCTTTAAGACGCCTCACATTATTGTATGTAAACTAAATCTACATTTTCTAGTTACATTTAGTATACCTACTATCAACCTTGTCTAGAGGTGAGAACATATTATATATTACAACTATACAAAAGCGTTATACAAGTTTTGTAGTAAAACATAATCTCTGAATAGAGATGAGAAATAGTTGGAAAAATGCTAGAAGCTAGATAAGAATGGGAGAGATGGAATAATATGTATATTTACGTTGCTAATGATTCCATAAATCCTATGTACCTACCTAAAACTAAACTAATATAAAAAAGGTAAAGTTTGAATGAATGTTTGTTTTACTGTTCGTTGGAATTTGTCTCCAAAAGTATCGAACTAACTTTCATGATTCTTCGACCAAAAGATACACTACGTCATCGAAAAGTGGCAAGGCTTTTTTAACTTGACCTAACGACTTCTATCAGAGATAACAAGTAGAATCAACTGCTTAACTTAAAAAAATTATGAAAAAAAAACAAACCGTAGGGGCATGGTCATAGCTGATATTAGATTTTATGGCATAAACATATTTTCTCAAATGATTGGTGAGTGAGTTTAAAAAGTTAATTAAAGTTAACTTTTTAAACTAACACGATTGGAACTCATAATTTTATATTTTCCCGGGTCTTAATCGCGTGATTTTTACTTTTTAATTAACTTACTTCGACGTTTGGACCATGTTACAACAGTCTTGTTCGCGAGGGGACTAATTAAAAAGTAAAAATCACGCGGTTAAGACCCGGGAAAATATAAAATTAACCGTTTATAAAGTTTGTATAGAGAAAAGAGTAGGTAGTTTTACCCATAAGCAGCTCAAAAATAATGAACTAGAAAGGCGTATTGCAAATCATCTTCACATTTAGTTTTTCAACTTGACCATTCTTGTGAAAAAACTGAAGAAAAAACAAAGTTCGGTACAAATGAAACAATTAATGTCAGTTGGAGCCTCCTGCGGTCCATCAACTAGCCAAGCTACTCAACTACCATAAAACTACCATATTAATCTGCTAAGCGGAGAAAACACCATTTTTCACAAGACATAATTAATGCCCTACCATCAGCCGCGTAATTAAGGCATGCAATCTTAAACCTTGCCGCTAAGGGTGTTCGCATACTTCGGTAATGTCCTGACAGACTTTAATACAAATTAAAACATGAGCTTAACTCTATAAGCTTTTCGCCGTAATTAGAGCTTTTTTAGAATTAAGGGATTAAAAAGTGCCACAGTAGGTACTTGAGTTTTTAATTTTTAGGCCATATAATATTATACTCGTCGGTATTGAACTTAATATTTTTGCTACTGTATTATACAACGTACGTAAGTATTTACAAAGGAAATAAATCATCATCATCATCCAATCATTCCAGCTTTCTCGGGAGCCCGCGGTCCGGTTTCTTAATTTTACGTCTAGACTTCGCAATATCTTCGGCATCCCGTATAGTTAGGCCCTTTGCACATATAACAGCCCTACTAGACGTCAAGCCAGCATTTCTTGTAAAATTCACATTTTTTTTATCAAATAAAATCGTCATATACATTTTTAATATAATTTATACTTATCACCTTTGTCACCTAGGCCATTATTACGAATCTATTGACACCTCTTCCATTAAAATCGGTTCAGTAGCTAAGGCAGAATACATACCTACATACTTATACTGATAAAATCATTACCCTTTCTTTGACTTCGCCCACCGTAGTCGGGTAAAAACCCTGGCGCAGTCGCGCAGTATAAAAATGAATTCGTTTGTGAGTTCGCTTAACCAGAAACATTTTCCTCCTTTAGATAGGTAAGGATAGTTCGCATTATGTGAATTTATCCGCGCAGAGGCAAACGCCATTCTTTCTTATTACCTAGTCGGTAGTCGGGCCGTGAGCTCAAAGATAAACTACATCATTATTATCGTTTTAAAATATTACTCACGCGTTCTTTTACAATTCTTTACTGAGAATTGCACTGTGTATGTAACTTTTTCTTTTTACCCAACTACGATAAGGGAGAGTTATGATTTTGACCACGATGTACGTTGGTATATATGTACGTCTGTGCCCTCATAATAACCTTTAAGAACCTAGTTCAATTATCCATATAAAAAAACCTCTCCCCACTCCCCTCCCCTCTCCCCTCTAATAGTCAGAGGAAAAAAGAAACTCTTTTTACCCCTAAATATTATTTTATTTTTTATGCGGAATTTTCTCACAAAAAACTAGGCCTAAACTAATCTATTTAGGGTTTCCTAAATAGTCGACAAGAAACTCATAATGTAATGTAAAAGTTTATAATTTAAAGATGCAACTGATAGAGCATTCAAACAACTGTGTGCTGAGATTGGCCGGAGCAAAGGACGTTAAATACCTTCGGCATAAAAGGAAAGTCTACCTACTCTTTCTCCATACAAACGTAGTTGACTATTTCCTGATTCGATAAAGACATTAGAGCAAATAATGTTCATTCCATAAAACCTATATCTGCCATGTAATGACTACTATGCCCCTACGTTTTGGTTTTTTTCTTTTTCTAATCAGAATATAAATAAATTTTAGAAAAAATTGAATATGAAAAAAGTCAAAACGTAAAGTATAAGGGTCATATAAGATTTATGGCATAAACATATTTTCTCTAATATCTTTATCCAGAGAGGAAACAGTCGACTACGTTTGTAAAGTTTTTATAGCCAAAAAAGTAGGTAAACTTAGCCCTTGAGTGTGGAAGCCCAAAAAATACTCAAAAGTTCAAGCACAGTTTACCTATAAGTTGTGCGCCTCGGCGCTTCTTCAAGTTAAGGAGTAACAACGTCAACGACCTTGAAACTGAAAATCCCTGTTGGGCTCATCGAAAATTGTTGATTATTTCATGACGGAATGTCGTAGAACTTTTTTTTGTGCACAGATTGTAGGTGACATTATTTCCTACATTTAGGTGTAGTTTTAAGACAAGAACCTCCTATTGGTGCAAAGCCTATCCAAATTTTAGACAAAAAATGTCTGATTTGGCTAAAATGTCGATAGGCTTCAATACGTTTCGACATATTTGTATGGAAACTGCACTAAAATATCGGAAACAATGTCGCCTACAATCTGTACACAAAAAATAGTTCTACGACATTCCGTCATGAAATAATCAACAATTTTCGATGCGCCCGACATGGATTTTCAGTTTTTCAGAATAGGGCCCTTAAGGGTTAAAATAAATTCCAAATTAAAATGAACAACACCTCCAGAACTCTTCCGCCAAGAATCCATGTTCCATCTTTAAAATTCGATTCCTGTTCCTGTTTAGAACAACAATGGTTGTATCAAGCCGTTTTCTAAACAAAGATTTAAAATACTTAGATACAATGTAAGTGGAATTTCTTGTGGACATTTTCTCGATCATATTGATATACCAATGCTGTGTCGCTATTGAACCAATGAATTTTTGAATATTGAAATACATTTTCAACAGTTCAAACCGTGGTTTTACCCACAAATCGCGCGTAGGTATACTTATACTTGAAGAAATTAAACTGCACATTAGAACTTTTTTCCTGACGTAGTTACTAGGGTAAACTACCCAATTATTGGCACTTTAAGCAACACGATACAAAAATCCTCTTAGATAATGGTAATATTTCCTTCAGAAAGTGTTGATTATGCATTTAGATTAATAAATATATTGCGAGCATCATATTATATAGTACATTGTTTCCTGCATTTTTTGTAGTATTAGGGAATTACACATGATTTTTTCAAAACGGACCTATAGTCCATTTATCTTCACCTTTCAACACATTGTTGGCACATATTTAGTTACCTACCTTCTTTCTATTATAATATGTGTTGTAAAGAATATTGTACATCTATCCCCCTAAATGATAACCTCGAAGCGACCATAACAAATTCATGCGAAGCTGAATACCAGAGCGAAAACTTCCTTACTACAACGCGAACACGAATTTCGAGCAATAAAATTTTATTTCCGACCGTCACGGGGGAGTATTCTGGGAACGTTCGAAAAAGTGAAGTTTACTGGCGACTGTTTTTGTGATTGGACATCGGAGGATTGTTGACAAGGCAACGAATGTCGAACGGTTTCTTTTGTTTCTATATACGTTAGTCGCTATTTATTGTCCACATGGAAACTTTTAGTGACAGTATTTACTACTCAACTGAACTATTTTTTTTTTGGCTTACCTACTTAGACTTCTTACTTACCAAAATATTATAATGTATATCCTGGGATCATTATTAAAGACGGTTCCGAAAATAACCTCGAAGTAATTTTAATCATTTTTTGGTAGGTACTTTTTTTTTTTATTGGAAGCTAATAAAATCAAATTAAACTAGGTTTAAAAGTGTATAACTTAATTTTTAGTCACCGCAAATAATATAATAATTATCACAAATTTTAAATAGTACCTAGTTGTCGTAACCACTATATAAAATTTGTGATAATTATTTTTTATTTGCATTTGATGATAAATATTTGAACCTACTTACCTCGTGATAAAATCTCGATTGCTTTGACAATAGCATACTCCGAATTAACCACGTACCTACCCCTGTGATTTAGTTGTGAAATAGTCGAAAATATTTCGAGTTCCGGCGGCAAAACCAACCCTAAACACGGATGGGGGCCTGTTCCACGACGCTATTTTACAATATTATGTTACACCTGTTACTTCGATCGACTTTTTCTTCTGATCCGGTCGTCTTTTGTTTCAGTTTTGATCATATATGATATATGCCATTGTTTTACTTAATATCTTATCTACCTAACATTCTGTGCTTCGGAAGGTACGCTAAGCAGTTGGTCCCGGTTGTTATGTCACATAACAGTCGTTATCTGCCTAATAACTGTAACACCATGTGAGCCACACCACTATTCGAAAAAGAAAGTTGACTTAATATTTAGTGACAATGTTGAGTACTTTATTAGAATAGACCTGCAAATTCGATGGCCGATGGGAACAAATGGACGGGGCAAGATTACTATAATAAGGTCCTAACGGCCTCCGTGGCTAAGAAACCGGTGGCCGATGGGAATATACGTAACAATTTAGCTTAGTTAGCCGAAGTAAGTAACTCGACATGTCATAAATACAGCACACATATTATCTATCTAGTTGATAACTGAGTTCGATGCACTTTGCATTACATTGCTGCTTTTTCGTAACGTGGTAATCACAGTGATAACCTCAAAGCAGCAATGCAGTAGCATTGTGGCTATGAAACTGAGTCATCAACTAGATAGACAATATGGGTGCAGGTGTAAACATTTCTTCTTTTTCTTTTTTTCTCAAATCGAGTCGAGCTTTGCGTTTTCATGGAACGCGGCCCTCGTTCGTAAATAATAGTCAGCGGATATTCCATGAATTAATATTTCATATAGAAATTGTTTGATTTATTTGTTTGCTTCGTTTACCAAATGATTTAAGACGACTTCTCTAATGGTTTAGAAGATAGCTTTATTAGTTCACTTGTAACGCCTCCCGGTTTTATCTGTGTTATTTTAATTTATTTATTTTATTTTTATTTTATCATTTCGTTTACCAAATGATTTAAGACGACTTTTCTAATGGTTTAGAAGATGGCTTTATTAGTTCACTTGTAACGCCTTTCGGTTTCAAATGTGTTATTATAATTACAAATTTGTGAAATTGAAGTCGCTATATATATTAAAACAGACAGCGAAGTCTCAGTAATAGGGTCCCGTTTTTACCTTTAGGTACGGAACCCTAAAAACGATATTAAGAGCCGGTAAAACGTAACTTAAAGTTACGTTTTTTTATTTATTTTCCGTATTATTATTTATTTTCTCACCTCTTGTTATCAAATCGTGTAAATAAAAGTCTTAAATTCTAAGTTTTAGGAAGCTAGTTAGATTTAAAAATGCCGTCTATGTTCTTAGTGAGCGTGCTACATCTTAAACCTCACTACCATCTGGTACTTAATCTGGTAATTTTTTAAGAACAATTATTAACCTATCTTCTGCAATCTATCTTCTATTTAAGTGCATTATTCTTCTCTAAACATCTAGATCTCGCTCGCTTAGCTCGCTTGCTAAAGCGCTGCATGTAATCATGTTCTAACATTTACCTAACCTATATAGTTGAAGTGCTCCGTATCGTTTTTAGAGGTCCGTAGTCAACGAGGAACTCTTAAATTTTCCTAAGTGTAAGTTTAAAAAGTTTATTATAGTTACAAAGCTGTGTCCCGCGGCTTCATCTGCGTACTCGTAGTTCCGATCCCGAGGCAATTTCAAAAACCCTTATCGGATGGCTCCATCATATAAAAAAACACACTCTCCAAATTCCAGCTCTCTATCAGCGGTTGAGGCTGTGCGTTGATAAATCAATCAGTCAGCCAGTCAGTCACTCAGGACTCAGGACAATCAGTCAGCCAGTCAGTCACTCAGGACAAATCCTTTTATAGATATAGAAGATGAACAGTGAAAAGAACTATTTTCGTTGATATTTTTAAGCCAGAACAACAACTATTAAAGAGTCCCTCAATATTAAATGACGTCATCAACAGTAGATGACGTCACATTTCTCGATGTTCCTCTGATAACGTCGAAAGACTCTCCGAAATGGCCAAACAATTCCAACTAAATGCCTAGTCGTATTTAAATCTCTAACGAGCTATAACGGCCGTTACGTCGTTACGCCGTTACACGCGCGTTATACAGCCTTCCTAAGGGACGTTTAGCAAACTCGCACTCAATCTTGTCTCTTTTCTAGGACACTGGAGGTGCTCCCAAGGGACTTTAGGACAAACTTTCCCTATTTTTTCTCGAGCTTTCTTCCCTTGGGATGTTATTTCGTAATGTAATTATTATTAATGCGAAATATTTTATGGGAGTGAGCTTTTTTTTATATTTTGGAACTATTACGTCAGTTATTTATTAGTAAGTATTCAGATCAAAAATGTAAACAAAAAGGCTATACTTACATTAATTATTTGATACTGACAGCTCTTTGATTACTTTTTCCTTTAAAATTATATTTATTATTAAAGTTATAAATTTTTGATTTCTGAAATAAGTATCTGAAATAGAGTAGGTATGTACCTACAGGTAAAAATATTAACTACAATTTTAAATCTCAAAGGGTCAGTTTTCGATCTTAATTTGAACGAAAAAACGATCGAAACTGTAACAAAATACAATAGAAAGCTAAACAAAAAAATATTGAAACTGAACCAAGAAAGGAACAAAACCGAGGAAAAGACAATATTAAAAGCAAACAAAATATGATCGAATCCAAAACAAAAGGCAATAAAAACCAAAGCATAAGACGATCGGAACCGAGACAAAAGACGATTGAGAAAAAATAAATGACGATCAACCGAACCAAGAGTCAATCGAAACCAGAAAAAAAAGACGATCTAAAATAAAATGAAACACGACCGAAAACTGAAATTTGGTGGGAGCTTAGAACCAGGAGACGCTTTTTTTGCTTCTAAGGCGAAATAAATTTAATTAATAGTAAAGTGCGAAGCCGGGGCGAGTCGCTTATATACCTACCGAATAAATATGATATTAGTTTTTTTTTAGAAAAGGACCTACCTTTATCCCTTGAAACCCAAGGTAGCTCCACAAGGAAACCTCGATTTGATTTGCAGCCATTTTTTATATTATTCCATTTACTCATTCAAACCTTTCAAATTAATTTCAACGAATATTTTATGAAAGTTCTCGAAAGTTCACCCGAGTTGTTAGTGGTAAGTGGTGTCGGGTGAAGTAGCCTTTATATCGACGCGATAAGGTCCACAATCGCACCATTGTGTACTACTTTTGTGGATTGAGTTTTTTGGGTACAAGTAGGGTTACCACACGACCCTTAAATATAAAATAAACCTCGCTTTTCGTAATGGTTTCCTATTGTGCAATGCTGTACAAAATTAGCTTTCTTTTGTTAATTTTAATTTGGGGAAGTGGGTTTGACAGGTACCTGATTCGTGCTTGTCGTCCGGTAATCATCGTCCGGTGAAAATCAGACCTTATTTATAACCTAAGGAGGTTAAAGTGTGATAGTGGCGTGTCTAACTTTTAAGCATTCATTTACTTTAAATTCTAGGTTTTATATAATACTAGCAGCTCCCCGCGGTTTCACCCGCATAAGTCCCGATCCCGTAGGAATATCGGAATCAAAAATGACCTATAGCCTTCGTCAATAAATGGACTATCCAACACCGAAAGAATTTTTCAAATCGGACCAGTGGTTCCTGAGATTAGCGCGTTCAAACAAACAAACTCTTCCGCTTTATAATATTAATAAGTATAGATTTACTAACAGCGCCTCGCGGTTTTTCACGCGTTGGTCCCGATCTTATTTAAATTTCAGAATAAAAAGTAGCCTATGTGATATTTCAGGTTTCTGGCTATCTGTATACCAAGTCTTATTGCAAGAGGTTAAGCGGTTTTAGCGTGAAGGAGCAACAAACGCACATATTTACAAACTTTCACTTTTTTTATATGAATCCGCTTTTTTTATTCTAATTGGACTTGTTTTCGATATTAATCTTAAAACAAACAATATTTAAATATATTCTTATTTAAAGATAAATCCCACAATTTTTTTATTACAAAAACTTTTGCCTCTGTAATATTAATTAGACGCTCTTATAATTATCGTACCTGTAGAATCCAGAACCTTGCACTTAACATTGAATTGAAAAAAGTTTCATTTATAATGGCACAAAAGCATTTTTATAAGTTCTCATTTTGAAACCAAATTTGATCACTTTCTGACTCCCATTTATAAGGCTTATAACTCTGACCTTAGCGCCTAAATGCTAGTTACAATATAAACCATTAAATTGGGACCGATATAGTCCCAAAAAATATCAACGTTCCATTTTTACCGCGATATTTTTTCCTCATCAAACGTCAGTCGTCCAGAGCGTTGTCAACCCTAGTCACTGGACACCTCTCAATTAAGGAGAATTCGAGGAAAGTTGAAAATAACTTTCATTTTAATGTCCTTCTTGATCTACGCAATGAATATGATCCATTCGGTCCTCCGAACTCGGCGCTGGATCGAAAATCCTATTTAACAACTTTGAACTTTCTATTTAAATTACGAATCGCTTTTTATTTGCGCTTTGAAGTATTAATTTTGAGATTTCCCTTTTGATATTTTGAAAGCTTTGTAGTGGTTCAGAACTTTTGTCCCTGAAACAATGTTTTGTAGGTTTGTTGTTTGTTGTTGTTGGTTCGATTCTTGACAACAGAGAAAAACGAACTAAACAAATTGTTGTAATTTTTTTAGTACCAACTTAGTCTAATACATTATTTCACCAATAGAAAGCTACATTATCGAGTAGTAACATAAGTAGGTTAGTTTTATTCCGATTTTCCCATGGGATCGCGACTTACTCAGGTGAATATGTAAGTAGGTATATATTTTTTTAGTTTTTGACAGATATAAAAAAGTGGAACAACCATCGTCCTTTGTGCTGCACAGACCAACGTATCGGAATATAGATGAGTATGCTTGAAGCATCGGAAAATAATAACTTTGATTACCAGAATAAAAAAATACAGGCAGGTAGTTTATTCTATTCATATTATAAAGGTGAAAGTTTATGCATGTGTAAGTTAGTAGGTAAATAAGTATGTTTGATACTCCTTTACGTAAAAACTACAAAACCGATGACAATGAAACTTATTATGCAGATAGCTGGAGATATGGATTAGTACGAGTACATACGCATACATTTTAATCCAGATATTCTTACAAGATCTGGGCTTACACGAGTAAAACTGCGGAGCGCAATTTGTTTTTTTTATAATCCGCTCGTATTCATAATTCAGGTTAAAAATACAATAAAATTCCATCCATATTCAACCTACCTACCCACTAGGTAGTAATAAAAAATAACGTACAAAAATAAACATTAAAAATTACGGGACATCCTGTATAATTAACGATAAGAGCACCCTGTATTGGCGGAGCGTGCTTAATCGATGAAAAACGTTACATTTACCCAACGTTTTTTGGTTTTCTGTGTATTAAATTTAAAAGTTTAAAGTTCCATACTATTGTTATGTATAAAATTAAAATAATTTTATTGTTGGTTATTGTTGGGTGTAGTGGAGCTTGCGAATAGATATTTAAAATCTCGAAAAGAAAAAAATATTACGTTACTTTCAAATATCAATTTTCAAACATCGACATTTAAAATAAAATTGAACAGCCGAATCTAAAACAAAAATATCGAAAGATTATACATATTTTCGAATTACAGTTAAAACACCTAAATTTTCTAAATAAAATAGCCTTGAGCTACATACAAAAATTAATACAAATTTTATAAAACACCTATGTTAAGTATTTTTGTTTTGTTTAGTTAAGTTTTTTTTTTTATTTATATTTGATAAGTTTATGCATGAATTGTAATAACCTATATCCTATAATAAATAACATGTAATAGTTTATTAATGATTTCGAAAATGGAATATTTAACCTTTAGATTACAAAAAAAAATGCACATAGGTTACCTAATGTAGCTGCCTATTCATTGCTCAAATGTTAATTATATTTATTAGAAAAATGAAGCTCAGATTTATAAGTATCAGAGTTTATTCATGCATACAATAATTTAATAATTTTATGAATGAATAAATCAAATTGAAGATGTCTAAAATGTATCAGGCTCTGTTAGCTATCCACGAGCCTCAATTTTTTTGTAGAAAGAAAGAAAGAAAATAAGTTTAATTCAAACGAACTTACACAAGTAGATAAATGATACAAAGAGTAAATATATCAAAAACAAACAAAAAAATAACAAAAACAAAGGAACCGGCCAAGTCGTTTCTTTGTTATATGCAAAAACCGATAAACAGATTACGATGAAACTCGGTGTTAATTTAGTTGTTAACCTGGAATAACAACATAGGTTACACTTTTTATCCCAATATTCCCACGGGAACTTCCGCAGATGTAACCACGGGGCGATGCTAGTTCAGAGTAAATTTTTAATTCATAAAATTATAAAAAATATGTAGGTACCTACTAGTAATATTCCAGAAGCAAAACCTCTACACGATGTGGTTTGAATTAGCTCTTAGGTAAGAGTGCTACAGTGAGCTGTGTGAAAATGGGTCCAGAAATGACCTATTTTCTGAAACAGTAGAAACGCTTATTAAAAACAGTTATTAAAAAAGTAATTATTCAGTTCACATTACATTTGTGGCAAACTCCGAATGATAAATCGTCTCTAACCCATTTAAATGGCAAAATGGCAACCGTAACAACGTACTACCCACCGAACTACTAATGTTAGCACCATCTTCTACCTATAACTAGAGTGCGCACCAAATAAGTTCTGCGTGCGACTGGTGGCGCCACTGCCTAACACAACGCAACTAATTCTACCGATACTATAGAGGACAGCGATTAGTTCTGATTTTGACCACGCACAGAGATATCTGGCTCACACTCTCCTTATATAGTATCATGCAAGATGTCCGCCTTGATTAAATTAGAAGGTCCCCACAGTTGTAACCTTACGGAAATGTTAAATGGCTTTGGATGTAGATGGCCGGAATGCAATACCTCTCTCTAACCTTAGACGCTATACAGGGTTATTGAAAATTTGTTAACGGCCAGTTAAGGGGTTCAGTTGTTCTACACGTCTATAGACGTGTAGAACAACTGAACCCCAGATGCGACCAACTTAATTTTAAAACTTTTGGGAATTAGAACTTTTTTCTCTATTCAGATTTCTGCGCGTATATTGCAGCGCGTCCCGCAGATCTCGTAGAAATAAAAATATGTGACATTATTATGATAATAAATAATCGTTATCGATTACGACCACATGAAACTGGACGTTTATCAGACAATAATAATAAATTTAAAATTGATTTCTTACAGAGCTTGATAATCCGATGACAAAGTACCTACCTGCGGAACGATTTCTCAAATTAACAATATTAAAATGCTTGACGAATTAACAATTAAATATGCGGCAAACACACGCTTGTCCAATTGATCAATTTGTAGATTTGCCATTGCCATTTCACCATTACTACATCGCTAATTTGATGTAGTGGACAACTGGTCAAGTCTACAAATTATGTCAATAATTTGACATTTAATATCAAAATCTGGTCAGTTAACACTGGACTAGTTAGTCCTCGGATTAGCAAGCTCTGCAATCTGCAAGTGACCCAGTGACCCTTCCCGTATTAGCGTGACCGTGAGCTATGTCTCGAAAATACAATGCTCGTTGTAACAATTAAAAATTGCTTAAATTGCTAAGATGCATGCCAAAGTGTCTTGTATTTTAAAACATAGGGCACAAATTCAACACACCTTTTTGTCACCTCATCCCGCCCCATCCCTGCCTCACCCAAAGAGGGGAACAAGTCAACGGTAGGTATTCATACCTACTGTAAATTTGGGGTCTTAGAATTCCGACGATGATTTAAGAGCGGTGCCGTTTATATGTGTTGTTTTAGTAGCCATTATTCAGAGTTAAATTAAACTTACAAGCTAGAGAATGAAACTTAAGTTAACTACTTAGTAGTAGTAGTTATAAGTTATTGGTAAGTGTAAATTAGGTATTGTAATTACAAATTTCTGATAAAAAATACGACTCTCTTCAAACTATCTTAGATTTTTCTGCTGTTGTCGCGATATGGGGCTGAAATTTCAATTCGTTTTCTATCCCAAAGAAGAAGGTCTCGAAACGTTGAGCATTAAAACAATGCTAAAAATAAGAAAGAACACACGATTTAAACCGAAAAATGAGTATTAAGACTCTCTTAAATAGGTATTTGTACCTTATTTATTATAAAACAGATATTTAATTAAAAAAAAACATTTTAAAAATAAATAATAAAAAATTAATGGACGCGGACTAATCGTGTTGCTTCCAGAGTAAATTTTAAAGCAAACGTCAGAAATTACACGAAATCTTAAATCAAAGCATAAATTCGCGGAAAAAGTGAAGTAAACAAAGTAAGTTTCAGGTAGAGCAAAGGAAAGAAACTAACTTTAAAAAGATTGCGACTTCCATTTTGTTAGGTTTCATTTGATATGATTGAGAGATTATTTTTGAGCACTAGCTTCAATTTACCCGCATCCTAC
Source organism: Idaea biselata (assembly GCA_958496205.1). Lineage (NCBI taxonomy): Eukaryota > Metazoa > Arthropoda > Insecta > Lepidoptera > Geometridae > Idaea > Idaea biselata. Next base: position 590,845 of record OY292396.1, read on the forward strand.
GAGAAGTTTTCTAAGAATTCATGTCTTAAGCCGAGTACTCACTAGTATATTGTACTTTGAAAAAAAGAGTTTGTTTACGTATATTTTTAAGAAAATTGAAAAGTTTTTAGAATCAAAGAAAAGCGTTTTGAGAAAATAAGAAAGAGACTTAGAGACAGCTTCTGTGGCACTTAGGGCGAAGGGCGACTGCAATGCAGAAGATTACGGATTCGATTCCCGCCGGGTGCAAGTATTTATGCTTAAAAATAAAAGTACCTATAATTGTATGTATTTACAAAAAAAAACGTATAATGTGCAGTCCATTTTCTAGTACCCATAGTACAAGCCTAGTGCTTTGTTTGGGGCTAGATTGCACAATTTATTTATTGATTTTATTTATTTAGGTTTATTAGGGAAATATACAGTACAAACACAACTAAAAATAACTTATGAATAATATAACTTAATCCAACAAAGTTTCCACTGATGTTTAATGCTTGCTAAGTGAACATTAATAATAATAAATACGACCACACCACTCAAAAAAAAAAGAAAAAAAAAACTTTGGCACAAAGAAAATCTGAAACTTATAAGAAACTCTTTGGTAAGTCAAGCCAGACTGGTATATTTGACAGACAGGGCGGCCATTTTGAATTCCATACGACCTACTCGATTCCCTTGTAGTTTTTGAAACACGTTTGTTGTATGGGAGCCCCTCTTAAATATTTGTTTTATTTTGTTTTTAGTATTTGTTGTTGTAGCGGCAACCGAAATACATCTTCTGTGAAAATTTCAACCGTCTAGCTATTACGGTTCATGAGATACAGCCTGGTGACGGACGGACGGACGGACGGACGGACGGACGGACGGACGGACGGACGGACGGACGGACGGACGGACAGACGGACAGACAGACAGACAGACAGACAGACAGACAGACAGACAGACAGACAGACAGCGAAGTCTCAGTAATAGGGTCCCGTTTTTACCCTTTGGGTACGGAACCCTAAAAAAGCGAAACAGGAAAAACAGATAAAATGTGATGTAAAAAAAACTTTGCATCTAAGATACAAAGCTATGTGTAACGTTCGTTCAATATATAATATTATAATATTTATTTATTTCTAGATTTCTCACCTTACCTTAGATCTCTCACATAGCGCTCGTGCGCTCGCTAGGCACGTTGAGAGTATTGTGAATACATCCTCTCAAATAACCTGTCTACAAAGTCTAGGTAGAAATTCCAAGTCCATGTACCTACTTAGATACGGCTGGTCCCCTGAGTGCGGAGCAGTCAGCTGTCTCTGTAACTGAAGTGACACCAACATTGTGGGTGTGCGGACTGTGCGGTTACTGCCCCTAACCTACCGGTTTTATCTTAACACTACTCTGACGTAGTTTATTAGAAAACAGAAGGTACTTTGTTAAGTATTTAGTATAGTATAGGATTTTGCTAGCAATTCCCGTTGTTTTTCCCGTGACTAAGAGCGGTATTCGCAAACGGCCCTATGTGTAGACTTAACTTTTGTCGCATTTACGCTGATGGTGAATATTACGGTTAAGAGTAAGACAAAGCATTAAGTCTCATGAAAAACCTATGAAATCTACTATTGATGAAATCAAAAAGTTTGATTACAAGTAAAATTTAAACTCAATTTTTTTGGAAACTGCTTCGAATTTCCAAAAGCCGTTTGCTCTACAAAAAGTTGTTCGCCTAGACGAATACAATACCGTAAGCAGCCGCTTCATAAACTACACATGGTATTCATACTTCTATAAAACATTTTTTTTACATTTAGATATCTATTTAAAACCTACCTGCAAGTACCTAAAAGCAAAACGCTGTTCATCATTTCTCAAAACTCCTAAAAATTTCAACCTAAAAACAGTAACGTATTCATCAAAAGCTGCATTTGACATAGCATATCACAATCCAGCAGCCGAGAACGTCGAGCGAGATACAACAAGCTTTTTGCGCGAAGCTTTCCCAAAGTTTTTTGTAATTTCGCATCTGTCCTCTAACAAAAGATTCCACACAATAAACTTAACCCATGTCGTATCAATCTTGATAAAAGCATGGGTAAAAAAACCGTGACGCTACACGGACGTCACTCTTAAAATGCAGGACGAAATTCTGTGACGTCATGTGTCTGAAAAATGTAGTTTCCACGTTGAAGAGAATTTAGAATCTAAATGAAAGTGTCGAAGTGCTCATGAATGCAAATAAGTTTTCCGGAGCGTTTCGGGTTCATTTTAGGGATAAATACAAACTAAAGATTTGTAATCTACCGATTGTTGGTGAGCGTGTGGATAACGTGAGTTTATTCGTGTTGCCTATAACATAATATGGCACTAAAAGGGTGACATGGTAAACACAATCATTTTTTCAACAAAACAAGTCAAACAATTTACATCTATACACTACCAGCTGCGCCCCGGGGTTTCACCCGCGTAAGCCACGATCTCGCGGGATTTACGGGATTAAAAGTAGCCTATGTCCTGCTCCAAGGTCCTATCTATCTCTATACCAAAATTCATCAATATCGGTTAAGCGGTTTAGGCGTGAAAGCGTAACAGACAGACAGACAGAGTTACTTTCGCATTTATAATATTAGTAAGATAGTAAGATAAGATAAGATAGTATAGATATACTTATACTTATACTAATATTATAAAGAGGTAACGTTGGTAACATGTATGTATGTATGTAGGGATGTATGTATGTATATTGGGGGTAATCTCCGAAACTACTGGACCGATTTCAAAAATTCTTTCACCATTAGAAAGCTACATTCACCCTGAGTAACATAGGCTACCGTAAACAATTAATCACAAAATAGAAAAAATACTAAAAACCTAAAGCAATAAGAAGTTGTCGGCACCGCCCTTCCGCGGCATGGTGCCCAAAACGCTGGCAGCGTTCCCACGCTGGATAGCTAGGCTAACCCGCTGGGACAAGAAATTGCCAGCCCTGGGATCACCAGACTCCTCGACAAGACGCGCCGACAAGTCCCTAAGAAAACCTTACTACTAGGCCCCCAACACCCAATGGTCTCAAAACCCAAAGGAGTGAACATTTGAACAAGTAACAGCCAGGGATGTCTGCATACTTCCGCACGTTAAGAGACTCAGCGCCCGCCCTAAACTAAAATTATATTCGAGAATTTTATCTGCGTAAATACATTATCAACAAAGTTGAAGCAATTTCAAATATTTGGATAAAATTTAAACGCCTGATAAATTTTAAAAGCAAATGACACTAACGCATTGCATCAGTTGTTGTGACGGTCGACAGGCTATCGTCCGATCGTTCAGTTGGCAGTCTGAATTTCCGCTGACGTCCGTAACCTAAGTAACGTTATAATGAAATATTTATTTGGACCGTGTGATGAAAAAAGTCTGATGAAAAAGGTTTTTTTTTTCGTATCCACTCTTTTTATCGCGTGGACACCGACATACCTTAGAGCACGATACATATCTGCAGTGGACGTCGCGTGAGTCGCATTCTTCAGTCTCATTGTCTCAAACGACGACAAACAGAGATGGAACATTCTTCTCGAACGACGAAATGTTTCTCGTACTCGCATACTACCGCTGCTGTGCAGGCATGGCATTCCCGGTGTCAACAGATGACGACATCATATAAATGTTACAAAATGTACTAACATTGCGATGATGACGTCATTTGTTGATGCCGGCATTGTCAGACTTTGTTTTCATAGATCATGCCCTACAGCTCACTCGGTAAAAATTACATATTATAATAGTACATTTTTAGTAATTAAGTATAGGTAGCAGTGGGGTTTCGTCCATATAAGCAGATTACCAGTGAGTTACATTTAAGTCCGGAATGATAAGAGGTAATTGACACAATATTTTTCGATTTTATTATTATTAAAAGTGTTTTCGACAATTGGAAAATTAGTATCTATTTAAAAAAAAACCTAATTTTTAAAATTCTGCACGCGGCCGGACTTAAACCTGCAACCCTTACAATTCTTTGAATATTGGAAAGCATTTAAAAAAACCAACAATATTTGTTCAAAAATGCTTCTAGCGTGAATTTAACCCTCAACCGACCACTAGCCGCGCGATCAAGATGGCTACTATCAAATCAACTATGCCAGTAAACTAGGCTTTTGCCAATGTCTGCTAGAATACAGTTAAAATTATGTTGAGACGTCACCCCTTAACACCCATTTCATATCATTCGTCAGCCTTCACTTCTTATGCGTTCAAAGGTTGCCTGATATAGATCGCTTTAAGCCATAAGGTCGCCCATTTTGCCACCTAGGTTTAAGATACTTATGTCTTTCTACTTATTGTTATTTTATTTGTTAATTAATATATCCATCCTTTGAATATAGAACTACCCTACGGAAGTCAACAAGTAAATTTTTATACAAAAAATAATTTAATTTAGTTAGGTATTCGGCGTAATTTATAAGATTCATCGTTTTTATAAAATAAATTTAAGTAATTTCATTCACTTTCATCAAGTTTCGTAATCAAACATAATTATTTCTTACCGTTTAATGCGAATAAAAAACAATAATTTTCCTCAAAAATTTAGGCCATTATCAAGAAAATCCGATTTTTTCCTGAATTTTCCTTATACCTATTTTGCTGCGTAAAAATATAAAATGTCTCCTTTCAATCAAGAGGGACCCCTGAGATAGTAGGTAGGTATTTAATCAGACATTCTATTAAAAAAAATAGTAATATTAAAAAGACGAGAAATTGTGGTTTACTGTTTTTTGAATCCTTGATTAATTGATTGATTGTGTAATGTACACAAAAAATACATTTATCATAATAATAAATATCTACCTCCTTACTTTAAACGACAATTAACAGATGAGTAATGGTCTCTGCAAACGTAACGTTTTCCGGACGGGACTTGTCTATTTAAATCCCGTCGCGGCGAAGATGGGGGGGGGGGGGTTGTATAGAAATTAACACGTCCCGTCCGGGGAACGTTACGGAAATAAATATTTTGTTTTTTTTTGTATATTCATAAATTAACTCATATTTTAACATTTCTTTAGTGTCATTTTGTCGCACAAATTTTGAAGACGAGATAACGGATTGCAAACACAAATCTCCGCCATGGCGGGCATGCTAGGGCAAACGACAAATTATTACACAAAATACTTACATCGATATCGAGATATGACGTAAACGCGTGGCTTCAGTCACTCACATCACATCAAATTCCAAAACAGCAATATACCTACATCAAAATAAATGGAAAACCACCGCGGACGTCAAAATAAAGTAGAGTTAAGAGCAAATAAAAATGTTCTTTGTGCGTGCAATTATTTAACGTATAAAATATGATCTGTGGCTCGAGGAATAATTTTTCACTTTTCCCCTTTCATTTCTTTTGTTTATATACGTCGTCACGGTAAGGGATACGACTGGATTTACGGTTCAGATGACGCACAGAAAATGTCATCATTTATATGGGTCTTATTTAATTTTTTTGCAACTTTTTCGCGTTTTTGTTCTGACTACAAAAAGCCGATACTGCATGGCTCGTGGTTAGGCTATTTGTTAGATTTTAACCGACTTCAGAAAAGGCGGTGGTTCTGAATTTGGTTGACTTTTTTTTTGGTTAATAAATAAGGGCGACTTGTGTCAGATTAAGTTAAAAATCCAGGGTTTGCTAATACGGTGTTATTTTCCTACCTACATTCTTTTTTGACATTATTTCGTCAATATTGTGTCAAAATATAGAGAAAATAAATTATTTTAACATCTTACCGCGCCATCTAGCCCCATGGTAAACTGTTTTAAGCTTGTGTATGATGATAACTAGATAACAGAAAGGTATATATTATATATATTCTTATATTTATTACACAGATACGCAGACCAGAAAAAAAATGGTATTTATTTCGAAGGATAAATTACTTGCCCCGACAGGAATCGAATGCTGAAGCTCCGGAATACCACTGTCAATTTAATTGTATAGGTACATCCTTTTTTTAATTGTAGACTATGATTTGACACATATTCCTAAAGAAAAACGTCAAATACTAAGCACCAAAATGTCAGATAGTAGTGTGTAATTTAAAAAACGACGTGTATATACCACGGCGTATTTCCCTTAAAAAAACCCTATTATCTCAAATCAAAGACCATTTCTTACCACATTCCTTGACATCACAATACGTCTTGTCTTGTCACGGCGTGTCACACTCGAACGCGTGACAAATGACACGCGTTGACGTGAGTTGATGTCACGTCACGTTATAAGGATCCCGGCAAACAACGTGGGATGTCTGCTATAAGGGGTTAGGTGAGGTATACATAGGTATATCTTCTGATTGACTTATGACATTTCTCTTTATTTCTATAACCAACTAGCTGCGCTCGCTGTTTCAGCGGCGTATGTCCCGATCCCGCGGGATTTTCCAAAAATCCTTTCTTAGTGGATCCATACACACTACAAGGAACACACTCTCCAAATTTCAATTCAATTCTCTATGACCAGCGCTTTGGGCTTTTCGTTGATATACCTATAGATCAGTCAGGACATTGAATTTTATATACATAGATTACCCCCTTACTTATAAACGATGACTAAGTTTATGTAACGTATGTCTGTTAACTTTGAAACTTCATGTCACAGTAAAAGACAAACGATACATAGTTAATGCAGCTATAAGGGGTTAATGATTAACTTCTAAATAGATTATGTGATACTTTTGTTTATTTAGCTTTTGTAAATAAATACACATTATTATACATAGAGACACTTTACAGTCTATTATTATATTTACACCTACTCTTCAACAAGTGAATGAAGATGATGATGAGTAAATATCTACGCTCAAATTGTCGATGTTCTAATTTACTTCGTAATAAAATACTTCAATTTTCAGTTCACTAGTTTTTGCGAAACAAACTATTACCTATACCTACTAACACTAACAAACACTACCAAACATTACCACAAGATACAACATCATCAGTGGAATAAAGAACGATAAAAACTCAATGTGGTACATCTAAACACGACCTGAAGTCGTGAATTATATTTTACGGCAAAAGACGTACCGTCGCGTCGCGTCGTCGTGTCTTGCCCAAGATAAAGACGTTCATTTAACGTAATTACATACTACCGAAATGAGATACTGCGTCGTCTACCCACTCGCTCACAACCCGCCCCATATCGTAAAACCTTCTTAAGAGTCCTGTAGCCGCTAAACTCAAAATCCATGTCGGGTTCATCGAAAATTGTTGACTATTTCATGACGGAACGTTGTTAAACTTTTTCTTGTGTATGGATTGTAATCGACATTGTTTCCGACATTTTAGTGCAGTTTCCAGACAAATATGTCGAAACGTATTGAAGCTTATCGACATTTTAGCCAAAACAGACCCTTTTGTGTAAAATTTTAATAGGCTTTGCACCAATAGGAGGTTTTTGTCTTAAAACTACACCAAAATGTAGGAAAGAATATCACCTACAACCCATACACAAAGAAAAGTTCTACGACATTCCGTCATGAAAAATAATCAACAATTTTCGATGAGCCCGACAGGGATTTTCAGTTTCAAGGTCGTTGGCGTTGTTATTCGTCTTAATATCGTACGTACAGTTGAGCCCCGCGGTTCCTCTTTGATTCCGTAAGTATATCGAGATGTAAATTCCTTTTCACGCTTTCCTTTAATGAACCTTATCCTTTTCCAGTTTACCTTGCGCTATTGCGTTTGTGTTTCTCTGGCTCGATTCTCGTAAAGAATTACTTAACAGTTTGATGACAGAGACAGTGCAGACCGATGACAGACGCAGTGCACACGCAACGCAGACACAACACAATTGCAAAGAAAACTCGGTAAATACTCTTATTGTATTCGTATGGTAGTTATTTACGAGAGTCGAGCCGCACGCATAATTGAGCCTAAAAAAAGGACTAAAAAAGTAAAATAGCAAAATGAAAACCCCATTTTTAGTGTTACGTAGCCAAATAGCAAACAACGGAACCCTTATGGATTCGTCATGTCTGTCTGTCCGTCCGTCTGTCTGTCCGTTCGTATGTTACAGCCACTTTTTTGGTTTTAATCGCGTTAAAAGTAATAACTTTTAGCATTGTTTCAACGCTTAACGTTTCGAGACCTTCACAGGTTCCTTCTTTAGGATTGACTCGTGCTTAAAGTAATAAACACCAAGCGACCTAACCTATCCAACATGACGAGAACAGAAGAAAAATCTATACCAAAATGAACACAAGAAGTGGTAAGAAAATAATAACTTTTACCGTTCTTTTCTCACGCCCGTTTTCGGTTGCTGTAAATTACAACACTAGACCCTTAAAGTAAGTTACGATATCAGTAAAGAAACCTTTGAATACTCTACAATACAGTAAACCCACATAAATACCCATTAAATAGGCTGTAGCCAGTACCGGCTAGCGCGGAAATACAACCGGGAAATCCGAAACCGAAAGTATCGGGAATTCCCGATTGTAATTAAGTTGGGGTTAGTTGTTGCTCATGATACCGCCTTACATGAGCATTTGGCAAACAAACGCGCTATTAGGTACCAGCGCGCAGATAACCCACCTCCATCTTGTGGTTCTTATGTCTGCCAAATATGTGGTAATAGGCATAAATTATTATTATTATTATTATTATAAAAACTAACTTTTTTAACAATTATAAACAAACGAAAGGTTGACCACTAATTAATTGTAATTGTTTACGGGCTCGTTTTCCGCAAATAGACCTCCTCAAATTGGGTCCTTTTTTTTAAAGTTGACCACACCTGATGCTAAGCGATGATATCGTCTAAGATGAACATCAAGACATCGAAAAGCTAAAGATTTTTTGGATTTGGTGCGGGTATTAGTAACGAATTCTCGGAACTAAAGAAATCGGTTCCGCATTAATTCCCAAGTACCTTCATACATTAGGTCCAAAGATACACTTTCCATTAGCTTATCATTTTTAAAATCATCGTTAAAAGGGAAATATTGCTTTCGGAAATGGTTATTTATCGTGGGGGGAAAACGTAAATTTCAGAATTGGTCCGTAAACAAAGACATTTTATCTGACATTCGAATAGAAAGAACATACGAGGCTCTTCATACTGGAATTGTCTTTTACGTGATTAAAGGTGGTGTGGTCATTAATTGTAATTGAAACCAAAAATTAAACTGAAACTAAAATTGAATTAGTTATAAATTGATAAGCAGGTGATTTTTTAAGGGTTTTTTTTCTATTTTAAGATACTGAACCCTAATAAAGAAATTAATCTTTACGCAAAGCTCAGTACAGTGACATAGTGTTTGAAAGTTGGCGGGCAGAAAACAAACATTGTGTGCATGTGTTCCGGGGCCCGGGTAAATTATTTTTATTATAGTAGATAAAGTCATCATACCCCATTATACCTTCTGCAAATATATTTGGCATTATTTTTATGGCCGGGCGCCTGCCCAACACTAACCCTCCTAGGAACCAAGCAGAAGCGGGAAGAATTCAGGGTTCGTTAGTCTCCATGAGATATTCTAGTCGCCTTTTACGACACCCTCGGGAAGAGATGGGGTAATACTATTCAAAGTCGGAGCTACACGGCCCATCATCCCTAAGACTTCATTTTAAAATAAAAGTTCATCAGATAACTGGTGTCCTCTCTATTTCCCAATAATTTAACTCTCTTTGTCAGTAAACGTTGCTTTACAAGATCGTTAGATGTAAGCCGGCTATTTACGTCGAGGATTTTATTTATCTTTGTAAATAATTAAATTGTTTATGGTTCGTTTGTTATGGAAAGAAGCCCGGGGAGCGGGGGGGTTGTACTTTGACTCACAATTCGACAAAAGTTTTAAGCGCGGTTCACATTACTAAACTAGTGGCATGCACTTTAGAGTAATTTTTACAAATGTACCTATTTGATAAAGTTGTCGTTTGTAACTGCTGCGAGACAGCTTTTGTGAAATTTACTCTGCAATTCTCCAGTTTCATAATGTAAATCTAGCTACAGCTGTGAAGAACACAATATTCCTACTGAGATCTGAGAGCGTTCCGTGGTCGGGAATTCTTGCAATGCACGAGATACTAAGCAAAGCATCCATAGCAGTAGCGTAGATCCTAGATACCTTAAAGGCCAAGGTATCCCCCCTAAACTTAATCTTTTGAGCTTGAATGACTTCACAGATCCCCGCTTTGGCTCACCTACTGTATTATTTCATTATCATCCGAGCGATGTTCCCGGTTACATCCCTCCCGGGAGTCCAGGGTCTGCTACTTCACCTACTATAGACAGGTGATAATGATAGATGAGATGATGGAAATCATCCTACTTAATATTATAAAGCTGAAAGTTTGTGAGTACCTATGTGGGTGTATGTGTGGGTATGTGTTTATTACTCAATCACGTATAAACCGCGGAACCGATTACCATGAAACTCGGTATGTAGATAGCTGGAGACCTGGAATAACACATAGGCTACTTTTTATCCCAATATTCCCGCGGGATCGGGACTTACGCGGGTTAAACCGCGGGTCGCAGCTAGTTTTTAATAAGATGATAACTGTACTTTTTTTATAGATGTTTTAAAAATCTAGCCAGTTTTGAAAGAAAAACTTGTCCAAAGTTAAGTATACCCACTTACATAATTTACATTAAACTACAGAACCAAGTGTAATTTTAATGCAATTTATACGCAATAATAAAACATAAATAAAATGCTTACACGAGTTTTATTGCAGGAGCTTCGGAGTGTACATTTAAAATGCTTTTAGGTACCGAGTGTGCTTCAATGTTGGAGGATTACTTGTAGAGTAAAATGTTCTGTAACCCGCGAGTGGAGCCGCGTGGAGCACCGGTAGCGTGTTTATATTTGTTCTTTTTTTTACGTTGGTACTTGGCTATGTAACGTTTAACTAGTGCTATGTATATGATCTGTTTAGATAGATAGATATAGGTTAACCCTTTATTGTACCAAAAAACGCAAATTTCGAGAATTAAAACACAAAGGTCGGCCTTATCGCCTATGTGCGATCTTTTCCAGGCGAATGAATGGAAAAGACTTAAGGAAGGGGAAGGGTGATTGGTTTGATGTAGGCCATGAGTTATTGAACACTAGCTTGGGATTTCCCAATCCCGCCGGATTATGAGGATCAAAAGTATCCTATGTTAGGTACTCTTCATCATTTAAACTATCACTACCTATACTTTCATCAAAATTGGTCGAACCGTTAGGCCGTGCAGAGGGAACATGCTAATATACAAACCAACAAACAAAAAAACTTTCGGATTTTAAATAATATTAGTGTGATTTGTTTGACACAACATCCACATGCAGTTTATTTTAAAGTATGTCAGCATCAAAAAACGATGACCACATTCAGATTTTCAAAATCGTTGTACATCACTATTGTGAGGTGTCAAATCAGGACAGACCACGGACAGTCAGACATTCCCATAATAATAGAGAAGATACAGGAAATTCATACTAGTTAGTTCGTTTCGCTGGGCATTTTCCGCACTTAGATTCAGAATTGGGCCATTGTACGTGATTTCTTAGTAAGACGCCACGCGATCCTACTCCGGATTGGCGAATATCCCATGCCTTCGGACCGTGGTGAGTCCTAGGACATGTCGGTGTCCTCACGATGTTTTCCTTCACCGTAAGAGTGATGTTATTAGCGCACATAACTTTTTCTTTAAAAAAAGGCATTGGTGCGCGGTTGGCCTGGATTCGAACCTACGACTCTCGGAATTAAAGAAAGGCGCGGTGTCTTCCACTAGACCAACATCGCTCTAAAAAAACACTAAAGATAAAGAGAGACAAATAAAACACAAATTTCGCGCCCAAGTACTGCGCTTCCAACTTAATAACAAATTGCTTATCCAAACAAAAAACTTAGTCAAATGTAACGAAAGAAAACTATTTTTTTATATCTTAAATCTCAAGAGTTTCCTGCAAACTTTGAGAGGGAATCTGTCCCTCTTAACTGAGTTTGTTTTGCCCTCACGATTGACCTCACGTTTGCTAGGTCGAAATGAAAACGTACCCAAAACTTTTTGTTTAGATACAAAGTTTTGGGACAATCTGTTTCTTGCCTTCGAGTGTTAAAGTGGGTGTAAGAAAAGAATGGCCTCTGAAACAGTGATTATTATGTTAGTCTTATGTGTAACTAGCTGACGCACTTTGTGGGGATTTATTGTCAAAATTCCCACTAAGCTGTTCCTCCAGCGGGGCATATGACGATATTCAAAAAAAATTGTTTATATTTTTTTTAAATATTTGTTTTAAAACTCTCTTGTATTTTTTTGGATAAGAAACCAAAAGATAAAAAAATTGTCTAAAAGTTAGACCAGTTTTTTTTCTTTTTCCTTTTATAATGTCATTCCCAGTAGCACTATGTGGTCTAAGATGTTGCAAGTTAATTGGAAAGATAGAAACACCCCAGTGGAATGATTTTGGACTTGTCTTTTATAGTGGCTTGGTCCGTCATAGGCCAGTGGGTAGTGACAAGTCGCGGTTTAAATTTTTTTTTACACGATACGATAAATGCGAGCGTTTGACCACCTGATGGTAAGTGAAGATATGGTCTAAGATGTAACACGCTCACCTAGAAGAAGAAAGACGGCAGTGGAACAAAATCTGACCCGATTTCCTTAGTGGCTGCACTGGCAAACGTATCGGAACACGGACGAGTCCAATTGGCGCTACGACTTACACCCGTGGGTGTGTGAAATCTCCCATCAAACGATTGCTCTATTGGCAAAAGTGGCAGTAATGGAAAACCCCAGAGAATTATACAAAAAGTCGGCCCAGATCCCGTCAGTTTTTAAAACCAGACCATCCATAACACAGTAGATATCTGCATAGTATGTAAAATGTATATAGTAGGTACATACACGTTGTATTTACAACAACAGCGTCCCTATATTTTTCAACGTAGACGTTTTCATCTGAATTTCCTCTAAGCTTAATGTAAAATTAGCTTAGCGCTTGGCAAGACAAAGGCACTAAGCTGCGACATAAGTAATGCCACTTACATTACATTCTTATATTCTTTCTAACAATTGAAGCCAAGCCTTTGAGACAGTACACTGGGGTATTCTCTTACGGGAAAATTTTGTTAAAACACGCTTTTGTTTGCATTAGGTACAGTGCTGTACTACTCTGTGTAACAAAATGCCATATTATGAGTTATATTTTATTTAACTTTTAACTAGCAGTCTACCGTGGTTTTATACCCGCATAAATCCTGGGCCTCTACTTTTATTTCTACGAACGAAAACGAAAATCCCAGAAGAAAATTTGTCATCCACCCGTCTTTCAAAACCGTCAAAAAATTATATTTTCGGACGGTTTTGAAGGACGGATGACAGATTTTCTTTTGTTTCGTTTTTCGTTTGTAAAATTAAAGTAGAGGCCCTGATCTCGTGGGATTTTTCAAAAATCCTTTTTTAGTTAAAAACACACACACACACACACATAACAAAGAACACACTCTCCAAATTTTAAGTCTCTAGCTAGGACCAATGATGTGGGCTCATCAAGTCAATCAGTCAGGACCTTGAATTTTATATTTATAGAAAACACGTAGGTTGTCTAACGAGTAGGTATACAGATTTACATATTTGCCTTCTTAGATTCTTCATGACTATACAAAAAGTCTGAGTAGCTATTTATGTTTCTTGTTTGTACTATAGAATTAGTTTCATAGACAGTAGAAATAGGTACCATACAGATGTATGGTACCTATTTCTACTGTCTATGAAACGAATTAAAATAATTTACAAACTAACAACAACAATTTACTGTACTTAACAATTTTAAATTGACAATTATTTTTTTTCCAATATAAAATTTACCTATAACTAAATGAATAATTTACAAACTTACTGTCAAAAGGTTACAGTAAATAGTCAACAAATGTGAATATTCTTAGTAAATATGGGTCAGTTTTCAATCATTTGTTGCTGCTTCGTTGTGACATTTTATAATATTTTGCCGTTTTAATTTAAATCATTATTAATGTATGGAGATAATATGCAATTACTTAGGGCGACATTTACAATAATTGTAAATATGGATTTGTAAATATATGAAAATAAATGATTAAATTAAATTGAATAGTTTTCAGTCAGATGTGAAAATAATTCAGCCGGATTCCCAACCAACTTGGTTTGGATTTGATCCACAGTTTTTAGTCAATAGTTTGATATTCATGTCAACATTTCATAATTCATTTATTGTGAATAAAGGTACATTTAAAATAGATGTTATACAGAAAATAGACCTCCTTACTCCGCTAAATTTGTCGTGCAACATTGCTATAGTGTGTTTATGATTAGGTACATATTATTATTATTTTATCATTCCGTCAATATTAATTATAATATTCAAGTAGATAACTTAATCAACTTTCGTGAACTAAGCTAAATGAGCCCGAGAAACCACCTACGACAGTGTAGGAATGCGGATCCCCTGCGGTAGTTATGCGCCAGCAGGCACGCAAACTGAGACGTAAGGCCGGGTCCTCACGACGTGGATTGTACGCGATGGAATGTAAATAAAGGAACGTTTACACAGGTGATGGTGATGGATGAGGGTGAAAGAATGACAGAAATAGGATGCCTCTTAACCGACTATAGTATTAGCGTATGAGGTTTGTTTACCGACACCTGAAGACTGAGGATTTCGTGAAATTAACTACTTAGTGTTATAAAATATACGGTTCGGACAGATGAACTGTGAGAGGTTGACAATGCAATATTTCTGTAGGCCCGATAGAGACATATTTTTGACGTTTTGTTTCTTTCTCATCTCAGACATTATTTTCAAGGAAGATGTGTCAAATCATAGTCTTTAATTAAAAAACTAATTAAAGATAGAAAAGTTTATGTATGAAGTTCTACATCCAAAGGACCGAGCTATAATTTGCGTATCGGGCCAAGTACCGATTTGTCATCTTACGAAATTAAATGCGTCGTTATGCGATAAGATACGGATAATTCCTGATGTCCACCACCTGCGAACCAGTTTTTAATAATCCAATGGGTAACTGACGGACAACGGCCAATGGTGGATAACACCACTGGCCGGTGTTCGTCAGTGAAATTCGGTCGAACAAACAAAGAAAAATAAAAACCCGGCCAAGTGCGAAACTCGCGCACGAAGGGTTCCGTACCACTATCACAATTGAGTACGGAACCCAAAAATGGTTTAAAACAACCAATTTTTAAATTTGATAGAAAAATGTGAAATATTTAGCTTTGATTCTTCCTCCCATCAAACGACCGCATCACTCAAAAAAAAAACCTTGGCACAAAGAAAATCTGAAAATTATAAGAAACTCTTTGGTAAGTGAAAGGCAGACTGGTATATTTGGCAGACAGGGCAGCCATTTTGAATTCCATGACCTACTCGCTTTGACTCTAACCAATCAGAAGCGACCTCACATTGTAATAAAACTCCTTGTTGTTTTTGAAACAAGCTTGTTGTATGGGAGCCTCTTTTAAATGTTTGTTTTAATTTGTTTTGTAGCGGCTACCGAAATACATCTTCTGTGAAAATTTCAACCGTCTAGCTATTACGGTTCATGAGATACAGCCGACGGACAGACAGACAGACGGACAAACAGCGAAGTCTCAGTAATAGGGTCCCGTATTTATCCTTTGGGTACGGAACCCTAAAAATTTACTAATTTACGAAATAGAGTAAGATCTCTGCATCGAGCTTCTGTTACTCAAACAAATAGGGTAAATCAGGGGAGATGGCCATATTAACTTTGACGGCATAATGCTAAGAAACCATGATGATTAAAACAACCTGTTCAATCATAAACGAAACTTTAATTATTTATCTTCTCAAACCTTAGTAACAAGCAGTCTCATAATCAATCAAAAAATAATTATCAGTATTTAAAAAAAAACAGGTTTGGCCATCTCTCCCAGAGTATATGGTAGAGATGGCCATAGTGTTCAGGGGGAGTTGGCCAGCACTCATTAGCCTTTTCCTTTGCCCATGACCTTGCCCTTTTCCTTAATCATAGATTCATTGAATTTTTTTCTTTTATTTCTGCCACACACAAGAAACATTTACCACATTTGCCACGTTTCTTAGAATTTCGTGCAATTCTCATGTACCTACAGCATACAAATTTTGCACTGTAGTCAATCTTCGACTAGTTGTGTCCTATAATGTTTATCATCGCAATCTATTCAGTTGTCGTGTTTTTACATACAATAGGTTAGCAAATTTGACCACTCATTAACCTGACTGTGATGATATAGATAAGACGCTCATCTAGAAGAAAAAAGTTGGCTGTGGAACAAGATCCAGCCTGATTTCCTTAGTGGCAGCGCCGTTCACCATATTGGATATCAGGAAAAAACATCTTAGTTAATTAGTGTTCTCCAAATACCACTTAATATCGTATGGCCATCTGTCCCCAAAAGAAATTAGCCAACTATCCCGATTGTCTGGGTGAGATTGCCATATCAATTCTAGGAAGAATAAAGTATCTTTCGTTGATTATTTTGAGGTTGGAATACCACGCAAGTTAATTATTTTACAATAACAGTACAAAAAAAAATAGATATGTAATAAAAAAATTGTGACCACATAATAATGTTAACCCTTATCTTATAACAGATGTGCATTTAAAATACAAAGTGGATTTTACTTATTTTTTTTATTAAAATCCCCTAATTTTCGCACTGTCACTTGTTGCCGGTCACGACTCGAAGCAAACTAAATTGTTATAAAAGCCGTCCGACAGCTGTTTTAAGTCGTACTTTTATCGACTGGCCATCTCTACCGTACGGCCATCTCCCCCAGAACTACCCTACCTATAGGAATCTGTTTTATGTAGGTAGGCATGTACCTACTCTCTATAGAGATGTATTGGGTTGTTCGGTGTCGGATATTGGGAAGGCAATGAGACGGCTGCAGTTTCCGCCGAGCGTCTGTTCACACCGCTGTGATTCCGAAATTACTTGAATTATTCGCTGTAGAATACCTACCGGTTTCGATCATTTGAATTACGAACACTTTTCTCTGCGTTCGTATAGGAGGATTATTGGAGTTCTTATTTTTAAATCTATACATATAATAAAATCGTAACTTAGCGGTGTCTGTTTTTGGAAGATATAGAAAAAAGATAAATTGTAGGGGTATCTATTAACGCAGTAGAACCTATTTTTCTATTTTTCTGGTTGTCTGTTTGTCTGTTTGTCTGTTTGTCTGTTTGTCTGTTTATCTGTTTGTCTGTTTGTGTGTGCCTTTGTGCCCGCTAATCTCAGAAACGGCTTATCCGATTTTGACCAAATTTGGCATGCAGATAGCTTTAGACCCCGATTAACATATAGGGTACTTTTTATCCGGATATTTAATCCGGTTATCCGGATAAAGTGTTTTTTCTGATTTACCTAATTCGTTTGAATGTTGTATTGAAGAAGTATGTTGTGTTGAATTAACACATGATTAACCGGATATCCGGTAGGTAATTAAAAAGCCGGATATCCGGCACGTAATTAAAAAAGCTGGATATCCGGTAATTCCTAAAATACCGAATAACTATGTCTCTCCATATATATATTCGGATCCTTCGGACATACGGAAATTTATAATGGTTGTTTTTAACCGACTTTTAAAAAGAGGATCATCTCAATTCGACCCGCATATTGTTTGTATGGGGATATGTTCACGCCGGACTCCAGCATATGAATATTCTATTTAGATTTGGAAAGTGAGAGTCTCAAATTGGTCCCACAAATTGTTGGTGAAGATCTGATGAGAACCTTTGGAATGATGAGCAGAATAGCATCCCCCAATGCAGTAAATTACTAATTTTTGGACTTCCATCAATAGAATCAGCGTATAAAGAACTCGGTACGAATTGATGGACCACCTGAAACTAATTTCTCATCAGAAAACTCCTCAATGATTAAAGTTAAGGTTACAATTTTGATATTTTTAGTGGCAGTCGAAAATGCAAGAAAAAGGGAAAAAATTCGGGCCGTTTTACTGGGTAGATGCAGATTGCATGTAGTTTACGAGGCACGATGGCAGCTGCGGCAGTGTGGATTCAGAGTCGATGGTACCGCGTTCGAGTCCCGAGTCCCGGGCACGACGTTACGTTTTACCCTCCAGTCCTTTCCGCAAGATAAGGGCCGCGTGGATGACAACCACTGTAAAAAATCACCTCAGCCTCTGGTGGTGACGGTGAACTCGGGGGGGGAGGGGGGGGGGGGCATTTATCACCGGTTTTAGGAGCCACGAGACGGTAGTGTGACCGTGCCGAGGGAGGGGGACGGAGAGGGATTGTCTTTCGGGCAGAGATGAGGCTTGGAAATTCCGCCGTTGTCGGGGTTGACGGATGTAGTCCATGAGGAATTCCCACTGGCCTCTACACTTGTGGAGCGAGGGACGCCGTTGGGGTTTAGTTGACAAACTGTGGTAGGGAGCCCAACAAACCGGGTAATTTGCCCCGAGAGTGGCCTGACGGTACATAAGGGGCATCACCCACGTAAAAAAAATATTGCATTTAGTTAAGCTGCCCGACTTCAGATTACATAACAAATAAGTCGGTTGCTTTGTACATATGTAGACAAGCTTATTATTATTATTTTATCCTTTTTTTCGAAGTCGAGTTTCTACTTTTATAGATTTTCGACACTTCTTCTTTTAATAATGTGAATAAGCATGCAACAAGTTACATACCGATGTGCAAAAATCACACTTAAATAAACTCTGCCATGATTCTCTTCTGCTCAGTACTTTCCTGGTCGTTCGTTTAAGTGTAGACCTTTGCACAGCGATGGGTAGATGTTCGAAATTGGTAAATAATTAACAACTCCTTTTTTTATTAACACTCTACGTTTAAAATGGGAAAGATAAGTTTAATTTTAATCCAACATCTCAAAAAAAAGAAAACAAATGTAAATGAATTACATGTAAAATATTTTACTATTACAATCTTCCTATATAGGTAGGTAGGCTTGCAAAAGTTTTTTTAAAAATCAGTCTGAGTTCTAAAAGGCTTTGAGATATAATATCGCCCAGAAACATACGTACACACAGTATACACAGTGAATCTTTAAAAGAAAAAGAAACAACAGCCCAGATTCTGTTTAAGAAAATTATATTTTTCCTTCACCCCTCGATCCATCATCCCCTTTAATTCACTAAGATATTTTTCACACCACTCATTGAGTAGTCGTTTATCTTAGGCCCTTTGTTTTGCCTTCACTTCGGCTTCGTTACGACGTTTAGGGTAAACAGAAATTATTTACTTTCCAAAGGATTTTGAAACTTTGGACATAATACCTACACAATTTCGATAATTTCTAATAAATATTTAATAGACATAAACTTTTGGAATTAATTTAACAAAATATAGATCTACGCTACCAGATATTTTTCATACATTACTCAAACATTAACACATTGAATTAGACTGTAGTTTTGGTAACATTTTGAATAATATATAAGACAAATCACCTAAGTCTACCCATAACCAAAAGCCATAAGAAAATCGACCGCAAGGCGTTTATAAAATACTAAAATAACTAATGAAAATCTTATAGGCATGTGTCATGTACTTAGAAAGTGTCCAACTTATTTGTACCATGAATAAAGGCATGCTCAAAACAACGATTTAAATGCAAGCCAGCTTTATAATATTGCAATTTAAATGGTTTTTTATTATGTTGATAGTGCGTAAGTGCTAAAACAGCACAGTTAATAATCATAGTTTGTATAATAAACTATGAAACTGTCAACAACAAATTACAGCACGCAATTTCAGTACATAAATTACACATTACACATGTTATTATATGAATATACGAAGTAACTTCCATTATGCTTGAAAGTACTTATGAAATTTAACATGGCAACTTCGGTAATACGTCGAAAATTGCGAAGAAACATAAAGCTGAACCTCACGCCCCTATCATCGGCGACGAAGACAGCGAATCGATTCGACTCCATTAAACCACAATACGGCACCCGTACAATAATAACTGTAATCCAACAAATCTACATATCACTCGTTTCATTTCACCATTTCATCCTCACAAGAACTTTGACAAACTTACGCTTCGACCCCGGTCATAAACCACTCAACCTTATTCCTCCACAAACTAAGTCCAAATTCAGACGCGGAATATGTTTCCAGCTGAACGAGTAAACTGGTAAATATATGCGCCTT
The DNA here is from genome assembly GCA_958496205.1 of Idaea biselata. Taxonomy (NCBI): domain Eukaryota; kingdom Metazoa; phylum Arthropoda; class Insecta; order Lepidoptera; family Geometridae; genus Idaea; species Idaea biselata. Next base: position 611,014 of record OY292396.1, read on the forward strand.
GACTGGATAGGCGACATGGTAGTAAAAAGGGACAAGAATCGCGGCAGGAAAACGAAACCGAATGCAAAAATCTTAGGGTCCCCTGTTATTATGTCAGATGTCCGAGGAGGTTTTAAATAAAGAAATCTGTCACGTCCCAGGATAAAACTAGGCCTGGAATTGAAGGACATACCTACTTTCTTGGGGACTTTCTTATTTTCTTGTAGTAATAAAATAAAAATATTTTTTGTCGTAAAATTCTGCGTAATAATATTATGAATTTCTATATTGTGGTGAGTTTTGGCGAATATAAAAACGTCTGGGGCTATATGAGCTAAGTTTAACGATGTTACAATTCTGGAACCAACATGATTATTTGTCCAAGTTTATTTAACAGCGAAGGGAGAATCCGCAATGAAACGAACGTGTTTTGAAACGGACACTATCGTTATAATATCTCAAGTTTTTAATCGAAAATATTTTAGGTTTTTGCGTGTTGGCACCATTGATGACCATAGACAAAGGTATGTCACATCCACAGGTATATGGTCATCAATGGTGCCAACACCCAAAAAACATAAAATATTTTCCATAGTGTCCGTTTCAAAGCACGTCGGTTTCATTGCGGCTTCCCCCACCATTGTAATATTGTTTAATTAGACTGTATTACTTAACTGCGAATACTGACGTTGCGACACACGTCACCGCGAAAACTAAACACCGCGAACAAACTGCTATGTTGTGGTAGTGCGAATCATTACAACCCTGAAATCACAGACTGCTAAGCTCTTTGCCGCTTACGTTCTAAACTTCGAAATGACTAAATAAAGTTGTTTTATAACTTGTCAAAGCGCAGTATGCGAAGTTTTATTGATATTTGACTTGCATTTAAGAAGCGCCGAAGCGCCAAACACTAGGTAAACTGTGTTTATAGTACCATGACCTAGTTTTAATTGACATATCTAAGGTATGTTGCCTTTATTAGGAAACAAAGGTCAAACCTTAGTCTTAGGTTAAGTTCAGCTCAAAAAAGGCTTCCGATAGATGAGAAATTAAATAAGCAAAAATGTTCTAGTTCTAGCCCGTTGTAGTTAATTTGTCCCACTGTAAGGTAAAGGCCTTCTCATAGAAGAAACGCTGTTATCTTTAACCTTAGTAAACTAATTAATGTTTTAATTTTGATTGTCTACCGGAAGCCTTTTATAAATGGCTTAATCTGACAATAAAACTTAAGTTTAAGCTTAGACTTCGTTTAGTAATAACATCATCTAAGTTCAAAAGTGAAACTATATAATCTAATTTAGACATAAAATAACCTACTCTCATGAACAACTACATCATCCAGATTAACAACATTAATTAACCAACCAAACTAATATTATTACCTACTAAGATCAAACATAATAACAAACATCTGCAAACCTATCTGTAACACAAAAGGTACTATCTAACTCGTAGATATAATAATCCTAATAAAATACTCTTCGATAACAATAGGTATTGCGTGGAAACGATCATGGATAAAGCCCATCTTCATGTCAATACGTGTACCTCATCTAAGTAAGGATCTTTTAGAATGTAGAAAAATATTAAAGTAAACGCACTACTTTCACAAGGTTTGAATGGGTTGTAAAGTCGTAAAAACAATAGTTTTTAGGGTTCCGTATGTACCCAAAAGGTAAAAACGGGATCTTTTTACTAGGCTTGCCTTAGAAACGATTAATCGCAGACTACTAGATTATTATGCAGAAGTGATAGAGCTGTTCCAGATCTTCATTTTAAATGATAGCTATCAAACTGACAAAAATGAAAGACGGTCGAAAAAAAAAGACAAACAAAACTGGATTGATTCACAAACAAAGTGCCAACGAAACAGAAACAAAAGATGACGTGATTCTGATAGGTATTTGATATAACAACCACTCCCTCCTCCTCTTAATTCAAAAAGATAATAGTCAGGTTGTAAAGGCTTAGCTTGAACTATGATTTAGAGGGGTCGTTTACCTTAAGGGCTCACCTTTTATGTAAATAAGGAAAACCAAGGAAAAGCGGTTGTTAGAGTGAAATGACGAAATCTACTCAAGAAAGAAATTGTACAAAGAAAACGAATGTTCACAACCAATCTAAAAAAATAACTTTAAAAATAAATAGTGTAATCCTAGAACACTAAACACTAGAACAAAAAGTCATGAATAAGAATTAGGTACATATATAAAACATTTCAGGATTTTACCTCTTATTATAGGTAAGTAGATCCCTTAATAGATTTGTACCTACAATAGATAATTTGCTCCATCTTTTTTCATCCCAGAATGTTATAAAAAACTTAATGTCCGACGCAAGCGTTCGAAATGGCAAAATGATGAATGTTTCCATACCGTAGGAAATATGAGCGGGTCTTTGTATTCAAGAGGCAGTATAATGTCTTTATAAATGACTAGGAATATGGCGTAGCCTTTTAAATGGAGAATTTTAATATTTCAGGTGATTTAAAACGAATTGGAAAGCGTATTACAGGAACATCAAAATAAAAATGTATTTTGCATCTAATCTTAATGATTTAAACAGTACCAGCAACTTAATCTATGTAGGTAGGTATACTATTGAATACATAGATTAAGATGTCATAGGCACCACTTGATAGAGGACCTACACCTACAGGATGCAGTAGTCTAGCTCGACACCTTACCTTCTCAACTGTGCCCAGGTGAAAGCCAAATAATTGCTATATATATGGTTAGTTAATTACGGTAATAAGTTTATTATAATTAGTTAATTATGGTACGCCAATAACATGGTTAGATAATTTTCATTTAAACAAATTAAGGTTTCTACTGAAAGTAGCAAGTTTCTACTGAAAGAAAGGAGGTATCTACCAGTAGACCAACAAACACTTCTCTCACATCAAAATAAAAATAAGTTTGATTCTACATTTCTACGAAAAATCTGTATGACTCACCTGAATGACAACGTCGTCAGCGGTCGATACGACTTATGACTGATCGCCTCGGCCATCGGCGTCCCCCAAAAGTCATTTTTAAACACTTCCAACACACTGTTCCGCCCATTAACATCGCGGTTGCTCACTATAGCCGGAATGTCGTCATGCACGAACTCGCCATTCAAGCTATTGGCGTAGGTCAAAGCGCCGACAGAGGCCACTAACGCGTACACCGCCCATTCATTGTCACAGGAAAAGAACCACGATTTTTGATTCTCTTCCTTCACCACTGGGAGAGGACGTCGCCTCATTTTGTACGATCAACACTTTGCCACTTTAATATTATTAAATCGCTTCATTGTTCGTAACATACGCTTGCTTTACTTATGCTCTATATTAGATAAGCCCGAGTTTAGAATTGCAAATCGGTAGATTTCATATCGATCTGTAATACGCTTCCACGAAAACTCTTTATATATTCATGGTCTAAAATAGTAGAACGCACGCGAACAAAGCAATCTTCGAGGAAGGCACACAGAATACCTCATCGATTTGATATATCGCCACTCTAAGCTTCATGCATACGCAATTGGCAAACAACTACGTCTGAAACACGGTTGTATTCGGAGTTATATCGAGGAAAAGTGGGTCTTGTCTATTTGAGCCGTCGCGTCCGGCGGTTACTCGCCTTGATGGATAGCCTTCGTCGAATAAATCAACATGGGGGGTCAGTACAGACCACCGATGTCATATTCATGAGTGGACGCCGCCGCCGGTATGCCCTCGCCCATATTACGGTAAACGTTCCGGGTAACTTCTTTTTTATCCCGTGCGGTCCGGTACATGCGACCCTTTCCCTTATTCCTTTTTCTTTTTAATTCTTGACTCGTCGTGGCATGAACACGACCGAGGTTTTTTTAAACGTTTGATTTATGTTCCCCGTGAATGGCCTGAAACAAAGACAGAAATGATTTATTTACATTGTATTGTCGTTTTCTTTCGTATTTTTTATACTGTTTGGGTCACGGTTTTGTTTTTTACCGGCAACCTACGGCGGTATTTGGTATTTAGTTGTTGAATGAAATAATTGATGAAATTTTTTATCAACTTACTTGAAGTTGTGCTATGTAAAGCAAATAGGTAAAGCAAAGAAAAAAAACAAAGGTTGTCTTCTCTTTTCGTGAAAAGATATAATCAATTTACTTCTTTCACTCAGTGCTACAATCATAATTTTAGTAAAACTAATAGATGACAAATAACATTATGTTAAATTCTCCCTTATAAATAACCCATCTAGTAAAAAAGCTAACTTAAACCCCCTGGGTAGAGACACAAACAGAGTGGATACTTTAATTCCAGCGAAAGAGACACGGCTTTGAATAAAAACAGACTTGATAACGACAATTTCCATAATTTAGTCGGTAGCCCTCTGCCGGAAGGAACAGCACCCCTACCACGAGTTGTGATAGCATTTCACAAACTCACCGAATAAGCCTGTCCGAACCGCGTCGACTGGTACATATGTGGTTAAGACGTTTACGGGCTAACGTTGCTCGTGTACAAACTTTTACATTTACCTACGTACTCTCAGCTTTTGGGGTATTTAGTCAATTTTTTATCAATTCGATAGTTCTTTTGTTTAAAATAAGCGTTTGAAAAATGCTTTTTCGAGATGAAATGTCTACTTTAAATACATTTTTCGGTTTTATTTATATTAAACTAGCTGCACCCCGCGATTTACGGGATCAAAAGTATCCTTTCCCCTAGTTCTAAGCTACCTCTCCACCAATTTTCAACCAAATCGGTTCAGCCGTTCTTGAGTTATAAGTGGTGTAACTAACACGACTTTCTATTATATATTAAGATTTCGTATTTTTTTTGTATCTTGGTCACGCACGGGTAGATACCAGATCAGATCCAATCAGATCTCATCCAGGATAATCAGCATCGCGCAAATCCAAATAAAAGATTTTAAAGCAACTATTCAAATGTCAAACTACAGATAGTAGATAAAATAAACTGTCTCCTAAATAACTTCAAAAACCGTGGGTCAGATAAGTAACGTATATCGCGTGCACAACTTAATAGCACAATTTAATAATTCGTGGTAGAGCAACAATCTTTATTATATTGGCAAACCTATAGTTATGCTTTTGATTTTATATTCACTACCGGGAAACTACACTTAGGCCTATTTGAAGAACGATTGAAAATGCTATTTTTATAACATAAAATAACCTTAAACTAAGTGTACATCGTTTGAATTTGTAAATAATCGATGTTATTGGTGTTATTAGTAAGTAATTGGTGAGAAAGCACTTTTTTTTACATGAGATAGACTTGCATTAGAACTTATCTGATTTGATGGGAAGCGTTGATGAGGATGACATTGTAACATGCTTGCCTAGAAGAAACCTATTTACCCTAGACTTGAAGACTCCAAGGTTGTAGGGCGGGAAATTGACCGTATCATTTTTTTATTACTTAAAGTTTTTATTTAACTTTATGACGATTATAACATATTGGCAATATTTAAACTTCCCTGTAATCATAGTGCTTTTTTTCGTATTACCACGTTTGCGTAATCTAGTGTGGTGTTTCGAAGCTTACCATCGTGTCTACCAAGGGTGTCTTTCAACATTCAACATAATTTTAGTGCCTACAAAAAAATACAATAATTGTTAGCGTTTTCTTTTCAAAACACTCGCTCTACGGGTACTGAAATTTACACTAATTTTTAGCCAATTATATGGTTACTTATCTCCCCTATGTGGTTACTTATCACCCCAATATAAGCCAAATCCACTTGGAAGATGTATCTCAAATGCTAATGTTATGTTTCCCCATACATTCGTATTAAAACCCACTTATTACCCATTCTTATTTGCACCGGGACTTTCGAAAACCCAACTGACATTTCATTTCCTATTTGAACAATTTATCTGTGACGTCTCTTAAATGTGAATCTTTGGGTATTTTCCTAAATCTTACTGATATATAAATTGAATAGGATTTGGTTTTGAAATTGGAGTGCTTTGGTTTGATGTGAAATACCATTAAGTACAAAAAAAACAATCTCAATTAGGATTTTTTATTTTTCTTACTCTTAAATACAAATTTAAACTTAAAGTTAGAGCTTTCTGCATAAGATTACTTCAATTATTTATCACCTGCCCTGGTGTACAAGTACATTAGAACATCAGGTCAGATGATAAATAATTAAATGTAATTAAGGGGATGATAGTAATCCCAGGCTCAGTAAAGTGAGGCATCTCCATCGGGGTGCAGCGGGGTAATGCCGAGAGTGTGATGGTTTCTTTTGTCGTGGGATTGGTGAGGAGCGGTTTGTTTTATAACTAAAAGGCTATTTTTCGTTGAAATGTTTTTTTATTGAAACTTGTAAAACAACATTTGGTATTTAAATTTTTGCTACTGAATTGTATTCTCCGTCAAAAAAATAGTTACACAGCATTAATCAACTACCAATCTTCCAATCAATCTATCCTAGGTACCTAAAATCTTAAATTTCTAGAAAGACAATTCACAAGTCCGCTTCTGCTTTTAGCACCGAAATGTAGGTTATCTAGGTCAAGCTGTTTCGGTTTGTTTAAACACGACTGTTTGAGCAGACTGTTCTAAGAATGCGACTAAAAGATTTAAAATTACAATAAGTTTGAAAAGACTGCAAAGCTGTAACAATTTTGCTCTATAAAATAACTCGAACTAGATCTCTAAAGCTCAATACTTTGAAAACGGAACCCTAAAATGAAAAATATTAAATCATTTTACATGTAGGGAAGTTAAAAAATGTTTATTTCATTTATTTTATTGTACTATTTTCTCGGCGTTTCTTGTTGACTACGAAACCCTAAAAATACTTTTAAAAATCCTTCAATTCAAAATATAATCTCTTCATTTATCTATTTAAAAAAAAGTTTTTTTAAAGGCCTTACTGCTCAAAGAAAAAAAAATATCTTAAATATATGCCCTGCATGAACTAGAGGTTTGAACTGTATTGTAAATAATTCAGGAATACCTACTTAATCATGAAGGGACGTCGCCGGGGACACGGCGAGACAATCCGATTACCCTGTACACGCCTGACTAATGAACGCGTTACCGAGGACTTCGCTCGTAGTGACTTGACTAGGTACTGACTACCAAACTTGAACCAGTTTTAGGGAAAACACTTTAGCGTTCAGTTATAGTGAGCGTTACAATGCCCTTTTCTGCGACTAATTGTTGTTTGAATTATTTCTTACTAGCAGTGCCCGCGACTTTGTCCTCCTAATTTTTGTGAAAATATAATAGAGCCTTCCTCAATAAATGGACTATCCAACACTAAAAGAATTATTCAAATCGGACCAGCGGTTCCTGAGATTAGCGCGTTCAAACAAGCAAACAAACTCCTTAGCTTTATAATAAGTGTAGATTTTTTTTTATAAAGATGTGCGAAGTCATATTATTATTAATTTAAAAAAAACAAAGTACTCAAATACCTATTTCGTATAAATTCCAGAAATCTAGTTCATCTAGCGACTATGATATGAAATTGGTCGCAAGTGTACGTCGAGCCGAGTATTGGTTCGACTTAGGATCGCCTTATTTTGTCCCTACTTAACTTGTTTCTATAGAGCCTGCAAACAAGTTTGTCAAAAGACTACAAACGTGTATATCGTCCTTTTGACTGTTACGAGTAGACATTCGATTAAGTACCTATTTTGAATTTCAACGAGGACACGTGGGAATCTTACTAATATTATAAATGCGAAAGTAAGTCTGTCTGTCTGTCTGTTACGCTTTCACGCCTAAACCGCTAAACTGATATTGATGAATTTTGGTATAGAGATAGAAAGGACCTTGGAGCAGGACATAGGCTACTTTTAATCCCGTAAATCCCGCGGGATAGTGGCTTACGCGGGTGAAACCGCGGGGCGCAGCTAGTATAAAGATAATTGTCCTGAAATTAAACCCATTTTTTTATTTTAATCGCGTTGTGTTTGTTATTTTAGCATTTTTACAATGTACGACGTTTCGAGCTAGAAGAAGAGATCTGTGAAGGTCTCGAAATGTCGGGCAATGTAAATTATAGCTAAAATAATAAATACCTACAACGCGATTAAAATTGAATCAATCCTACATCGCAAAAACAAGAAAAATCGATATATTAAACTATTAATAAAATTATTCCAGAATTCCAATAGGTAGGTAGGTATATGTTTTTCAAGATAGAAATTACATCCAGAAAAGTGTAACCTGAAGCGCCGTGTTCTTATAAAACAGTTAAGATGTTTAATAGCAATTAAAAAAAAACTATTCGTTTGGAAAAAATATTTACGGTTTATTTAGATGTATTATCCACATTCATCAACACTCATATTAATTGGATTTTGTTACAGTTACGATCGTCATTCGTTTCAGTTTTGATAGAAGCTTTGATTGAAGCTGACCCTATGCGTTACACCTACTTTGACACCTCAAAGGAAAGACGACCTTAAAGGGGAAATATTTTTTGTCTGTAATGAATAGACTCTAGATCCCTATTTCCGTATCAATTTTCATGAAACTTATTATGAGAAGATATTGGCAGTTCGTCGGTTGTCATATGGTTGTCATGGGCTTTTTCATTTCAATATTCTCATGGTATCGAAACTTACACAGACAAAACCGCGAGACGCAACTAGTTCATTCCTTATAATACCTTCCATTTTTCTAAAACCCAAACCATAAACTAAAAAGAAGGTCAGCTTAGTTCCGTCGATCATTTTATCGTATTTTTTTACAAATTTCCCGAAATGTCAATAACAATGGGTCTTTGTTAGCGTGACCTTTGAGCCGGTCAACACGATGACTGAGGTCGAAGGTCAGAGGGCAGTTAATGTTGATGATGTTGGTATCAGTAGAAGTTAACTTGAGACTTGCCTTGAAGCTATTTACAAAAATCACTAAAGAATTTCTAATAAATCCTATCCTACTATCCTACTAATATTATAAACACGAAAGTTTGTATGTATGTATGTATGTTTGTATGTGACTTTGTTACTCCTTCACGCAAAAACTACTAAATCGATTGCGATGAAACTTGGAATATAGATAGCTGGAGACCTGGAATAACACATAGGCTAACTTTTATCCCGATATTCCCGCGGGATCGGGACTTACGCGGGTGAAGCCGCAGGGCGCAACTAGTAATGCTATAAAGACTGTACACATAGAAAGAGCTATGCATGCAGCCTTTAATTAAATAAAATTTAAAAAAAAACCCCGTCAATATCTATCAAGTTAAAACTTCGGCTTTTTGAAAAAATGCTTTCAAAAACTTATTCCATTAGTATTCCTAAGTGTGGATTAACACTAAGAAATAATGTTTATAAGTTAAAACTTTTTAAATTACCTTTTTAAAAAGTTAAAAATAATGATTCAGGTTGATAAGCCGAAGGAAAATTTTCATGTCTCTGAGTATCTATGGGGTACGGGTGTACCCCTGGACTTCAAAAGTTGTTAACTTCAATCCGTCACTCACTTCGAAAACATAAAAATCGACACGACATTGTTTCGCCTGTACTAGTGTACATACTTCGACACGTTTTAGTCCGATAAAGCATACTTCGACAACACAAATCTTCGAAAATCTATAATTCCACAAGTATTAGTTCGACAAAGCATACTTTGACAACACAAACCTTCGAAGATCAATAATTACACGGATTTTACTTCGAACTCCACTTGTTCGATAGATAATTATTTCGACAGAACATACCTTCGACATATTTTTTTTTTTCATAAATTCTATTTTCTTTCATAAATATGTAAATAAAAAAGTTTTGGTTGATAGGTGACTTCAAAACTCAAAACGCAAAAAACTCAAATAATTTGGAATTTGGTTACAGTACATGCAACGGTTGCGTTTTCAGCTGGTTCGTGGGTTATATTTTGACTTTTACTATCGATTAAGAAACTGCGAAAAAATATACTGCTAAGAAAATGTTCACTGTAACTAATTACAGATAAATTAATAAAAACAGTAACATGTTTTAGATTATTGAGTTAACCTACTGCTAGCCAAAAGAACAGCAGTGAATTAATCGTTGTCTAGCTATCTGTGATGTAGTGTAGTGAAATCAGTGGAATAACTACAGAATATAAATTACTTATTACATCTTCTACATATATAAAAATGAAACGTTTTCCGTTGTCACGACATCACGCGTGAACGGCTGGACCGATTTCGATAATTCTTTTTTTGTTGTGTTTGCTATTGTCAGGAGAAGGTTCTTATGAAAGAAAAAATGCTAAACCGATTTTGATGAATTTTATTTTTTTATACTAAACGACAGGACAACGTCTGTCGGGTCAGCTAGTTACAGAATATAAATTACTTATTGACATATCGAAGTTAACAACTTTCGAAGTTCAGGGGTACACCCATATTTATCTACTTTTATAAACGCTAGGTACCCCACCTAACGTTTATAAAAGTAGATAAATTTTATTTGCTTTAATATTTTTTTAATGCTGTTCATAATTCTGCACCTGACACTACTACAACCCTTACAATTCCGATATAATGCATCTTCCGTTTGCGCCACAGGTGCCTGTCCGCTCGAGATGAAATTAAGGACTGCATTATTTCGTGTTTTCGACTGAGGCACGTAGCGTTATCTATCGGACTCTTTTCAGATTACCGGGCTAGGAGAAATTTGTTTTGTTATACCTAATCATATTTCTTTTGATTTTTTAGGGTTCCGTACCTAAAGGTAAAAACGGGACCCTATTACTGAGACTTCGCTGTCTGTCTGTCTGTCCGTCCGTCCGTCTGTCCGTCTGTCACCAGGCTGTATCTCATGAACCGTAATAGCTAGAAGGTTGAAATTTTCACAGAAGATGTATTTCGGTTGCCGCTACAACAACAAATACTAAAAACAAAATAAAACAATTATTTAAAAGGGGCTCCCATACAACAAACGTGTTTCAAAAATAACAAGGAGTTTAGTACAATGTGAGGTCGCTTCTGATTGGTCAGGACAAATCGAGTTGGTCATGGAATTCAAAATGGCTGCCCTATCTGTCAAATATACCAGTCTGCCTTACTTACCAAAGAGTTTCATAAAAGTTTCAGATTTTCTTTGTGCCAAGGTTTTTTTTTTTTTTTTTTTGAGTGATTCGGTCGTTTGATGGGAGTAAGAATCGAAGATAAATATTTCATATTTTCCTATAAAATTTAAAAATTGGTTGTTGTAAACCATTTTAGGGTTCCGTATCCAATTGTGATAGTAGTACGGAACCCTTTGTGCGCGAGTATTTCTTTACTTTTGTTTTTTTGTTGATAGATGACTTTCAAACCGAGCTTTAGTCGGCAAACAAAACATGGAGGAAGCATAACCATTAATTAAGCGTGTCAAATGGCTCCCGTGTGGCGCAGTGGTTAGTGCACTCGCCCGGCAAGCGAGGAGCACAGGTTCGAATCCTGTCACGGGAAAATTTTTGATGATGCATTTCTTCTTGTAAAATAACCTTAATGTTTGTTTTGTTAAAATAATATATGGTTTTTCCCTTTCATTTCGTCTGTAAGTATCAAGTTAATATCTACGGTTTACGAATTCGGCTTTCCTGTTATTGGAACAATTAAGCTTAAGCCTCGTTGACTTTGCGGTAAAAAGCGGGAGGAAAATTAAATAAAGTGATAGTACAGCCGGAATGGGGTCAAGTATTGCCTCTCCAAATTATATTAGGTCGGTATTCGTTGCTATGAAAGATAGCGCAAAGTCATTTAGTCAAAAGTAGGTACAGTCACAGAATACATAAATATTTGGTATAGTGTAGGTATTTTTCGTAAAATGTTTAGCCAAACATGATAAGCAGTTGACAGTTGACTTTTTTGAAAAAATGCTTTCAAAATTTTTAATGCGGCGGTATTCAAACCCGCGACTACCTACTGGTATTCCGTCCAGCGCGATAGCAGTTACGCCACGGGTAGGTAAGTCTCCAAAATTGAGAAAGCACCTCCTCGGTGTTCTTGCGAATAAGGCCTAGTAGTGAGTTAACATGGATTTCTAAAACTACAAAAACTGAGATTTATTTTAAAATGATCATAAATTTAGAAGTTTTAATAGATTAAGTGGATAATACGACCCTTAATTTAATTTAAATATTGACTAGAAAAAAGTAAGGTTATCTGTTTACCTAATTTTACGAGCTTCGTTTTATATCTCTAAATATTTGAGAAATGTGTTTTATTAAACACAAGCACGTTTCAAAGTTGAGATATTTTATTAGAGCTGAAATTGGTTTAGGATGTTGTTTAAAAATATTTTTATTTGAATAAATTTGGGTCCCATAAAATAAACATGCCGTGTGCCCTGGCATAGAATAGGGTTACAACATCTCTTTTTCCGTGGGTGTAGTAAAAGGCGACTTAAGGGAAGGGATCTGAGGGAGACTAGCAAACCTTAAGTTCTTTCCGCGCGGTGGCGGATAAACTGCTTGGTCCCTAGGAGGGTAAATGGTCAATTGATACTAGCGCAGAGTCGAAGCGTCAATCTAAAACTTAACACTACAAATTCAACCTTATCTCCATATTGCAATGCTCATATAACTTCTTATAATTCAAAATACGCGATTTTCTTTGTAAAAATTTATTGAATAACTTTTATTTATTATATTTAATTTCCGTAGACTTGTTTATGTTCATAAGTGAAACTCAATGCCTTGATAATTATTTCTTACGGAAATGATAACAAAAATAAACACTTGACGTCACGTAGGCGACTAGAAACAAACACAACAATACCTAGGTATATTTTAAAGGATCAATACTTCTGCAAAAACACAACGTATGATCGACGGAGCGCGGGATTCGAACCAACAACGCATCTTTACTCAATCCGGGAGCACTGACTTGACCAATTAGTCTACCTGCGCACTTAAAAATAAAATTATATAATACCTAGGTATGTTGTGTACCTACTGTAAGCTAAATCAACTCCACAGATGGCTATAATTACCATTATTAAACCATTAGAACCTGAGCATTTGTCTAACGATCTCCTAAATACTACTTACCTAAGAAAAAGCGGTATAAAAAATTAAAATTCCATTTCCCGTTGGTAAAAAACATTAAATAAACATACGGCCCAAAGAGAAACACCGGTAGCCCATTTTAATTTCTTTTTAGGTAAATTAACAACGTATTTCTAACCCACAAGGTTACTCTTCGCTTTTAATTTTTTGCATAAAGGCAAATACAGATAGGAGACTTTTTAATCGACCGATATCTTCGAAAGCGTTCAATAATATAGGAAAACCAATCAAAAACTTAACTGAAACTGAATTTCACATTGGCCGATTGGTTACGATTTGAACCTGCATAATATAAAATTAAATAATCTGCGTCCAACCTATTGTGAATGCTAGAGGTGAAACTTTATGTGTATGTTTGTTAATCCTTCACACGCAAAAATTACTAAACTGATTGAATTAAAACTCAGTATATAGATGGCTGGATATAAACTACTTACTAGGTCTCGTTCAAACCAATTTTCGGTGGAAGTTTACATAGTAATGTACATCATATATTTTTTTTAGTTTTATCATTCTCTTATTTTAGAAGTTACAGGGGACACACATTTTACCACTTTGGAACTCTCCCTCGTGCAAACTATTTAGTTTAGAAAAAAATGATATTAGAAATCTCTATATCATTTTTGAAGACCTATCCATAGATACCCCACAGGTTTAATGAAAAAAAAATATTTTGTGATCGATTGTAAGTATGGGGAACCCCAAAAATTTATTGATTTTTTTCTATTTTTGTGTGAAAATCTTAATGCGGTTCACCGAAATCATCTACTTACCAAGTTTCAACAGTATAGCTCTTATAGTTTCGGAAAAAAGTGGCTGTGACTTACGGACGGACGGACAGACGGACAGACAGACGGACAGACAAACATGACGAATCTATAAGGGTTCCGTTTTTTTGCCATTTGGCTACGGAACCCTAAAAATGGCCAGTATTAATTAGAATTTGAGAGAGTCTGATTACAATGGATGGAAGGTCAAAGCTTGTCAGCTGTTTTGCATTCCTAATTGAACGGCGGGAAGTGTTCATCTAACTACATAGTTCCCTGTTTTGGAATACAAAGTGGCTCGCAATCGGTTTAGGTTTGACATGCTGAAGAAACGTGGGACGGGGGTTTGATGACGATGTATGAATCACTTTTATCAACATTAACTTTAACGAAAGCTCTCGGTTTTACCCGCGTAAGTCCCGATCCCGTATGAATATCGAGGTAAAAAGTATCCTATGTGTTAATTCGGATCAGTAGTTTTTGCGTGATTAAAAACAAACTAAACTTTCGCATTTATTATAATGGGAAGTGGGATTCAATCGTGACAGTGAGTAGGTATATAAGTACAGCCCGTGATTTGGTTCGCTGGACCACGGCAAAAAATCTTCAATAGTCACACTCCGAGGTTCTACCACCAAAGAAATTTTACACCAGATTCCTGTACAATACTGACTAGCTCGCCATCGCACACACACTTGCAAAATATTTGTGCGCGCCCGGCTCTCGACCGCGGGGTTTGTCGGCCCGTCGCGTCATCGCCGCCGCCACGTCCACGCCACTTGTCTCCTCTATGCACCTCAATCTTACGTGACTCCTGGAGCTTTTCCAAGGGAAAACTTTGAGCTTCAAAGACTGGATATAACGGAATGAGTGTAATAAGATTGTTATTTCATTATGTAGGCATGTCATGTTGAAAGACGGTTATAATTTTGTTCTGTAAAGACGTGTTTTCAGTTTTTGTTCTTTTTTGTATAGGTAAAGGGGCTTGGAAGGGGTTTTTGTTTAGGATTCCGTACCTCAAGGCAAAAAACCTCACCTTTTCTAACATCAGTCCGTTGTCGTTCGACCTGTCGAGATCGTTTTTCAAACATGAAAGTAAATAATCCGATGAAAAGTCTTTCAACAAAGGTATGAGTTTTTTTCTACAGCAAATAGATAAATTAATAAAATTTCTGCGAATCTTATTATAAAAGTGAGATAATCCAAATCTCAGTCAGCCTTTGGGAGTCGCAATCGAGTCCCGTATTCATGGACTCTTTATCATTTTATTTGAAACCTTCGAACCGTATTTGCCTTGTAATATTAAAAGGTTTCCGACCCATTTCAATGATTTTTATTAAGGTGCATCCACACCGCAGATACTTTCTGTAGAACAACGTTTCCAATTGTTACTGAGCGACATCTGAAACATGTATAGGTGCTTTATAGAGAACAAGCAGAGTCCCGCGTTTCACTCGCATAAGTCCCGATTCCTTGGAAATATCGGGACCAAAAGACGCCAATGTTACTCCTCGATAATTGTATGTATGTATGGATGATTGGCCGCTTGGATCGGTCTGCCTTCTTGTAAAAGGTTTTAAAATAGTTGTCTAGTGGACATATATAAAAATGGAGCATCAGAATTTACGTGAAGTCGAGTAATTATTTTGGGAGCTTTAAAGCGACTGCAAAACAATAAGGCCGATGGAAAGTGTATGGGAGTATTGGCGACTTATTTTTAAGTATATTACCTAAAATATACGTGAAAATCAGCTTGGAGAATTAACGTGCGGTAAATAATTTTTTTATGTGTCTTGATGACCTGATATCTTAGAATTGGCCGTCGCAGCAGGCTAGCAAGTAGGCATGCGTTCTTAGTACATACTAATACTACTCAATCGACCATATTGCGTTCGTCAGAAAATACGTGATGTCTGCCACTTCTGGGATCTCGGACTATGAATACGAAACCCAGTGACACATTCCGAAACTATAAATACGGCTCTTAATATCTGTAGCCATCGCTTCTAGTGAACAAGTGTTGATTTTGCTCTCTCCACCACGGGCACAGCAATATAGTGACGAAATATTGCTATCGCAATATCAGGCCACCAGACGTTCCAATGAGAAACTAATAACGGCAAAACGTTGTGAATCGATTTTCGGAGAATACCACTTGAATAGAGAATTTTCGATGACACTTCAATCGGACTCATTGCCTTGGATGAAAGCAAAAATAGTAGATACGGTATATTCTAACATTGCGTATTTGAAAAATGACCTAGAAACACCTACAATACCTACATGCATTTTCATAAAATTATTGTAAATAAAAACATTTGTCTTTAAGAATGATTCAAGCATTTGTAAAATGAGCAAAAAGGCATTCTTATGGATTTCAAAAAGATAATCGCAGTGTGACCGCACGTGCTCACGCGGCAACGGTTCGACATACGACTGAGGCTAGTGCGTCAACTGGACGCAGTTTTATCGTCTCACTTTCCGAGACTAGGTAACGTAACTGCTGTCTTTCGTTTTCATCTAAGACTTGAATAGAGAATTTTCGATGACACTTCAAACGGACTCATTGCGATGTTTATTGTATTGAAGGAGTTAGCGCTGATTGCTGGGAATTGTCGATCGGTTTTAGGAGCTTTATATTTTTGGAGTGTAGTCGTTAGTGCATGGGAGTGTTGAAAAGTAAAAAGTAATACCTACATAATGAAAGCGCTGGAGACACTAACCTTTATTATATGGACAGGATGTCGCGCACTGAATTTTGTGCCTATTTGATCTGCGCCATGTTGCGCTGTATTCTATTGAAAGTGATGGTTACCGTCCATGGAACTAATAGTACCATAGTAATAATACCATCAATTTCAATAGAAAACGCTCGACAACAGCGCAACATGGTGCAAATCATCGGCACAAAGATCTAATGTCATTTTGTATGGAATAGCAATTTCAGCGTATAGATAGAGTTCAGTGGCTGGAGACCTATTTTTGATTTGCTCGATTTTGGATTATGAATTGCATGACAGCAATGAGTGAATTAAACTCTCTCTCTTTGAACTAAATAAATTAAAATTAAACTCTTTTTTCGGTTTCAATCCTGACTGTAATGATCTCGTAACGTTAAACATTTAAACATTTTAACAACATTTAAGAAATAAACACCACGCTATTAAAACCTACAAAATAGTTTAATTCCAAGTTATTATTAGTTTTAGAACTATAGCTCTAGGAAGTTAGGAATTACCTTAATTTATTTCCATAAGAAAATTCGAGCACCTAATCAAATAAGGTACGGAATAAAATCTTTCTCTGTCTGTCTAATAATCAAAAGTAAAAAGCAAATGATGTTGTATTCGTATTGTAACGGTTCGCAAAAGCCACCTTTTACACAGGTGCTATTCATGAATTTTAAATATATGTAGACATATTAAATCTTTGCAATATTGATCGATCGACAGAAATATCGATCTTTGTTAACTTCATATTATTTGTACGTAGATGGCACCGTTAGGTAGGGCTCGCGCTAAAGGTTCGACCAATCATGGAGGACGAAGCGGAGGTTTGCGGGGGATGACGCCAAATTTTGAAGCGGGAAGCGTTCCTACAGTGAAAGCGTCACATCACTTATTTTTCGGAGGTCTTTAGAAGCAGTCACGTATAGGGCTTTTAGCGTGCCATAAATTTGAATTATATAATTTTACTAGATGTTATAGAGTCAGTGTTTGCAAGTAATAAGTTATTAGAGTCAGTTTTGATCCAGCCATGATGTCTATACTGTATCTAGTCCTGTAGAGCATATAAGGTACATTATTAATTATTTTCATTGTTTAAACTAGAGGAGGTTTGAATTGTAACGACTTTTCTCCAAGAGTAGACTTCGATAGTCTTAATTATGGGACATGTATAAATTGTACCTATTTTTGTGTATGTTGAATATGTTAATTACTCATATTTTATGATTTTATGCCATTTGTGTCAGGTTAGACTCCTGCACTAGACTTATGTTTGTTAATTTGACGTTATAAGTTAATATGCAGCCCTTGTGAGTTCGATTCTCGCCCTGCATTTGTACTGAAATATACCTACTGTACTATTGATTACAAAGTACTTTATAGTTGTATGCAATAATTATTCTATCTAAAGCAAGGTTCAATCCCTGCGCTGATTGATTGTTCTTTTGATGCTAAAGTACTGGTGGGGAAGTACATTGTAATATCTTTTATTTTTACCTTTTGTTCTAAGACTAACATAGTCGAAGGAACGTCCATTTTGTTGTGTTTGTGTTTTGTATGTGTTCGCTTACAGCTTTAATGTAAATTCATAATTGTTTAATCAGTCTATCTAAAGACAGCCTACAGGAAATTCTATAAAAGAATCCTGTTTACTATAAATTCATTTTTCAAATTAAAGTTCATGTTTGAGGACTAAATTATAGGAAACGCTCGAAAGGAGGTTTCCTTTTAATAAATTTAATTCTAAATTATATTTGGACAAGATCCATCAGTTAATTTTACTGTAGTAAAATGACCAAAACTAAGTCAAAAGCCTAAGTACGTTTGGTACATATATTTTGATATTTCCGAGTGGAATTTACATGAATAAAGATTAATTCAAATCATAATCTATACGTAAGCAATTTACCTTCTTTTTATATCTCTATTTGTGGGAAATATTGGTTTGATGATCGAATTTCGAGGTCTAGCAATTCTGCTTTCTTGCAAACCGAATCCGGAACGCAATCGACAAAGACTTGAGTACAGGTGTACTGAATGAAGTTTATCAAACTATCAAATTCTCATAAAGAGGATTATTTCACGCTAATAGATAAGGTATTTGCCTGAAGTCTATAAAGTCTCATAATGAGGTCTATTATAATAGTTTTTAGGATTGTGGAATTCCACTGTTGTCAGCAGTCCATTTACTTAATACATTTTGGTCAAGTTACTATAGAGATTGAAATTCATAATTCAATTAAATATTGTCCGTTATCATTAACATTTGATTAATTACACCGGTAGAGTTTTCTTTCGGGGATTCTTTCTCTATCAGGTAATCGAATCTCCGTATATAATAAAACAATATTTTGATATCTAATTTATTGTGTACCATCATTATTTATACCTAATTCCCTTAATTTTAAGTTAGCTTTCTTATAACATTCATTCTGTAGACTAGAGTTGAGGATCCGACATAGATAGTAGAGACATCTTTCAGTCAATTTATAGCGTAATCAATTAAATTCAAGTAGCAACAATTTTGATCACATAAAACAGTAAAAGATCATCTTAAATTTTCCTTTAACGTTTCAATTAAAGTCGGTTTAGGAGTACAGATAATACTTGGAATAATTTGGATAGGTGTAGGTTTTCTGTAATCTCGTCTTTCTTTATGGGACCTTGAGTTAACTACAAAACACAACGTAGGTATCTGTAACTGCTAGACTTTCACACGAGCCAAAAACAAAGAAAGGTACATCACACAATCAAAAATTAGGTAGTTTAGATAGGTAGGTCAGATTGATCGTAATCAATTAGGTATTATATCGTTTTAATTCAGTTAGTAGGGATGCGTTATAATTAGGTTTTTCCGTTTAGTTTAGTTGACATACTTTAGGCTTTTAGATCTTTGTTCCATTACAGTTTGGTACTTTATTTAGTTAGATTAGACCTTATAATCTTTAGGAACTTATAGATTTAATTATTTAGATTTAATAGTTAGGGGTTCCTTTACATTTGGTCCCGTGACCACGATAGGTACTTTAATTAATTAGGTACATTCAGACCTTCAGACCCTGGGGCATGTTACAATTTGGTCCCGTGACCACGATTGGTACTTTAATTAATCAGGCTACATTCAGTCCGTGTTTGTTACATTTGCTGCCCGTGACCACAGGATTTGTTAGAATCTAGATTTTAGATAGCATTTGTGAAGTACCTTGAAAGCGAAATTTCTTTGATTTCGCTTTTTGTTGTAGCAATAGCGATTAGTTGGACGAGATTGCTAGAAATTTTAGTATTAGACTAGGTTTTAGAATTTATTAGCTGGGATCAATTCGCAAGTAGCATAAATTATCAAATACCTACTAGCTTGATGTAAAAAAAAAAAAAAGAAATGCCACGCATTGAAAAGTTACGCGTTTACGATTGCAGTGTACCGCGCAGATGTTCATTTCTAGGTAGATTTGCCAGTTAAAACGGGGCCTTTGTTTTGTCTGCTGAGTTAAAAGCTATTGTTAGTATTATTTTTGTTACCATCATAAAATTGAATGACTCGGGTCATAATATAAATTGCATCATAGTTTGAATATTTCTTAACATAAAGTTTTATAGGAAAAGTAATATATAATTGCATTGTAAGATAACCTTTGCCTTGTTATTTACGCGAGTGGAATCGCAAGGCGCAGCTAGTCTATTAGTTTATAAAAAAAATTGGGTAAATTTCGTTAAAATCTATTGTTTTTGTCCGTTCACATGGTCTAGTCAATTAGTAACGTTAGGGTCTAATACACAAAAGGACGGTCTTGTCGCGCAGAGAAGTTTCTTCCAAACAGCCTTTTATTATAAGGATAAGTAAATTAGATTTTTGTTTAGTGAGATATAGATGTGACTTGAGAGCGATTAACTAGTATAGGGTATCTTATCGTTGCGGGCGATTTCGTTCATGCAAATCAATAGGTATTACGGACATAATTTCATGTAAATAGATTCGCCAAATAGTTAGTAACTATAAATAGGTTATCTTTTGTTCGCGACATAATTAAAATAAATGTAGATAACACATATCAGTGAGGTCGATGTTTTGCTAATCAAAATTCAAAATACATGTGCATCTCCAAGTTTAGAAAGTCGCGCCGCAAGGTCCGGCTTAGGTAGAACTTTGGAACGGGAACCCAAACACGTGTTCTTTGTTTTTAGGACGGTCGTTTTATTTGCTGGAAATAGAGACGTTAGGATTGTTTTGTAGAAGCAAGTTTATGATAAGGTGTATAGAAATAGGGAATAGCTTTTGTACGTATTTGTTTCTCAAATAACTCATAAAAAGATTTCAATTTCAAAGCTTTATTGCGTCTATGCAATCCAACCGGTTTTATCTTATTTTAATAGAATTTTTCGTTAACCTCGTAAAATTACGTTTTATGGGTTGCACATTTTGCACATAGAAAAGGTTTTTTTTTTATTCCTCTTAGAGTTCCCACGGAATTTTAAAATCAAAATAGTTTTTGTGCGTAGGGTCATAAAGTCAAATAAGTTATTCAAGTCTTCAAGTGCCTGTCACGGTTACTAGGAAAAATTGGGGGAAGTGTCACAAGTGGGTTCTGCTAAGTTGTTAGGTTAATATCGATAAAGGTTCTCACACGTTAGTTAATAGGTACCTACCAATTTCGTGAATCTGATAAGGACTGCTTTGTTTTTGTTCTTTGAGTTTCAAATTCAAGTTATGTTTATATAAACAAAACACGTAGGTAGATTGTGTTACATACACCTAGTTTCAATTTCAATATTTGATTATGAAAACGGTTCATACAAAGACATGCATAGATATTAGTTATGGTTTTAGGTAGTACATTAGATTGTTGCTTCCGTAAGCAAGATTTAGGTATGTATGTATTTAGGTATGTATTTAGAATAAAGCGACCGCGACGTCCCGGGTTGGTCGGTGATATTAATTAAAAAAATAGGTAAATGCAATTGAGGTTTTATTAAGTGATGGGTTCTAGATATTGTTTAGGTAAGGTTAGTTGGGTTTTGACACGAGTTAATAATTTCGAATTTCAAATTACACAATTACAATTAATTTTCGATTTCAATTAATTAGTTAGGTTAGACAATTGTTTTATAAGTAAGGGTTAGTAAATTATTTAATTTTGAAACATATGAGATGAAACCGATTTCAGTTTGAGATAAATTAGTTTTCGTATAAGTTTGCTTTGATTAGTATGAAATAATACATAGTATCTCTAAAGTAGGAAAGCGGACTCCGGGCTCTCAGGAGGGATGCAACCAAGATTATCGCTCATATGATGATGATGAGAGTAAAACTCTAGGGAACATAGATGTCTTTATGAAGTTTAGATAGGTAGATAGATTAACGTTTATTGTACATCAATACATATAACAGCAAATGCGAATACATCGCTCAGATGATGATGATGAGTATAAAAATCAAGGAAACATAGGGGTGTTTATGAATCTTAGATACCGTACCGTGATAGGATAGATTAACGATTGACGTACTGTAACGCAAAATAACAGTCTGTAGTAAACAGAATAGTCAATTATAATAAATATAATCATGTTAATCGAAAACTAGAAAGTTCTTTCATACTTTTCATTTCCAAATAGGAAAAGGCAGCCTTATCGCCTATGGTTGATCTCTTCCAGGCAACCACTATGCTCTTATTCACACAGAGTAGTCAATTATAATAAATATAATCAAGTTAATCGAAAACTAGAAAGTTCTTTCATACCTTTCATTTCCAAATAGGAATAGGCAGCCTTATCGCCTATGGTTGATCTCTTCCAGGCAACCACTATGCTCTTATTCACACAGAGTAGTCAATTATAATAAATATAATCATGTTAATCGAAAACTAGAAAGTTCTTTCATACTTTTCATTTCCAAATAGGAAAAGGCAGTCTTATCGCTTATGGTTGATCTCTTCCAGTCGACCACCACGCTCTATTCGCATAGGTTACCAATTTTAAAATATATAATAAAGTTGATTGATTACTAAAAGGTTATTTCATAATTTTACATTTTCAAATAGTATGAAAGGCGGTCTTGTCGCTTATGGTTGATGTCTTCCAGGTAACCAATACACGGTTATTCACATAGGGTAGTCAATTACAATAAATATAATTAAGTTAATTGTTAATTAAAAAGGGTATTTTATAACTTTGTATTTGATTAGTAGATTTTATTATGGATTCAAATCTAAATAAAATTGACATTTTAGAAATTATATACTTGCAGAGTTTACCACTTTAGTTTATTTGTACATACCTATTCAGGTTTGTTAGCCATTGATATTAAAAATTCACTTAGGTCTGTAGGTAACAACGATTTCCAAACCAAATTTCAGTTGAT
This sequence comes from Idaea biselata, assembly GCA_958496205.1. Lineage (NCBI taxonomy): Eukaryota > Metazoa > Arthropoda > Insecta > Lepidoptera > Geometridae > Idaea > Idaea biselata. The sequence continues at coordinate 633,862 of OY292396.1, forward strand.
AAGGTAGGTTTAGTTAGTAAGGTCACAGATCACGTAATGCTAAGGTATATAGGATGTCTGTAATGCAATTTGTAGTAAATATAATAATAGGTAATCGATCTCCTATAGGTTCAATCAAATACTTGGGTCGATCAATAATAATTATGCAACTAATTTCGCGTAAACATATTCAGATTTGACGGTCTCACGTGGCATGTTGGGCGAACCCCGACTGCAACGCGGAGGGTCGCGGGTTCGATTCCCGTCGGAGACATGTGTTGTTTACCTAACGTTTGCCTTGGTCTTAGTCTGAGTGTTTTTATTTTATTAGTACGATAGGTAATCAATTAATCATAGAAGGGAGTATTTTACGATGTAGCCGATGTCTTATTATTTGGAAGCATCTTCAAAAACAATTTAAAAAGTTATAATGGAAAGCTTTTTTTATGTTAGGCAAGGAATACTTTGGCCAACTTGCATTAGGACGGAAACGCAAACATGTGGTTCTTTGTCTTAGTTGACCATCTTCCCTTTCGTCAGCTTCATACTTAGGTAGTGCTTTTGTGCATGGCAACAAAAAAGGAGTTTATTCTCGGAGTTCGAAGGTTTATTGCCAATTGAGTTCACATGACTTTCAAGATATATTTTTTTTTTGTGTGGTACTCTTGACGTGAATTATTGATTTTATTGCAAGTGGGTGTGAGAGATTAGGGTCGGAATTTGTTTAAAAGGCTAGGTTCACACACACATTAGTCATAATGGGGTCCTTGATAAGAAGGTGATTGGTAGATTTGTTATGTTTTCGTAAGCAAAGGTACATTGAATTTTAAACAAACGTAATTACTTCGCTTTGATCTTGGGTGTATGAAACAAAGACACAAAGACGTCGCTGTCTGGGAACCTTATATTGTTTATAGAGGTTCATGTTATATTTCGTTAGGTAATCGATATGATTTAGGCATAACTAATTTAGCCGTGTAGCCTCGGATTCGAATAGGGCTACCCCGTCTCTTCCCGTGGGTGTCGTAAAAGGCGACTAAGGGATATATAAACAAAGTCGAACTCAGTTGTACATTAGTTAATTAAACCTAATTGAACCTTAATTATTATAATGCCTAGGTATATTATACTTTCATAATTCAATTTTAATATACTTGGACTAAGTACGAAGATTTAATTATTAGAATGGATACGCCATCCTTGTTCTTATAAAGGGCATTTCGGGAAATGAAGTTGTTCGCTGAAATTAGTTTTTTTTTGAAAATGTTAGACTGAAAGTAAATGTAAATTTTTAACGTAAAGTAATATAAAGATCAATTCATCGATTACCCTAATTCAGTCTGTTTTGAATTGTAATTTCTAAAGTATGACGTATAACTTGATCTATCGAATTTGGAATTAATATAGAAGTTAATTACAAATTATTATCCTTTCCGATATTATAGGAAAGGGCATTCTTTTATATTTACCTTTATAAGTAAAAATATTAAGGATTGGGGAAATGTTATGGTAGAGACAGGGTTGACAATGTCGGGGACCACTGAGTAGTTAGTTTGATTGGTCTGGTATTCAATCATGTAGTTGATTCAAAGTATAAAGGTTAACTTAATATAATAAATTAAAGATTTGCTAAAAAAACTTGCTGGCCTTCTGGCTTGTCGGGCATTTAGATTTTACACACTAGTTTATTAGATAGTCTAACTATGTGAGTAGGTAGGATAGTAATAAATAAGTATTCTTTTTAAATGGGAAGGAAGTAATAAATAGAGTTTGATATTTTATTATTCGCTTTAAACATTTAAAAGTAATTTTAATGGTTAGCTTGAAAGTATATATGGCAGGGCAAAAAAAAAAAAGCAAAAGAAACTCCGTTATTAGAATAATGCTTTGATATTCGAAGTCCCGTGCTATTGTTGAGTTCTTCATTGTAGGTACTTTTGTATATTTATTGTTTTTGGAATCTCTCTCAGGTTTAAATAAAAGGTTTACGACACGTCGAAATAAACAATTGAAGTGATACTGTGATTAAAAATAGTAATTTATTCCGTAGGATTCTAATAATATAGGTTGATTATGAATAAAATCAGGTTTCTGAATAGGACGGATAGCTGATACGAACGGTTGGCTAGTTAGGTCATGCACTTAATTAGAACTTATAAAACTTAGAATGATTTATAGAGTGATAGCAGTTATCTAAAATGGTCGTCTTTTACTTTAATATATAACTAATAAGGTTACTCTTTAGTTTTGTTGTAAATTTGATGCCAGAGCTTTATTTTAGTCTGACTTATTATCTTATAGAATTGTGATTATTATATATACGTAACTGTAGAACTCTTTACATTAGATAATTGTAATTCTAAATTTAATATTATGCCTTTCTCAATTTCAGATTATCCAGGGTCCAGATTTAATATATTCTTTTTTAGGATACCAATGGAGATCAGATCAGGCCAGATCCTTATTTCAGGACATTTATAGACTACACTTTTATTTTAGGTTATTTAATGGCCAGGACACTTCAGGTTCAGGGTATTATAATAAATAGACTTAAGTTATATGGCGTAGTGACTATCGTGTTGGGACGGAATGCTAGTAGTAGCGGGTTCAATTCCCGTCCGTTCAATAAAGTTGTTGGAAGCATTTTTCGTAAAAGCATTATTACCTCCTAGCGTGGTAAATGTACATTATACTTATCATTGAGTTCCAGTTCTGGTTTTCCAGTGAAACAGATAAAACCTAACTAAGTGAAACTAATCGCAAAAACTAACTGAACTCTGTTTAAAAAGGTATCTTCTAGGACCCTGACATCACTTAACGTTTGTAACTAAATGACACTAATCGCAAAAACTAACTGAACTCTGTTTAAAAAGGTATCTTCTAGGACCCTGATATCACTTAACGTTTGTGACTAAATGAAACTAATCGCAAAAACTAACTGAACTCTGTTTAAAAAGGTATCTTCTAGGTTATCATCACTTAACGTATGGTGTCTTATAGTTTCTGTTTTCCAGTGAAACAGATACTATTTAATTTGAATTGATTTCAGCAAGTCATTGCAGGCACACATTAGATTCCACTGCAATAACATAAAACAAAATGTTTTATACCAAATCAACAATTATACCAATTATCATTATGATAATTATTTGCAAAAACTACGTACTGCGGTACTCAGGTACACCATCACTTAACAACATCTGGTGACATAGTGGTCAAGTCCAACACTAGTCTGTCGCTTTGAACAATTATACTAATATGTTTTCGTTTTCAGATACCATGGATAATTATAAGATTAGGATAATTAAGTTTAGGAAGCATATTGTAACTGATCTTTATTAATTAAAGTAAATTTAAAAATTATTGATACATGAAATAGATGAGTCAATGGTTGTCCTCTTATGACCATGGGAAATAATTTTGTCTAGGGACCTTTGCATAATTTTTAACAAGTTAGAATATTTATAGATAACATATCATTGATTGATTATTGATTACTATCAATTGATTTTTTACTTATTTTTGAGTACTAGTTTTGTGAAGCATTGCTGTTCTGGAAAAGGAGAATTAATCCAAGATTTTGGTGGGAAAGAGAGGCGTGTACTCCCTACTCCCCCACGTCAATCTTTACTTCCACAATCCGATAGCTTTGAACAAATCCGTAGCGGAGCGTAGATAATATTTGAGTAGTAAAGCAAGGCGTAGTTAGTATATAAGAACAAGTAGTATGCAATGCGTAGTTAGTTTATAAGTAAAATGTAGTGATGCAAAAGGCGTAAATTAGGGCCTTAACGGTTTAGCAATTGCAAATCAAATTTGTTGAAATTTGAGTTCAAGTAACACTTACACTTTTCAAAGGGATTTATATGAAGGAGTACTTGGTGTTAGGCTAAGACAGCGGTCGGTCATCAGTATTTTCATTAGTACTGATTTCATATGAATTTCGTACTCACACGCAGCGACGATATACGATTCCCCACACCTACATACTCTGAGAGGTAAATGGCTTTAGGTATATTGAGAAGTTCAGGTGGTAGTCTGTACTTTATATAAGCTCGAAGACAGGCTGTCGAGGGGATTCCAGGTCAACGTAGAGTAGTGCAAGGAGTGCCCCAGTAAAGTACACACGTGTGGAAATGCAGGCGCAACGATTATACTAGATCGTTAGGATCGACGAGGTCTCACAAACCACGTTCTCTTTAATGACCTGGGTACTTAAGGTTGTTGGATCTCTAGCGATTAGAAATGACATCACTATGAGCCAAAATTTTTCAATGTATTTATACTTTACCAATTAGTTTAAAGCCACTTTACATAATAGGTACACACCCCATAGACATACAAACATTTATTCTATATATGTATTTGAACTCAAACGATACAGGTCAAAACATTTTGGTACGAGGCTTAACACAAAATTTTTCTTCTTGGGGGAAGGCTAATTGTTGACACATGTATTTCATAGGAATATTAATTCACCTTATAGTTATGAGATATGTAGTTGATAAGTAAGTTAAGAAAGTTGTAAATTTAATATTCATGAATAGTTTCATTTTAGTTTTAATGAAAAATTACTCTGGTTAATAAGTTATTAATCTGACGCAATTTTTGAGGGTCGGATGTAACGGTTCGCAAAAGCCACCTTTTACACAGGTGCTATTCATGAATTTTAAATATATGTAGACATATTAAATCTTTGCAATATTGATCGATCGACAGAAATATCGATCTTTGTTAACTTCATATTATTTGTACGTAGATGGCACCGTTAGGTAGGGCTCGCGCTAAAGGTTCGACCAATCATGGAGGACGAAGCGGAGGTTTGCGGGGGATGACGCCAAATTTTGAAGCGGGAAGCGTTCCTACAGTGAAAGCGTCACATCACTTATTTTTCGGAGGTCTTTAGAAGCAGTCACGTATAGGGCTTTTAGCGTGCCATAAATTTGAATTATATAATTTTACTAGATGTTATAGAGTCAGTGTTTGCAAGTAATAAGTTATTAGAGTCAGTTTTGATCCAGCCATGATGTCTATACTGTATCTAGTCCTGTAGAGCATATAAGGTACATTATTAATTATTTTCATTGTTTAAACTAGAGGAGGTTTGAATTGTAACGACTTTTCTCCAAGAGTAGACTTCGATAGTCTTAATTATGGGACATGTATAAATTGTACCTATTTTTGTGTATGTTGAATATGTTAATTACTCATATTTTATGATTTTATGCCATTTGTGTCAGGTTAGACTCCTGCACTAGACTTATGTTTGTTAATTTGACGTTATAAGTTAATATGCAGCCCTTGTGAGTTCGATTCTCGCCCTGCATTTGTACTGAAATATACCTACTGTACTATTGATTACAAAGTACTTTATAGTTGTATGCAATAATTATTCTATCTAAAGCAAGGTTCAATCCCTGCGCTGATTGATTGTTCTTTTGATGCTAAAGTACTGGTGGGGAAGTACATTGTAATATCTTTTATTTTTACCTTTTGTTCTAAGACTAACATAGTCGAAGGAACGTCCATTTTGTTGTGTTTGTGTTTTGTATGTGTTCGCTTACAGCTTTAATGTAAATTCATAATTGTTTAATCAGTCTATCTAAAGACAGCCTACAGGAAATTCTATAAAAGAATCCTGTTTACTATAAATTCATTTTTCAAATTAAAGTTCATGTTTGAGGACTAAATTATAGGAAACGCTCGAAAGGAGGTTTCCTTTTAATAAATTTAATTCTAAATTATATTTGGACAAGATCCATCAGTTAATTTTACTGTAGTAAAATGACCAAAACTAAGTCAAAAGCCTAAGTACGTTTGGTACATATATTTTGATATTTCCGAGTGGAATTTACATGAATAAAGATTAATTCAAATCATAATCTATACGTAAGCAATTTACCTTCTTTTTATATCTCTATTTGTGGGAAATATTGGTTTGATGATCGAATTTCGAGGTCTAGCAATTCTGCTTTCTTGCAAACCGAATCCGGAACGCAATCGACAAAGACTTGAGTACAGGTGTACTGAATGAAGTTTATCAAACTATCAAATTCTCATAAAGAGGATTATTTCACGCTAATAGATAAGGTATTTGCCTGAAGTCTATAAAGTCTCATAATGAGGTCTATTATAATAGTTTTTAGGATTGTGGAATTCCACTGTTGTCAGCAGTCCATTTACTTAATACATTTTGGTCAAGTTACTATAGAGATTGAAATTCATAATTCAATTAAATATTGTCCGTTATCATTAACATTTGATTAATTACACCGGTAGAGTTTTCTTTCGGGGATTCTTTCTCTATCAGGTAATCGAATCTCCGTATATAATAAAACAATATTTTGATATCTAATTTATTGTGTACCATCATTATTTATACCTAATTCCCTTAATTTTAAGTTAGCTTTCTTATAACATTCATTCTGTAGACTAGAGTTGAGGATCCGACATAGATAGTAGAGACATCTTTCAGTCAATTTATAGCGTAATCAATTAAATTCAAGTAGCAACAATTTTGATCACATAAAACAGTAAAAGATCATCTTAAATTTTCCTTTAACGTTTCAATTAAAGTCGGTTTAGGAGTACAGATAATACTTGGAATAATTTGGATAGGTGTAGGTTTTCTGTAATCTCGTCTTTCTTTATGGGACCTTGAGTTAACTACAAAACACAACGTAGGTATCTGTAACTGCTAGACTTTCACACGAGCCAAAAACAAAGAAAGGTACATCACACAATCAAAAATTAGGTAGTTTAGATAGGTAGGTCAGATTGATCGTAATCAATTAGGTATTATATCGTTTTAATTCAGTTAGTAGGGATGCGTTATAATTAGGTTTTTCCGTTTAGTTTAGTTGACATACTTTAGGCTTTTAGATCTTTGTTCCATTACAGTTTGGTACTTTATTTAGTTAGATTAGACCTTATAATCTTTAGGAACTTATAGATTTAATTATTTAGATTTAATAGTTAGGGGTTCCTTTACATTTGGTCCCGTGACCACGATAGGTACTTTAATTAATTAGGTACATTCAGACCTTCAGACCCTGGGGCATGTTACAATTTGGTCCCGTGACCACGATTGGTACTTTAATTAATCAGGCTACATTCAGTCCGTGTTTGTTACAGTATCCACTTTCATGTCTATTCTTTTTTGCTTCGTTACATAAAGGCCGAAAGCGACTGTCGGTAAACCTATGTCATCACTCATCCATCATATACCAGGAGACGGTACAATAATTTGTTGGTCATTTTGCAAGAAATCACTAATACTTCATAAGCTTTAGCGAAATATGCAAATATGTATTTATCAACAACTGCTGAATAATTAGCAGTTAGCAGCAGTAATCAGCAGTTGCTGCGTTTTCTAAAAATACCGAGCTGAGAGATAATTACTTGATACAATTTAATTGTACTGTAGAATAGAAGCCAAAGATGACACTGTCATTGTAATGAGAAATCATTACTGATTTATTGGAGTTTCGTATAAACAATGTTTATGCTGATAAAATACTTTATGACTATGACACATTCAGACATTATCATAACCCCACATTTTAAACCTGTACTTGACAATTAACCTACTTTTAACTATTTTGTTCTACTTTTTGACAGTGACAGTGATAGTTTACTTACTTATTTTCGAACGAACAAACGATCGATAGTTTCAGATCACTGATATTTCCTACCATGACACTTCTACAATTATTTTTGGAATCGGACTTCAAATCCATAGACGTTAAATAATTATCGTTCGCGCAATTGCGGGACGAAATATAACTGTAGGTGGTAATACATGAAAAAACAAACGACAACTCTTTTACCGTTGAAGTAGAGTCCCTCTCCTAACCTTCTAGTGTCAAGCTGATATTTGATAAGTGATGGATGATGTGAGTGGTGATGAGGAGGTAGAGTCTAGCTTTGGCGGAGATTAAAACTATTGGTGATGTAAAAACCCTCCCAGTTTTTTTCGAAAATTACATCTAGTGTCAAATCTTATGGAAGAGCTGGGCTGGTTCTCACGCTGACAAAAATACGAAAAGACCCAACTTGAAAAGGTATTTTTCGGAAACGTGCACGTAAACAATTGCAATTAACATAAGTAATGACGTAGGGTTGCTAACTGTCGCATCTCGGTCTATACCTATTTATTATGTTCGTTACATAGGTACAAGTACGTCCTATCAATCGAGCCCAATTTTGTGAGTTTATCAGAGTTCGGAGTCCGTAATTATAAGTGGAAAAAAGCGCCTGAAGTCCTTTTACGTCCATTCGTGCGTGTATTCAATACGCGATGACTACTTTCATGTATTTTTTTATTATATTTATTTGCGTTCATCATACGAGAGAGTGCTTCAACTTTCGCGTGGTGGAGTGGGTAAAGTCAGGCAACGAAAGTGCGATTTTGTTACTAAGAAAAATATCAGTAGGTAAGTATTTAAGCTTTGATCTCAAGCTTAACACTTTTTGTTTTTGTCTGTCAACTTTGAAAGTTCTTGTCGTTTATTAATACGGCTCTTTGTATTTTTTCACCACTATGACGTCACTCCACTTTTATTAATAAGGCTATATGTGTTTCCAAGGGCCATCTTAGATATGCTTCAGCTAAAAAGCGACAAAAATAAATTGTTGTCGTACAAAAATTCTATTCCTAGACGTCTCTAACAACCCAGTTTCGGATTACTCTCGCTAAAACATATTACCTAAAGAAGTAATATTTTTTTTTAAGGTTCGGTTGTGTTGTATGCCTCAAGACATTGTTAATAGAAGTTACATGTAAAACACGACGCAGGTATATAATTACACGTAAACACTGTAATTATTTCTAACAATGCTCTGAAAGCTGAGGGTAAATTTACCCACCTTTGAGAAGGGCACAGACGACAGACTAACCTGTCGGCCGATGTAAGTGAATTTGTTGAAAATAGACGACGCGCAGTGTTCAGAATGAAGTTTTTAATTATGTGTTTAGAGTTTAGATAGATAGATGATCGCTTTATTTGCACTACTCAAGGTACAATACATAAAGCACTATAATAGCTTTATTTACTCAAATGGGTCCGTGTGGTATCATGTATTATTTATTATCCATTACCTTCGTAGTTTAAGGTAAGCGTTTGACCGCTTTCTTACTATAAAGTTAGTGACAATAATTGACGCCAAGATTGAGATACCTACTTCACAGTGTCCGTTCTGTAGTGGTAGCATACGAACTCGATAGACCGATCGATCGACAAAAATACTCAGTCATTTTTTTCTCTAACGAAGAAAAAGAGATTTTTTTTTGTGATCTAAGATGCTATTTTCTATTTTCTTCAGTGGCTGGACAACCTGGATTGGAATACCGAATGAGTCTGTTTGGCGATACGACCTAGCTCGATGGGTGGTGACAAGCAGCGGGCGAAGCTTCAAACCAGCTTTAGTGCGAACCTGTCACCACGTGGACTATAAACTATGCTGTAATTAAACGAACGCTATCATTACGAGCTCCCAAATCGTGTAAAATTGTCTATTTATTTATAGTCATTGATCTCAACCTACTTATTAACTCAATGTTTATAGTACATTTTTCGCGATTTTGGGATGACCATTCACTTTTTTTTTTTCGTTATGTCATTTGTCAGCCGATTTCAAGTTTTCCACCTACGTTCACTGAAGAAAGGAAAATGTTAAGAAATGTTTATGTTTATACGTAATTAAATTTAGTTGTTTAGCGGCTTAGAACAAACATTTTGTGGAAAATTTACTTACGACATTTTATCAATTGAATTTGGCGGTTAAAAAACCTCTGACAATGAAGGTTTTGGAACAAATCTTAAAAAATATAAAATCGGTTAAATTAGATCACGATTAGATTAGATTAGTATACTTATAGCGTGGCGGGCCAGGCGTCGCCATGGCGCCATGGCAAGGCGTCGCCACGCGAATTTTCAGGTTTACCCGCGCCTATAGATGTTTCACATCAACAACTGTTTATTTTTAAGCATAAATACTTCACAGAGGTCACTAAATAGATACGTGTGATGGCCAATAAAAGTAGTTTCCTTTCCGAAGATCTCATTCTATAAGTAGTGAAATAATTTGATTGACTGGTTGCGAACATAATTCAAAGAGAAAAAGTTATTGACGAAATTCAGCACACCGTATGCTCCAATCTTAAATCTACCCCGACTTAATACAGCTTTATACAGACCTCCAGATTCCAAAACCATCATCCTATTAAAACACAATACATCGTCTAGAAGCGGTTCCGTCGATAAACCGCGGGAAATGACGCGTGAACCTTCCCCGATAGGCCGCCAAAGATGACGTACTAACCTACCTATTCGCCTTCTTTTACAATAGACGTCTAACTTCGAACGAAAAAGAAGACGAAAGAAAATCAGCGAAAGCGTACCTCACTCTTTCTAACAAGCGGTTATGAGCGAGAGGCATGACTGAGGTTGCGACCACAGTGCAGAATCAAACAGTTCATATCACAGTAGGAAAATGGTTGTTTGGAGTTTCGAAGTAAACTGACGTATCAAGCTTTTTACCGTCCTTTACTGGAATGACTTTTCTGTTTAACCGATAGTTTTTGAGGATTGGTAAGGATTTGTGAGGGCTGGTTATTATTTCTGGAGGAAAACGGTTGAATGACGGTTTCGCTTTTGCTTTCTTTTTTTTTGTATTAATTATTTAGCAGGTAAACCTGTTAGGTACATATTTTGACAAGTTGCGTCAGTTACACTTTTTTTTTAAGAATATTTTTGTAAACTTGAGAATAAGAAGAAATTTTAATATTATTTAAAAAATAGTACATATACCTACTCTTTGCGAATTACATTTTCAATCATAATAGATCTTATAAAAAATAAGAAATTCTTCGAAAAATATAGTTAAATTTATCATTTTACTAGCTGACCCGGCGAACTTCGTACCGCCTTAGCGTAAATTTTCTGAGAGATTTTCTTAATATTTTTTTCCGTAAGAACCTTGTAGGTACAGAGTATTAGAAAACTACAAAAAAAACCAGCCAAATCGGTCAAGCCGTTTTCATGCTATGTCGTGACAACGGAAAACGGGTTTCATTTTTATATATATAATATAGAAGAACCTTGTACAGAGTATTAGAAAACTACAAAAAAAAATCAGCCAAATCGGTCAAGCCGTTTTCATGCTATGTCGTGACAACGGAAAACGGGTTTCATTTATATATATATATAGAATAGATAGATAGATATAGATCAAAAAACCGTCTGAACATAAAACATTAATCTAAGATTTCTTTAATCCAGCATTATCCGAAGAATGTTTTCCAATAAAATAGGGTATTGTTAGTAAGAGAGTAGTAATTTAATTCGAGTGAATAATCGGTTGTGGAAACCGCTGTACAGTGTAGGAAAAGCAGAAAGATTATACCGTTAATTAATTAATTTTACGATTGACTCATAAAGTAATTAACCTTTTTTTTACTCATTTTATTTTCTTCTCTATTTTCTATTTTCATTTTCATCCGCATAAGTCCTGATCCCGTGGAAAAAATCCCCTATTAGATGCCTGCATCATATTATAGAGAACACACACTCTAAATTTTACTGCACTATCAGCAGTTTAAGCTGTTCGCACAGCCTCAGCCTGTTTCACCTCGCAGTGATCAGAATACTTTTTTTTATAAATTAGACGATGAGTATTCATAACAATAACTTAAATATAATTTAGAATCAATATAAGTGTACTTTCCAACGGATAACCATCCTAAATCTTCAAATCTAATATTTAACAAAATTAAGAAAGAATGGATTCAATAACACACCTGATTGAATCTTCTGTCTATCCTACACTGTGTCCCATTATGCCATTAAGTGCGTACCGTACCTGGCGACCTTTTCACAGGGTATTCTTTATCTTCCCTAAACCCGAAGTTACCCGAGGTACTCCGAAGCATCCGGACATTGTTGGTTACCCAGTTTTATATCGTGTGCGTGGGATAATCCTCTAATGTTATCTTTGCTATCTAGTAGGTACTTATCTGCCTAAAGGATTAGGTATAAAAAGAGATAACTTGTAAGGGACTTGGGTTATAAATAAGAGGATCTATATTTACCTAAAATCGTGAGATTTTTGGGGTATTCCCAGAGTAGGTAACCTCGAATTCTAAAACTTTCAAAAATGATAAAAGAATCGTGAGTAAGAAAGTGTTGTTTAAAACTAAAGTTATATAATACTAGCTGCGTCCCGCGGTTTCACCAGCATAAGTCCCGATCCCAAGAGAATATCGGGATTAAAAGTAGCAGTTACTTAGGGTGAATGTAGCTTTCTAATGGTGAAATAATTTTTAAAATAATCACAGTAGTTTTTGAGTTTGTTCGTTATAAACATACAAACACACACACACGGAAATACAAATCTTTCCTCTTTATAATATTAGTGTAAATTCCTATAATACAATAGAAACAGAAGACTTACTTTGCATAGTTTGCTTCCTGCTTCGGAAAGTACGTTAAGCAGTTGGTCTCAGTTGTTATCTCTAATAGCAGTCGTAAGGTCGACCTCAACAACTCTAACACTAGGTGAGCCACACCACTAATACGAAAAGAAGAAGACTTTGTTAAACTTAGACCTATTTACTGTACTCTCGTATGGATACGGTCGACTGAACTGAGAAGATGGTAGGTGCAATAGTACCCAACATCTACGTTTTTAATGGAAAAAGTACCTTTGAAGGTTCAAATATCAGTCGACTGTGCACCAATGTCTTTTTCTTCAAGAAAAAAAATATATGCTATTAACATTACATCTCTCTTACAGTGAAGGAAAACACTGTGAATGACATGTCCTATGGGATATGTCGGTTTTGTCACGGTGTTTTTGAGTCCTAATCACTATGGTCCGAAGACATGGGACATTCGCTAATCCAGAGTTAGGCTCCCGTGGCGTCTTACTACCTAACTAAGTTATACAAAGTAGTCTGCTTACAAAAAAGTACCAACGTGACCTATGTACTGCAGCATCATGTATAATATCATGGATTGAATTCTTCGCTCGCAAAGTATAAATCATTAGATTAGATGTAAGACCTAGATTATTGCTTTAAAAAGGCGACTTCAGCTTCAGTGAAAGGATTGAAATGGATACCTTTGAGGATTGAATCTCAAGTAATGCGAACGATATTTCATTTAACCTTTTTGAATTTTATTTTTCTCTGTAAAAGCTTATACCTACATCTAAGATCCGAAACGATAATAACTTAGCAATATTCTTGACGGGTATATTGAGATATTGATATAGATATTGAGGTATCTACTGATACCTCAGTACCTTTGAGACATCACCTCTAGGTACTCCTAGAGGTGATGTCTCAAACATATTTCATGTTCTTTTTACACGAAATCTGTATTAATATTATAAAGAGGAAAGATTTGTATTTGTGTGTGTGTGTGTGTTTGTTATGAATAAACTCAAGAATAAATGGACCGATTTAAAAAATTCTGTCACTATTAGAAAGCTACAATCACCCTGAGTAACATAGGCTACTTTTGATCCCGATATTCCCACGGGATCGGGACTGACGCGGGTGAAACCGCGTTTTAGTTTTGAAAACAATGTTTTAATTTGTTTTTTTTTTTAACGGAGCTCGATATTTTGCCAGAAATTTCAACCAGCTTGTTCACGAGACGTTAATAATATTTGTTGTGAAAACAACCATGTGAGTTTAACATCGTATATAAACTATACAATGTAACAAATAAGACTAAAACCATCATCGGAATCAATTAACCCATCAGCAAAAGCGATAAATCTTTAAACATATTTTGTCCCTGTCACCCCCACAAGGTCACCACATCACCCCTCCTTCTCACATTACCCCAGGTTAATATCACATTGAACCCAGAGTTACGATATCCATTTTCTTGCCCTATTATACTAAACCGGGTAAAAATTAATTGCGGCCGAATGGCATTCCGAGAATTTATTAATAAAACCTTTATTATTGGGAACAGAATTATCTCTTTTTGGGGAATTTTAGGGTGTATTGATTTGGAGGAGACGTAGGAAATTAATAGGTAAGGGGTTTTATGGCTTTTGATATCCCATTTGTACCTACTGGTGACAATTTGTCGTTGATGCAAAAAAACGAATAATTCCCGATAGGTAACGATAGGCAGAATCACTTGACGGTTTGCGTCGAATCGGTCCACGACGAGCCTCGCTTGTGGTCATCGAGCGTTAGTAACGACGAGTCTCAAGGCAACCAACATACGAATGGTGAGTTTCCTTATAGTTACATTTTTCCGGGTCTTAATCGCGTATTATTATTTATTTTCTTACCTCGACGTTTCAACCATGTTACAATGGTCTTGGTGGCGAGGAGACTCCTCGCTAGGGAGTTTCCTTATGTTGAGCATCAGAAACAGGGGTATCGATATCCTATTTGTACTGGTGACAATTTGTCGTTGATACAAAAAAAAACTAATTATTCATGATAGGTATCGATAGGCAGAATGACTTGACGGTTTGCGTCGAGTCGCTCCACGACTAGCCTTGCTTGTGGTCGCTTTACATCGAGCGTTAGTAACGACGAGTCTCAAGGCAACGAACATACGAATGGCGAGTTTATTTATGCTGAGCATCAGAAACAGGGCTGGTAAAAGGCAGATATTAAAATATCTATGCTCCGTTTTCTCGATAAATGAACATGTGACACATAGCACCAAATACAGTTCGTACGGAGCAAGTATTTATTTATTAAGGGTAAAAGGTTGTTCGGTTGTTCGTTCGTTACTGGCTTAATTATATTGGCCTATCATATTCACAGCCATTTTGCATTAGTTTATCGAACTGACTTAGGTTCGATTCAGCCAAACTGGAATAAGCTAATTCTACGCAAAAATCGTGTTTTGTTCGAGAGACTCTGTGCAGTGAAAACACTGACGTTTCATGCGGAAAATAGCTTATTCTACTTTGGTAGAATAGAAAACGCTCTATGATTCTGTCTCTATATTAAAAACAACTCTTAAAAACATTAAAAAAACAACACACTTTTTAAACTTACACGATTTCTGTCCATTGTGACGTTTCCGTTTTTCATTGTTTCCGTCCACGATAATAATCTATAGCGCGATCTAGACCCGTGTCTAATATTAATGATTAAAAAAACTAAACGCAGGGGCATGGTCATGGCAATTAAAAGTTTTATAGCATAAACATATTTGCTCTTATGTCTTTATCCAGGGAGGAAATAGTCGACTACGTTTGTATGGAAAAACAGTAGGCATAGGTATCCTTTCCTATTAACAAACAATAGGATTTCTCCACCAAATTTGGCATGCAACATTGTTACCACTATATTGTTGGCAACAAAAATAGTAAAACGAATTTCAAAAAGGCTTGACCTCCATTATTATTTTATCGGAAAGCTCTCAGTATCCCTACATACCAACGCTAGGCCTCGTTTTCCGGCTTGCCCCGCGGCTGTAGCAAATAACCATCGGGTGTTCGGTGCCACATTTATTTCGCATTTATATTTAAACCACTTCCGACCGGAAATACGTAATAGTTATTCCTGTATTACATTGGTGGAGGTTTTATTTGCTTTTTTTAATGAATAAAAGATTAGGTGGCCACAAATAGATCTTATTCATCTTGTTTTGAATCCCATAGCACCAAGAGTTCCGACTCTTAGGCCGGAACAGCTACTAAAGAAGTTTGCTTTTAATTGCCGTTTCCCTATCATTTTTTTTGTTCCTAAGGGATTGTCCTAAGGGATTGCCCTTTTTTGAAACACTGGGTATTCTTACACTGCCTTGCATTGTGATCATGCAAATTGCTGTATACACAAGAACGAGTCTGGAGACTTTCAGCAGACAGAACGATGTTCATTCGATCAACACGCGACAATGTAACCAGCTTAGCACTATTCCTAGACGTCTAACTAGGACCGCGAAGCTTGCCCATGTGATGGGTCCAGATGTTTATAATAAAATTCCTGATGACGTGGCTTCGGCACTAAGTCTACCTAGTTTTAAAAACAAATTAAGGCGATGGTTAGTCGAGAGATCGTTCTACACAATAGACGAATTCTTTGACTATAAAGTGTAACTTAAATTTTGAAATTGTAAATCGACATAATATATTGGACATTTAATTTATTTGGATTGATGTAAGTTATTATTTGTTAGTGTAATTAGATTTAATTTAATTGACACTTGATCTCATAGTTTTAATACTATATATCTAAATTTTTGACATGTAATGATTATTTACCAATAAACGAGTATTTGAGAGTATTTGAGTATTTGATAGAAAAGAGGACTCTGTTACTGAACTTCGAAGTACGAAATTCCGCAGTTTGCGAGACCATATGTAGGCTTTGGAAAAGGACTGGCGAATCAAAAATAGCCCTCTTAAGCAATTACCTACAATACTGGCATACCTATCTTAAAAACTAAATTAATATTTGTTTTAAAAGTGTACATAAAAATATAACTATCACTTGACTAATACCTATTCTGCAGTTTATCTAAAGTTCAAATATATATTCTTTGGCGACAATAAATTCCAATCAAATCTAAGTATACCTACATAGTACCTACTCGTACAAGGGCAGTGGACTCGGGTAATTTCTAAGCTGTATTTATGTTAGGCCCCCAGACCTCGGCTTAATAACTCCATGGGACCTTTGGATGACTGATGTGTAAAGGCATTCTGCTGGGCGCTTTTGTAGACAATAAAATGGCATTACTCATTACGTTTTATACATGATCGATGAGCGATGTTTCAGGTGGCGTACTGCTGAAACCTCAAATTATTTGGGATCAATATGCAAACCATCATTGACCACATCTTCTGCAAAAAATGTTGGTGATGTGTTTACGGTCTGCCGCCTGCCCGACATCGACTCTTCTTGGAACCAAGCAGTTTAACCGCCATGGCGCGAAAAGAACTCCAGGTTCGCTAGTCTCCCGTAGATCGCCTTTGACGATGAGAAGATATAATTTAATCCGATCCGAAAATAATTCAATGCTGTAGCTACAGACGTAGACCAAGACGGCGATGGCGGGATGACCTTGACTCCTATAGAAGCGACTGGTTCACAGAAGCTCAAGACCGAATCAAATGGAAGGAAGGTAGAGAGGCCTTTGCCCTGCAGTGGGACAGTTCAGGCTCTTAATAATAATATAATATGTAGCTACACGGCTAAGTAGAGCTAGACGTGGGAAGAACGTCCTTTTCGACCCCCTTCGACCAAAAATCAGTAAATTCAAAGTATCTATAATAATATAACAAGTTTCGTGAAGATCAGTTGAGAAGTTTAAACGACTCGTAGAGAAGAAGCAGCATAAAGAAAAAACATAATTTTCGTCAGCTTTTTTGTATACAAGCACCCTTTGTAAAGGATTTTGAGAGCTTAAACGTTGCGTTAATTTATAATAGGAACACCCCGGTATGGGAGAATGGTAATTTTAGATTTATGAGCATGTCTACTCTAGGAGAAGAACCAACAACGATCTTATCGAAGATAATATATTATGATAACGCTTTATTGTATCAATTTCAATAAGAAAATAAACAATTACAAAATAAATACACGACATTAAGAGCCCTATAGCCGCTAAACTCAAAATCCCTGTCGGGTTCATCGAAAATTGTTGGTTATTTCATGACGGAATGTCGTAGAACTTTTTTTTTGTGTATGGATAGTAGGTGACATTTTAGTGTAGTTTTAAGACAAAACCTCATATTGGTGCAAAGCCTATCCAAATTTTAGACAAAAAATGTCTGTTTTGGCTAAAATGTCGATAGGCTTCAATACGTTTCGACATATTTGTCTGGAAACTGCACTAAAATGTCGGAAACAGTATGTACCACCCACAGTTCCTGGTGCAAAGCTGCCCAAAATGCTCGCTGCGTTACAACGCTGAATAGCGATGGACAATCTTTGCACCAGGAAAGAACCGGAGCGATGGTCAAAACCACGTTAATTAAATAATCAAACTGCTACCTACTAGCTCATAATCAAAATGAATAACGTAAACAACTTCACTACCTACGCAACGATTATCAACGAATAAATCAGTACCGAACTAAACGGCTGTGTTGCCGGGAAATTAATTCACTTCCCGACAAATTTGTAAACATTTCCCCCACGTTAATAGTGGAGGTTACGATAAAATAATTCCGACGTACATACTTAATTGAAAGGTATTATTGAAAGGAATTGAAAATGGAACGGTTTTGTTGTATTGTCTGTTGAAGTATTATAACATTCGTCTGCACCGCAGGCGAATGTTATAGGTATTTTATATTATAATAATACTTCATTCAAAAAACCAACGGATCCATGTGGTTGGTTTATACTTTTGGAACTCACTCTATATGTGGAGTGGAGACGTTCTCCAAATATTATAAAAAAAAAATATTTTCAATGATCACTCTACACATAAAAGAAACTTCTATAAATAGTCCAACTCCTGAAATAGATAGATACGAAAGTTTTATTCGTAATATTAAAACAAACAAAAAATGTAACCAGAAAATGTAATGTAATGAAAATAGGACCCTCAATAAAAAGCCATTATGCATTCACAAACCAAATTATATAACCATACCTAATCTGTATGGTTACTTTGTTAGAAATCACAAAGAAACCTCCTCTTTTTTCAAAGTCGGTAACAATATTTAATGAACGCAGCCCCTGAGAGAGTTCCTACAGAAACAGTTAAAATCCTTACAGAGCCAGAATACCCTTAACAACACAGAATGTACACTACAAAGGTAACATTCATACCCTAAACTTGGAACCCTGAATTAAACACGTATTTTGTCATCCCCTGTGGATACCTTTACGAATTCTTCGGGCATCGCCGACCTGTCGGGGTGAGGTACAGCAACGAGACTTTCATAGAAATGTAAACTTTACTGGAAATATAATATGATTTTTTTTAAATGTTACACTAGGTAAGTATAGGTATTTCAAACATAAAATATTCTTGATTTTATTTTAATGTGTTTCCTATACTTGGAATATTCTACTAATATTATAAGGCTAAAAGTTTGTGAGTATGTATGCGTGTGTGTTTGTTTACTCAATCACGTAAAAACCGCTGAACCGATTACCATGAAACTCGGTAAGTATGTACTCGTAGGTTGCTGGAGATCTTTAATTCGCTTGTTCATTTCGTTAATGTATTTTGTATGTATTCATGTAGGTATACTTAGAGAGAAAGTAAGGGACAAAATTAAATAAATAAGATAATATTGTTATACATATTCAGTATCAAATCAACTGGGTTTCATTTTTGGCCGACTGCGAGAGTTTTACCTCAGCGACTTTGATCTCATGAAAAATAAAAAAATAATTAGGTATCGAAATCGGACTTCATATGTTATGGAGTACGGCGTGAACAACAAACATACACAGATACAAACAATTTACGGGTCGAATTGAGAACCTCCTCCTTTTTGAAGTCGATAAAAAATATAAAGGTAGTAGTACTACGAATAGTACCATCGCAGCCTTTTTAAAAATCCGTAAACTTCAAATACCGTTTGCATAGTTTTAAACAAAATAAAAACCTCAACCACTTCTATTTCAACATGAACCGGCAATAACAACCTTTCAACTCTATTTTTACATTCGCAAATACCAATAAACATAGTCGTACCCACATTATCAGATATCGTACTGAAACACGATCGTGTGTGATTGTGGCCGATAAAAACACCTTTGTTGTTAGGAATGTTAGAATAAAAACGGCAATTTGGCCGATTCAACCCCTTATCGCCGACCGATCGTGCCGTAATTGTACAAGATGGGACATTGGGAGAATCAATTTGTCAAACATCGGTTCGGAGGGACCGGACTGGCGGACTCCGACCAACCCTAAGGTATACATGTTTGGATTCACGTCGGCGAGTAACTGGGTTCTGAGAGTAATTAATTTTGAAATTTAAACTTTTTTTAGTTCGTTTGGACTAGTTTGGAGTCACCATGGGAACTGCAAAGTTTCAGAATAGTCAAGGATTCGTAGAGAAAATGATTACCTAGATTTGTTAAAAGTTTTACTTTTAATGATAATCAATTTAAAAATATAAAAAAATATTACTCGTATTAGATTCTAACCTTCGCGTTTATAGAGGAGTCACTTATTTATACTTCGTTTTTTAATTTCAGACTACGATATGACGTTTTGGTTCCATGTACCTATTTATTTATTTTTTTGTTTGGCTTTCTATTGTTAATTATTTTGTGTCTATTACTAATGTGTTTAATAGTGTTTATGTACTGTGTAAGTTATGTGCCTGTCTGAATACCTCAACGTATTTCATTTCTTTCTTTTTTTTCACATTAAGTAAAATAAATAAAGTAACTCTTTGGTTTTATAGTGTTGTTTTTCTTTTGTTGCTGTCAATAAATGTTTTCTATTCTATTCTATTCTATTCTATAAAGTATGTAACAGAAATAATCAAAAAAATAAAACATAGTTCTTATCACTCAATACAGCTTACGCACACATGCAACTGCGTGCCAACATGAGTTAAAACAAGTAGGTACCTACATACATTGTAACTACTGGAAGCAAGATTTTAGGGTAGGTATGTTAGATTAGCCCCCCGAAGGTAATGTTCTGCAACTGAAATTATTCTGTCGTTACCAATTTAAAGGGTTATAAATTTTTAGGGTAACGTTACGTTGCGTCATGTCGCGTTACATTGATAAATTCGAGCGTTAAATTCGATTTTACTACCTAAAAGCTTTGGAGTAATCTGAATTTTAACATGACATTTTTAATACCTATTGAGGGAAGTGATTTTTAGAAAAGTATAAAGTAATCTCTATCAAGTTTTTAAACCATAATAAGGTTAACCACGCGTTAAAGAATTGAAAAGATGCTAAACCGACCTTTGGATACTTGTAGTAGTATGTACTTTTAATACTGAACATTCTATTTTTATTTTAAGTGCTTAAGTCAGCACTGGGCTTTTATAGAAATATTTTAGAGGAAAATACTTACAAAGCGCCGGCTCCCGGATTGAGTAAAGACCAAAAGATGTATTTAAAAGACCACATCATCACTTACCATCGGGTGAGATAGTTGTCAAAGGCTCATCTATCTCACTAATATTATAAATGTAAAAGTTGTTGTTTTTGTAAAATGTTTGACTTGTTTTATTGAATAAATGAGTATGTAAGTACATCAAAGTTTGTGTCTAAGTAAGTAACTACCTATGTTTGGTACATATTCACGCAAAAACTACTAAACCGAATGTGATGAAAATTGGTATGCAGATAGCTGGAGATTTAGATTAACACATAGGCTACATGATCCCCACATTTCCTTCGGATCAGGCCTTAAGCAGGTAAAACCGCGGGGCGCAGCCGTAGATAGTCGTTCATAAAAAGAACTTAGTACGATTTACGTATGTGCACCAGATATTTCCAAGGAACCTGAAACGAAAAGCATTTTAGGTATACCTTGTAAAGTGTAAAAAAACTTGAATGCAGGCATTTCAATGGCTTCAGGAAAGAGAGACTCGGAAACAGCGCAGATTCTAGATTAAATATTCAGGCTAAAGTACGAGTACGGCTGTTTGAGCTCGAGAAAACTTCACGATTATTTGATTAGACTGTAGTTTGGAGCAGGTTGGATACTTTTGGCCGGCGCGGCGGTGCTGGCTACAGGCTTGGAGGTTGGTTTTCATTTGCATTTGTTAGCCTCTTGTATCAACTGTAGGTATCGTTTTCGCGGAATTGTTTATTTAACTGTAGTCACTTTTTTAAAACTCACGTGAACTTGGGAACTCTCGTGAGTTTTAAGACGCTGGGGTACAGACCCAAAAACGCAAGTTCGAGCCTCACCATGAGTAAATTTTAACGATGTATTTAATCTCTATCAGGCAAACATTATTGTTAAACTTGGAAAATAACACAGATAGCAACCGAAAAAATTATCTATAATGATTCAACACCTACTTTTTATTCTGATATTCTAACGCGATCGGAACCTATACACAAAACAACCCTTCTACAGTCACTCTACTAACCTTATGGAGTAAGGTCCGAGTTATTTTACCACTTTTTGTTTCTGTCTATTAACTTTCTCACGGAAAATGACTACGCATGTTCTCACTACGACCTAACTCACGTTTATTAATAAGGCTATACTAGACTCAAAACTGCTCTAAGACTTAGTCAAACCAAAAAAATATTTCACAAACAATTTCCAAGACTTTTCTCAAGACAAATACAAGACATCAGCAGAACCTAAACAAGCGTACGTTCCTAATTACCCTCCCCTGAAGACAGAGGACATCCAACGAAGCACGTACGGTATTCACATAATGCAATTGGCATCCTAATTGATCGAGTGCTGTGCCCGGAGGAATTCAGACCTTATCTGGTGATGGTTAAGATCTAATTCTGATTGAAGATCGGGAGATAGTGGTCGTAAATGATTGGTTAGTTAGTTTGCGGGTTATTGATGAAGTAGGGTTTTATTGGGAGTTTGTTAGGTTAGTTGTCTTTTAGGAAGATGAAATGATGGTACGTAGGTATGCAAAAGTGGCGCAAAATATTTTTTTTTCTTATTTTTTCGCAGTTGTCAAGCCAATCACGGCCTCTGTGGTGCAAACACTCGGCTGCAAAACAGAAGGTGAAAGCGATAGGTGCGAGTTCGATCCTCACCGTACTTTCATTTTTGTTGGTATATTTTACCTTAAGAATATTACCTTTGATATTTTCGTCGTTTTAATATCACCCATACTTAAACATCCAATAAACCAAGAGCCGCCATACTCTGTGGTAAAGAGGAGATAAAGTGACAATATTCAGCGTATATTCGAAGCAAGTTTCCAACATTTACACAATTATTGAAGACTTTTCCTTCCTTATTCCGAAAACTATATTATTTTTTCTATGTAGGTAACTAAAGATATGAACATACTGACTTTTTTATGGTTGCCTTATTTGCTTTTTATAGTTATCTTGTTTAATTCATATATGGTACAAAAAGTATATAATATTAGTATTTCCTCAGGTTGATCTTCACCAGACCTGTTGTAGGACCAGCAGTAGGTACCCCACAATTTCAACTGTAAAAGTCTCGAAGTAAGATTCTTATATAACTTAAAAAATTATATCGAAGTCGCTACATCCGAATCATCCGATCTCAAACTCAAAATATGTTTATTTCAATAAAATATTTACCTGATTGTTTTGAATCGCCAGTAATCTAGTGTGTCTTTTGAACGCGACCTCCAATGAGAAGAAGATACTAGAAACTCATTGTTTTTTTGCAGTGATCATTCACATTGTCGCATATTTAGAACTATAGTGAAATTGGAGCAATAATCAATATATTAATGCTTTGTCCTGAATGACTGACTGACTGATCATCGCACAACCTAAACCGCTGATAGAAGAGAGCTGAAATTTGGAGGGTGTGTTCTTTATTATGATGTAGGCTTCCGAAATAAAAGGGTTTTTGAAAATTACCACGAGATTGGAAGTTATGCGGGTAAAACCCCGGGACACAGCTAGTCTATACTATAATCATTACTAACATTATAAGATGAAAGAAATAGACACAGAGATACACAGACACCCCAAACTTGTATCACCCATGCTGAAGCATTGTTAAGTCATTTTAGTTATAGAAAACGTGCCCAGGACTTACACTACATCTAGGAAGTAACACATATTACATTTTCAGAGTAAATAAAGAATGATCTGATATTTGTGAAAGTTTGCGCCGACATCGGCTCGGTCACGCGCGACCACTGTCGATGTCGGTCGGTGGCACGTATTGAATTAGTTCCTATCTCGACCTTGCGCCTCTATTGACGTGCGTATTATATAGTACAAGTTCCTTATACTTGTAGTACAAGCCTTTACTTTTGAAACTTACATGGTTGTTTTTACTACAAATATTATTATACAACGGGGTATTTACCATGTTTAAAATTGTTATCTCACGGAGCTCGATATTTCGCAAGTAATTTCAACTGGCTTGTTCACGAGACTGGAGATTGCGAGTAGGTGATGACAGTTAGAGGCGTCCATATCGAACTGCATAGGTTGTATAATAATATTTGAAGCCTATACTTTATACTGCCTATGGTAACTTAACAATATTAGTGTAGGGAATATTTGAAAAGGAGAAATACATAATCAAAAATTCTCCCATGACAGGCCTCGAACCTGTGCCCCTCGCTTGCCGGGCGAGTGCGCTACCACTGCACCACACGGGAACCCACGTGACATGGTGAAAACAAGGAGAAATCATAGTCATAAATTCACCATGTCACGTGGGTTCCTGTGTGGCGCTGTGGTAGCGCACTCGCCCGGCAGGCGAGGGGTGAAATGCCTTGAGCAATAAAACATATGAAAATTAATATTATTGTGTATCGGTATGATTCTTCACCCATCCCGATATCCCATCCTTAAGCCTAGCTCGCATTCAGCTAGTATTTTAGTCTAGTAAGGAGTATTTTAGGAGCTAAACGTGTCTGAACACAAAAAAAATAGTCAATTGCTTTAGTAAGTGATTAAGTCGAGTCGATCCATTTTGATTTATTTTTTTGGGCGAGTAGCACCCCTACTTACTCCACGACGCATCCGAGCTTACTGATTCACCGGCTAAAGAAGTCCGAACCTGTCGAATTAGAGTTCATTAGTTGCCGCCAAAATGTCGTTTGCCAAAGAGCGAAGAAACACCGCTCACTTGTAGACGCAAAAGCTTGTAGATGCTCACTGAAGCAAAGAGCGAACGAGAGCAGGAAGTATTTTAGTTACTAAATTATTCGCTAATAGACTAAAATACTAGCATAATGCGAACTAGGCGTAAAGAGTCGCGTAGCTTCGTAGTAGTCATTCGTAGCACTGGCTACGACGTAGCAGCATCTCGTAGCTTTTGGAGTATTGTAGAATCCGATACGATACGGTACGATCGGATCAATAAATAACTGGGACACTTATATTTTCTTTTTGTCCTAATTGTTACTATTTATTTCCCATTGTTTTATTTTAGTTTTGGGGCAAATATATCAAAAATGTAAAGTCCCTGAGTAAAAAAAATGTGCAAGGAATCCATAAAATAGTACAAAAATAAAAATTCACCAAACCGTTAAGTCGAAGACTAAAATTGGCACGAATTCACCGCCAAAGAAACGGACCACGAAGCTACCATGTCCGCCAACAACCTAACATTACAAAAGCACTTGCATGGTACCTACTCTACGTAAAGTTTTAGTGTTTTTCTAGCGGTATAGATCTTGCATCTCAACAAGCGACTTGGGCTCAAAATGGTAACTAAATGTCTAATCAGTTGTATGTAATTGTGTGCGTAAGGGAGAGAGGCGTCAAGATTGGTTAATTTACCATAGTGATTTGTCTATTTCATTGTAGGTTTGGATGAAAATTGTTGTAAGTATATTATTATTTTTCCATCGACTCTTTCAATAATACTATGCAAACGGAGTCTGCTAATCGATTTAGGGTAGTAGATAATATTACCACAAGTACTACCCTTTGACGACCTCTTTAGCGTGTTGAGTGACCCGACGGCAACACAGAAGATTGCGCAAACTCAAAATATGTTTATTTAGTAAGATATTCACAGATTATTTTGAATCGTCAGTAATCTAGGGTGTCTTCGGAACTCGAACTCCAATGAGGAGAAAACACAAGAAACTCATAGATTATTTGCAGTGATCATCGTGATTTACATTTTCGTATATTAACTATAAAACTATAGTGGAACTGGAGCAATAATCTACACTACATATAATAATCTTACTAGCACTATAAGCCAAAGGTAACTCTGTCTGTTAAAATAAGTTTGTATATAAAACACTATCACATCCACAAACACATAACCCACCCAACAACCGACCCGCCTTCAGATTTGCCCGAAAATAAACGTATAATTTTTGATATCTCAATATCTACTATATAAAAATAAGTCGGGTTTTCCTTCCTGACGCTATAACTCCAGAACGCACGAACCGATTTCCACGGTTTTGCATTCGTTGGAAAGGTCTCGGGCTCCGTGAGGTTTATAGCAAAGAAAATTCAGGAAAAATTTAATTATCTATAATTTATAAGGCAAAACAACGTTTGCCGGGTCAGCTAGTCTTCTACTATATAAAAATAAGTCGGGTTTTCCTTCCTGACGCTATAACTCCAGAACGCACGAACCGATTTCCACGGTTTTGCATTCGTTGGAAAGGTCTCGGGCTCCGTGAGGTTTATAGCAAAGAAAATTCAGGAAAAATTTAATTATCTATAATTTATAAGGCAAAACAACGTTTGCCGGGTCAGCTAGTCTTCTATAAGAGATACAAGAAGTATATGCAAAGTTTTAGTGTCTGTGGCTGTGTAAGTTAAAAAGTCTTTATGCAACGGGAAGTCGGGCCAGCAATGCATGGTGGAAAGGAATCGAGGTGTACGAGTAGTTTTGCAATTCAAACTTCGCCTCATATCGGTTCACGGATGGATGACTTGGCGACTGGATGACTCGGTCGAGCGGTAGAAGTTAAAATATAAGAGCGTTTTAAAGTTAAGAACCTAACACGATACACAACAAACTTATGTACCTAGTCAAGGTTTTCAAACAATAGTACAGTGCACTCGTTGCACACTGGGTCGTAAAACGTGGGAGCAGTGCAGAGAGTATTTTGCTCTCTCCCTCTTATTGAAGGGTATAATAATTCGTCGAAGGGGTTTTAGATTATCAAGGGTATTTTCTCAGTCAATGAAAGCTACATGATACATCCACCTGCCATATAACATCCGATTTCAATGATTTTCTTCGTGGCTGAACCGGCCAGCGTATTAGATCATCCACAAGCCTCGACTTATACTTGAGGTAGAGACAGACCACGTTCAAAACGTCGCTTGCGATGTTTAAATTGAAGTCTACCTCTTATAACTTATAACAAACTTTACAGTATGACATTCGGATACGGTAAGCCCAAAACAAATATTTGTGTATTCCGTGTTGCATTCTGTTGCATTAAGAATTTACAACGCCGTATAACTGACCGCATAAAACATTACTTTTTAACCGACTTTCAAAAACGGAGGAGGTTATCAATTCGAATATATTTATTTGTGTATGTTATAGGAAATCTTCGCTGTCTGAAATCTTTTTTACCCGACTGCAAGGAAATTGTGTTATTCGCGCCTATGTTCCATGTTTATAATATCCTTCATTCCCTCATATCTTCCAAACCACTCCATGGAATTCTTTAATTATTATTAGAAAGGTTCTAGCAAAATCATTCCGTAACTAAAACTAAATTCCATACGACGATATAGTTTGCAAATTCGATTCTTGATTAGAATAAAAGGGAAAAAATGCAAGAAAAACGGCTGGTGCAAACAAATTACCTACTAGAAAACGTCTAAGACTGTGTTTCTTTTTTAAAGTTTAATATATAAAAAACACTCAACTAGTGTTAGAGACTTCAGGTCACCCTAAGGCCTCTAACTTGACCTTACGACTGTCTATCTGAGATAACAACCGGGACCAATGGCTTAACGTGATTAGATTAATATGTGCTACTTTTTTAATGAGATATACTGTAGGTACACTATCAGAGCTTAAAACAAATATCTACACTTGAATGAACAAGCGATTTAAGCGCTTTTATTCTAGTTCGCTTTACGTTTAAGAGGGTGAGTAAAGCAATGAATTTATTATGGTAGGATAGTCAGAACAGTGAGGCGGTTCATTTGAATAAATAATGTCGTGGATTCCAACCGTTGTTGGAACGATTCGAGTTATTTGTAATTAACAGTTTTACGGTTACGTTTACCGCCGTAAAAGATGGTATGTGTGTAGTTAAAGGTGTTCCATTTGGTTCTAAATCATTTGATGTAATTGGATGAATGGTTGTTATTCTGTAGTTTTATATTGTAACAAACTATAGTATCGCTTAGTTACATTTTGCCGGGTCTTAATCGCGTATTATTGTCAGTCTCCTCGCGGCCAAGACTATTGGAGCATTGTTGAAACGTTGAGGTAAGAAAAAAAAAATAGGCGATTAAGACCCGGAAAATGTAACTGTGTTAACAAATCGTGTTGAATTTAAAAAGTTTATGGTATCGCTTGATGGTTAGACTTTGTTTACACTTTTGCTCCATGCTGATGAGACAAAACTTGAGACAAGCTTTCGCCGCATCAAACGGGTAATCTGAGAAAAGTGCAGCTTTCAGACTGTACTTACACGTACACGGTCTAAGATTGTGCACGCACTGTGATTAAACGCCTGCGTTTTCCCGTAGGTCTGAAACCGCAAAAAATCCAACACGAAAGTGACTGCGGTAGTTTGCGAGTGTGGAAAGAAAGGTTAGACGCAAAATATACGTCGTGAATTCACAACAGGAATAGAGTGTAGAGCGGGCTTTACAATATTTCTCCAAATTCGTTTGAGAAATCTTAGTAAAAAGTTAAATTCAAACAAATTAACAAAACAAAAAGCTGTTAATGCCCGTTGAAATCGTATTAAAGTAACAAAATCAATTGAAACTCCAAACAATGCCGTGACAAAAGTATACCTATTACTTTGAATATTATTATTATTATACTCCAGAGCTTTTATATTATTGTCTTTGAAGCCTTGTAGGGACCTTAGTTTAAAAGGACTCATTAGAACAACTCTGTAGGTAAGTACTTATTTTACAAAATTAATAAAAATGTTAACTTAGTATATTATCTAGATTTTTTTAAAGAAAAAATACGCATTGAAACATTTTCGCTCGCGTCTTTGGATCTGTACCTCAACATTAATTCCAACTAGACCACAAGAGCCCCGATATTATTTTTTTATTAGGATTCCGTAACCAAAGTGTAAAATCGGGACCATATTATTGAGACTTAGCTGTCTGTCCGTCTGTCACCATGTATCTCATCAACTGATCTAGCTCGGTAGTTGAAGATGTATTTCTGTAGCCGCTATAATAACAGAACTAAAAACAAATTAAAACAAATGTTTGAGAGGGGCTCCCATACAACAAAGGTGAAGGAGTGATAGACTGGCGGCAGTCGTATAATAAATTGTAACTTTCGAATTGCGTTCACGGATTGTTTGGTCTAGTGTTCATTTTAGGGTTCCGTGCCTAATTGAGTGGTACGGAACCCTTCGTGCGAGAGTCCGACTAGCACTTGGCCGGTTTTTTCTCGTTCCTATTATCTATACAAAAGTTTAGCAACCTTTACAGAACGATTTGTCCTTAGCGAAACAGCTCTTACTGTAATTGGTTATCTACTCGGACGAACAACAACTAAAGAGTCATCCCATAAGGAAAACCGGGAGAAAACTAGTTCACAACTAAATATCTACAGAATAAAGGAGATAATGGGAAAACACAGGCAAAACTATCGACGGGCGTAGAGATACAATACTTATAGATAGATCCATAGCTTATCGTAACAAAAACACAAATTACCTATAGCAAATTATACAAAGAATAACTTTAAACGAAAGTTTCTCAATGGGCAGACTGAGTAGAGCGTCTGGAAAGACGTGGGTTCCAGTCCCGCGGGAGCCTTATATTTTTTAACATTTTTTTTTCAAATACGAATATTTCCTTGAAGTGTGGCTAATAGTTTGTATGTTATCGGAGCGCGCCAACGTTATCGGAACTGGAAGACACAAAAAAAATTACGGCTCTTTTTACTGTGATCATATTGTCATTTACATTGGCAAATTTAGAACCAAATGGCAAATATGAAAATAAAAGAACCGAAATGAAATAAAAGAGGTGAAAAATAAAAGAACCAAATTGAAATCCATTGATTGTGATTGCAGTTTAAAACCATATGAATTTTTCCTCTATAAAATACCTATTTTTATATTATAATAATTTTACCTCTACATCGTGAGTTCTATAATCGAACGAAACAGAACAAATGGACAACAAAACACCGGCCATGATTGGCCACACTTCGGAAATTACAAATGTCAGACTGATGCTTCTGACCATCGATCACTGGCCGGCCGAGGATATGTAACCTGAAGCGGGATACAACCCATCAGTTTTTGATGGTTTTTTTTTACTTAGCACCTAAAGTAATTTTAAACAGTCATCATCATCTAAGCCTTTATTCGTCCACCGCTGAACATAGGCCTCCCCCATACGACGCCACAAATAGCGATCGCGAGCTACCTCCATCCAACAACTACCTACTCAGTAGACCGATGACTGTTG
Source organism: Idaea biselata (assembly GCA_958496205.1). Classification (NCBI taxonomy): domain Eukaryota; kingdom Metazoa; phylum Arthropoda; class Insecta; order Lepidoptera; family Geometridae; genus Idaea; species Idaea biselata. Next base: position 664,043 of record OY292396.1, read on the forward strand.
GAAGACCACCTACTCAGTACACTGAGTAGGTGGTCTTCCAACAGTACGTTTCGCATTCGTAGTTTCGCGTTTCGCATTTTATACAGTGGATATCCACAAATATTGCCTGCTGTACCAACAGCAATAATTTACCAAAAGAACGTTGATCCATCAGGCGTTTCGTTTCCATTCCAAGCGTAATGTTCACACAAATTAATTGTCATCAAGATTGAGACCCTCATTAACAACGCGAGCTTAGCTTTGTTTTAAATTATTTACGAGCCTCGAGACTTTACCGGTTCAGATGTACAGATATAAGATCTAGAGCTAACATCTTTCGCGGTAGGCGATACTTCGCGGTACTTTTCGCGGGTAGGCGTAAAAACCGTTGACACCGAATTTTTAGAGCTCTAAATTTAAAATTTAATTTAAAATTAAAATACATATATATTTTAGAATTTTCATGAATATTTTTAATATTTAAATTACCCTACCTGCCATTAGTTGTTTTCACATAAATAACCAACACTTCACAATTTTTCAAAATATTTGTATTTACACTTGCACTGCGGAATCATGGAGAAGATTGACATCAAGACCACTATTGCTGATATGATGGAGAGTTTCACCAAACAGATGGCAGAGTTTGAGTCACGGCTGCAGCAGAAGGAGGTAGCACCCACTGTCAGCAGTCTGGCCGCTGATTTTGCGGCTTTCAAGAAATTCATGCTGACGTCACTGCGGGCTCTTCAGGAACAGACTGCTAAGGTGGCTCAGTCGCAGGACCTTCTTGAGATGCATGCCAGGAGGAAGATTCTCCTCTTCCATGTTGTCCCTGAAGGAAAGAAGGAGGATTCTGCCCTGGCCACAGTGAAGGTTGTCAACGAGAAGCTGCTAGTGAACGAGTTCAGCGTGAAGGACATTAGCCGGTGTCACCGAATGGGGCGTCAGTCGTCGAGTCGTCCACGTCCCCTCTTGGTGAAGCTGCGAGATGTCTCGGTCCGGGACAAATTGTGGTTTTCCAAGGCCAACCTTAAGGACTCAGGTATTACGGTCTCTGAGTTTTTGACTAGGACTCGACACGAGCTGTTTATGAGGGCCAGAGAGCATTTTGGGGTGTCGAGGTGTTGGACGCGAGAAGGTAAAATCTTCGTGGGCGGTCCCGACTTCACCAGGCATCGCATCGGCTGTGCTTCTGATTTTCAGCAGCTCCTCAATGCTCATTTGAACTTGCCGACACCCAGAGAAGCCACTCCACCCGCTGATACTGCATCTAAAAAAAAGCGTACGACTAATAACTCTAACAAATAATTTTTCATTTGTAATTTGTTCTTCTTGTTTTACTTTTATTGATCCTGTTTTGGTTACATGTTTATTTTCATTTTTTCTACTTTTTCGGCTTTCTATTTTTGTTTTCCTTTTCTATAGTACCTACATTTCCTGCATTGTTTAATGTTGTAAACCAGATAACCTATTTTACTTTTTCACAAAAACATGCTCGGTCCGTTCAGTGGATCACGTGACCCTCGGACGGACGGAATGTCTCTGACAGTGACAGCCGTAGGCCTTTTACCTGTCGGGTTAATGTTCCGGTGTTCCGCTTTTCTTGATTTGTAGCATGTTTGAAACTTCATATTTTTTATTTTTTTATTTTGTTTAAAAGTTGAGAGTTCGAGTTGTATTTACTATCATTTTACTATAATTCATTTAATTAATGTTTTTTTTTGTTTTATATGCTGGTATTAGAACCTGATTGTGAATTTTCCCTTCTGACAACTGGCAGGTGGACAATGTTGTTAATTTATAAACAACCCCTCCCCCTTCGTTGTTTTAATTTATTAATATTATTTTATTTTATTACATATTTACTTTATTTATTTAATTTATATTTTATTTAAGTATATTTATATTTTATTTATCTTAGATCATATTTATATTGTTATATATAGGTACACTTAGGTTTATAATTATTTTATATAAAATGATCGACGATAGCGACATTTTTCTGTCATGTTCGACAGCAACAAGTGATGGCAGTTACAGTAGTATACCAACGCTTGCTGAAACTCTTGACGCAGCCGTATCGGAATTTCCCAGAAATTTCAATGTCTTACACATAAACGCGCAAAGTATCCACGCTCATTTCCCTGCCATGTTGACGTCATTTGACAACAAACATGTGCATGCCATCCTAATTTCTGAGACTTTTCTGAAACCTCCTATGCCGAGCACATCTTACTCGTTACCCGGTTACGACTTAATTAGAAATGACCGCACTGGTTCTGGTTGTGGTGGTGTTGCGATCTACCTCAAATCGCATATTCCTTACACAGTAGTCAGCACGTCACAGCAACCACCACCGGCTAATGCTGGTGAGCACTTATTTATTGAAGTGACCTTATCTCGATCGAAACTTTTATTGGGAGTATATTACAGTCCGAATAAGGAGGTGAACTACTTCGCATCCTTCGAAAAACTTCTTGAAGACCTTACCCCGTCTTACAATCACACCATTATTATGGGTGATTTCAATACCTGCCTCATTAAACATGATCATAGAACAAATAAATTAAAGCATCTGGCTAATTCCTCTAATCTCACTATTTTGCCCCTTAATTCTACCCATCACTTTCCTAACTGTACTCCTTCTCTTCTTGATCTCATGCTTGTGTCCTCCCCAAATAATGTAGCTAAACACGGTCAGTGCTCGGCAGACGCGTTCTCTTATCATGATCTGATATTTCTTTCTTACAAAATTCGTCCTCCCAAACCCAAGCCACAGATTCTTCTGTGTCGTAATTTTGGTGGTATGGATTTAGAGGCTCTCCGTAGTGATGCACGGGATATTGACTGGTGTGAAATTGATGATGCCCGAAACGTTGATGATATGCTTGCTGTTTTTAATAGGATTATAACTAGTCTCTATGATAAGCATGCTCCATTGCGTAGGATTAAGATAAAACACCTTCCTTCGCCTTGGCTCACTGATGAAATATGCTCTCTTATGCACAAAAAAGATGTTGCCAAGGGCAAGTGGAAGCGTAATGCTAGCGCTGAAAATGAGACTAAATACCATAAATTGCGCAATCATTGTAACCGAGTGTGCAGAGATGCACTTCGCCGACACATTCACGACTCTGTACAAAACGAGGATCCGTCTAAGGTTTGGAAGTTCCTTAGGTCTATGGGAGTTGGTAAATCACGTGCAAAATCCAAATTTTCTGATGATCTTAACTTAAATTTACTCAACCAACATTTTTGTAGCTCTTCTAATCTAAGCAATTTAACTAAGTCAAATACTCTTTCCTATCTTTCGTCAAAACCACTTCCTAATACCTCTTCTTTCTCTTTCTCTCAATTCACCGACGTCGACGTTAAGAGTGCCATTAAATCTGTCTCTTCTAGTGCAGTGGGTACTGATAGAATCAGTCGCAACATGATCCTTCCTATAATTGATGAGATAGTTCACGTTATCAGTCTCATCTTCAATTCATCTGTATCTACTAACTCTTTTCCCGCGGCCTGGAAAGAAGCCCAGATAATTCCACTGCCTAAAAAGCCTAACCCTTCTTCCTTTGCTGAATATCGTCCAATATCTATTCTTCCATTCCTCTCTAAAGTTCTTGAACGCCTCGTTCATAAAGAATTCAGCGTCTTTCTCTCTAAAAATTCCTTGTTGGACCCGTTCCAGTCTGGCTTCCGCCCAGGGCACAGTACGACAACTGCACTTGTTAGGATAACTGATGACATTCGACTTGGTATGGATCACAAAAAACTCACTGTACTCACCCTTCTTGACTTCAGCAATGCGTTCAATAATGTTGACTTCGACATACTTCTCGGCATCCTCCGCTCTCTTAACGTTTGTCCGTCGGTAATTGGCTGGTTTCACAGTTACCTGTTTGGACGACGGCAGCGTGTTCAGATTGATGAGAAGTACTCTTCTTGGAATCTGATATCTGCCGGTGTCCCGCAGGGCGGCGTTCTTTCTCCCCTCCTTTTCGCTATATATATAAACTCAATATCTTCAAATCTTTCTTCTTCCTACCACCTATACGCGGATGATCTGCAAATTTATGCCCAGGCACCTCTTGCTAATTTGGAATCGGCAATAGATTTAATAAATGACGATCTTGTAAAAATTTGTGATTGGAGCAAGTCATATGGCATTATGGTAAACCCTGCAAAGACTCAAACAATTATCATAGGTAGCAAAAGACAGACTGATAAAATGAACTACTCACACTTACCTCTGATTGTTCTCAACGGTACATCTGTACCCTTCAGCACTGAAGTCAGGAACCTTGGCATCACTATAGATAGCAATCTGACTTGGGACCCGCAGCTTGCTAGGTTGAGGCAGAGGATGTTCGCGTCTAATGCTTCGCTTAGAAGGTTGCGGAATTTCCTACCCACAGCCACCAAAATTATGTTAGCACAAACTCTGCTGCTCCCTGTCCTTGACTACGCCGATGAATGCTTCCTCGACTTGAGTGAAGCACAACTAGACAAGCTTGAGCGACTGCAAAATCTCGCCATCCATTTTATTTACGGTCTCCGTAAATTTGACCATGTCTCGGAATACCGCGGAAAGCTTAAATGGTTGCCCATTCGTCTGCGTAGGGACTCTCATATTCTCTCTCTTCTTTATAGAATTCTCTTTCTCCCCACATCACCCTCTTATTTAAAATCCCGCTTCAAATTTAGTCACCCCCCAACTCAATTCGTCCGTTCTTCCAAGGCTCTTCTTCTAACAATCCCTGATCGTTCCTCCACCTTCTATCAAAATTCCTTCACCGCTCGCGGTGTGGAATTGTGGAATGCGCTGCCTGCGTCTATCCGCCAATGTAAGTCGTTGTCAATTTTTAAAGCAAACGTCTACAAACATTACCTTGATCTTGTCAAATCTGGTAGATCAAATAAATAAGTGTCTTTTTATTACCTACACTTTTATGTATTTTTTGTAAATAATTGTATTTTTATGTGTATTTTATTGTTTATATATTGTATTTATATGTGTATTATATTTATATGTATGTATACTATTAGCATAGTACCTATTTATATTTATAAATATATTGTATATTATTAATTTGTAACACATTTCTGTGCCTTCAGTGAAAAGTAATACATCTTCAAAAACACTACTTTTCAGGAGAGCCAATCAAAGATTTGAATGCCCATATTTTTTTTACTATAAAGATTTCCACGTAACTGTTGATGTCAAAAAGTTTCTTACCATACAATGTATAATTTGTCACAGGTGCATCTTATTTCATTAGCAAATAAAGGAAATATTTAGAAAAAACTGTTAGGTACATCTATTTGCAACAACAAGGTGACAGTGTATTTTAATATTACTTAACAAGTATCAATTTACACACCACATGGTACTCTCGTGATAATTGATATTGTTGCACCGTCTTTACAGTATATTGTCTAACTACGGCATGCTACAAAAAAGTGTACAAACAAATTTATGATATTTTTTTTTTGAAAAATAACATTTTGAGATAGATATATTTATACTTGTATTTTTTTTTAGACATATTATTTTACCGGGACCTGCATTGTTAATTGCCTTGTGTAAACTGATACAAGTAGACATTATTTAGGGTTTATTTATTCATTTTGATATGTCTAAGTCCTCGGTATGTCTAAGGGAGGACACAAGTGTGACAAGGAAACTTGGTGGTGGACACAGTCCAGAGGGAGACTAGGGTGAAGAAAGCCCTCTTTAAAAAGTGGCAAGCGTCCAACTCTCCTGAAGATCGAGACGCGTACGTACAGGTCTGCCAAACGTGCCACAAAAAGAACAGTAGCCAGAGCCAGTCAGGACCACTTACAGCCATTGTACGATAAGTTGGAAACGTCTGAGGGGCAGAAGCTTATTTATAAGTTGGTACGTTCTAGGATCAAAGTGCCGCTGTGTAAAAGAGCCTAATGGTAACCTGCTATGCGAGGATCTCGCGGTAAAGGAAAGATGGCGCTCTTATTTCTACAAGCTGATCAATAAGCAGTTTAAGAGGTGCAGCCACCGGAACTCCATCCAAATCTAGGACTTGTGCCACTGATAACGCCTGAGGAGGTGCGCAAGGCTCTTCGCTGCATGAAGAATCGGAAAGCTGTCGGCGCCGACGGAGTTCCCATCGAAGTATGGAAGGCTATGGGTTCTGGTGGTATGGGCATCTTAACTAACCTTTTTGACCACATACTCGAACCCGCAGAATCCCCGCCCAGTGGAGACTGAATGTTATCACTCCAGTGTTCAAGGGCAAGGGATCTGTGCAGGAGTGTGGAAGTAATCGTGGTGTAAAGGTCATGTCCCACACCATGACGCTCTACGGGCGTATAATTGACTCTCGGATCCGGCAAGAATGCACTGTCTCGGATGGCCAGTATGGTTTCCTCTCTGGTCATAGTACCATGGACCCTGTTTTTGCCCTAAGGGTCGTTATGGAGAAATATAGAACGAATAATACGGCCTTCGACTGTGTTCCTCGCGTGATGATCTGGTGGGCGCTGCGGTCCAAAGGGGTGCCAGAAACTTATAAGAACGGCGGTTTGCAACTCAACGTAGTGAAGACCGAATATTTGGCTAGCAATACCACAGATCCCACACCTGTCTGCGTGGACGGTCACATGGTCGAGCGGACAGACCAATTTTAGTACTTGAGATCTGTGCTTCACGAGTCCGGCGACATCGATTGCGACGTCAAGTCCCGCATTTCGGCAGCTTGGGCTAAGTGGCGAGAGGTGACTGGTGTCATCTGTAACCCCAAAATCAAGGGTCAAACTGAAGGGACAGGTCTATAAAACGATCATTAGACCTCTCCTTTTGTAGGGTAGTGAGGCGTGGCCAGTGCTTGAGCGACATAAGTAGGGGCTGCATGTCACGGAAATGAAGATGCTGCACTGGATGTGTGGAGTGACGCGAAAAGACCGCGTCAGAAACTCCCACATCAGGGGCAGCCTTCATGTTGCAGATTTTGAGACATTGCAGATAAATTGCAAGAATGCCCTTACAACAAACAAAAAAAAAAATTAAAATTAAACAAAAAATTAAAATTCAATAGGAACCTAAAAACTACAACTATAATCAAACACAAACAATTAGTCAAAAGGGCGCTGCCACACACGCGGCCAGGCGGCTTCAAGACACAAGGGATATTCGCCGAAACAAGAGCCCTCCGAATTACGTAATTAAGTACGTGTTGACGAGGAAATATCCCAGGACATTGATAACAAGTTAAAGAATGGTGGCCACTAGCTTCCGCCTCCAGAAACACAAACGCATAAATGAGGCTCACATACGTCGGATCCCAGGCGAAGATCCACAGCCACACGCAGTGAACTGTAATTAATCAGAGTGCCAAAATGAGGCGATGGTAGTGCCTGCAACCACGCACCCGAATCTGGCCTCGACACAACCCTTATTCTCGCCAAGTCTACCCCCACCGCACGGTCCATGAGATCCTTCATCAGCCTAACAGCCCCGATAACATCCCACATGCGCTGCACATCAGGCAACTCAGGGAGATCCGCCCCAGGATTGAGAGCCAACCAAGCCTCTCGTGCCTCACGCGCATAGGGAAATATGGGCCCCCATTAGGACATAAAATGTTAGTCACCAAGCTTATTACCCCATGCGCGGAAGCAAGAAAACCCGGAAGAGCTACATCTACAGAACGTCTCATACCCAACCCTCCGTGCCTAATCGGCAAAGACGCCTGCACCCACTCATCTTCACGTTTAGGATAGACTCAACCCCAACCCTCAATGCTTCATCGAAGGCGATAACCTCGCCAGGTCATAACCATGATGGAGAGGCGCGAATTTTGCCTTCCTCTCCTAAAACATAGGGACTTTGGGTAACAAAAATCAAACATGCTCAAAGGCTATGATTATTGAAAACACAAAAATCATTAATTCCCCTATTGGTCATTAAACGCAAAACACATTTTGATGATAATGATTTTGCCGAAAATGACAAATCCAAGAAAGCAGGGCGTTACCTGTCCAGAAAGAACAAATCTGCGTTTAATACACGTCAGAGGGTAAAGATATCTTTTCGATACACCATCACAACCAACAATTTAACAAATACATCAAATATTTGCATAGTGAGAACGGAAAAGATTATTGACTTTTTTGATAACAAATTCTGAAGAACCATATCAAAACTTACCTGGTAGCGAGATAAAGCGCGACCACTCCGTTTAAAGGTCGTGAGTAAACTGAGGGCATCTAGGAGGGTGTGCCTGCATTCAAGCAACAACATTGTATTCAAGAGAGATGGAGATATCATGTGAACAATCCTTTCTGTGACTAATGATGTTTATTTTGTAACAAATTTTAACCGTGTCTGTTTTTTAATATTTTATAAGTAAACATAAATAAATCCACATCATTTGAAAAGATTGATCATTTATTAATGACTTTACATATAACATAATTTATTTAAGTTTTATAATATTTTTTTATTAGCGAAAATAACCACGTGCGATCATGTTGGACATGCGAGATAATGACGTTTGAAGCTGATTTTAGATTAAATTTGTAATTAAACTATGTTTATTATTTTGCTTTCGCGTGTAAATAGTTGGGTTTGTAGTCACAGGATCTTATAACGTTGTCACCCTTCAATATAGTTATAGTAGAAAAAAGTATTTCGACTGAACGCGTTTTATCCTCACTTTCAAAGAATGACCCTCGCCCTTCGTCCCCTAAATTACCTGTATTATTTGACACCAAATCATTTTATATTTTTATTTAATATAACACTAGTTGTATCACAATTTACAATGTGTAAATGTGTGTAAAACAATATCACTCTACTTATACCATAATACACCGACCCAGTTTCTTCTTTAAGTTTGTGCTAAATGATACGAATTTAGTTGTATCATTATCCACAACGCAATTACATGGTGTAAAATAATACTATTATAATTATATCAAAAGACACAGAAAATGACATACATTTTACTTAGTGTATAATAGTACATGTCAAGACGTATTTTTTGACACAAAATATTTTCGTTCCAGTAAATATTATTAGCGATACGTGTGGTCTTATATTAGTTTACACAGCACAATTATTAGAAGTATGATTTTTATGCCTTACTTATATCAGTCTATCTCAGGCAATATGAGTCTTAGGAGAGTGTCAATAAGACAGAAATGTGCCGAATTCCTTTGTAATACTTGTGTCTTAAAATGGGTCTAATGATACATCTCAAGAAGTATTACTTTTCACTGGAGGCACAGATTTGTATCTATTATGTACCTACTTGAATTGTTATTTATATTTCTCACCATTTAATTTATTTTCACGCGTTTATACCCACCCATCCCCTCCTACAATTCTTGTCCATCCAAAGGTTGCCTGGAAGAGATCGCTTTTAGCGATAAGGCCGCCCATTGTACCTATTTTAAAATTAGCTGTAAGTTTTTGTTTTTGTAATGTGTTTTGTAAATGTTTGGTGCAATAAAGTTTTTATCTATCTATCTATCTATCTTTCCCGGTCTCGATTTGTAATGAAAAAAAAGAATTATCAAAATCGGAGTTCATATGTCGGAGTGGGACCACAGTGTGACGTGAATATTTCCACACACGTATACATACAAACAATATAGGTACATGTCGAATCGAGTTTATTGGTTCTTAGGTACATTTCATCATATACTTTTTTTTTCTAATTCACTGAACGACTTTTTATGGAGGATTAGTTTATTTTATATGACCGGATAAGGGAATATTATGACCATTTTACAAAAAATATTACATGGATGAAACTAGAAATATGTTATAAACAGAAATGCATCACCAAAGGTAAGAGATAACCACTGCAGTGGTGTACACTCGCCCGGCAAGCCAGGAGGCACAGGTTCGAATCCTGTCATGGTATAATTTTTGATGATGCATTTCTCATTGTAAAATTTTCCTAGTGAAAATGTCTTGAGCATAAGAAATATTAATGAAGCTGTTAAAATAGATGTATTTTCTTTTTGTATAGGTATATTTTAAATTCTTTGTGTAATGTAGCGGGCGGGTTCTAATGAATGAATAACTTTACAGAAACAATAAGACGGTATGAAGTATGAATTTTGAGATTCGAGACTTAAATAAACATTTTACGTCAACTAAAATATTATATGTATGGCAACTGTGTCACTATCCCAAACTAAATGACTAAGCTACTACGCCAACCCAGTAAGTCAGTAAATAAGCACCGTGTCAATTGAAGATCCATTTTATAGCATTGTGGTTTAGCTTACTGGGGGTTTAATTAAACAAGTTTCAGTCGATTCTGAACTCTAATAATTTGTGCATCGTGAATCAGCACAGTCGTTGACCGTGTCAAAAAGTAATTCCTTTGCAGAGTCTACTAAAATTACTTTTTTAATTGAGTATAAAATAGCTTTAGTGTTTCTTAGTTGAATGATTAGTGGATCGGCATCGTGTGTATGGTGTATTACCTACGTACATATACCAACTACCATGCGCTAATTAACATTAGATTTATCCATTGAGCTTAATCGTCAAATCTCGAAGCAAGTGTTATCTCCATCCCAACACTAGGTACCGCTCGTCTGAGAGTAAATGCAGGCTAATGGCGGCGCTCACTATTTACTTTGGTAGAGCGCTTTCAGACCACCATTTTATAAATAACCTCGTTTTTGGGTTCCGTACCCAAAAGGTAAAAATGGGACCCATTAGGGACTAAGACGTGTAATAACCCATTTGTCTGTCTGTTACCAGGCCCCTGTTTCATAAAGCTGACAATCCGACAGGCGCGACATATGTCAAGAAGCGATAATTTGACAATTTTTTTCTGTTTCATAAAGCCGATAGGCATCAAAATTGTCATGGTGGAAAATTTACAAATTTGTCAAATTGTCGCGACAATTTGACATTTTTCTGTTTCATACATAAAACTTTTTGTGCGACAGGTGACAGGTGACAATTTATCGGGAAAAACTAGACAATTCTGCTTTATGAAACATAGAATTGTCGTGACATATTTTTAAAATTGTCCGACATTTGCGACACCGCCTAACCCTTCAGTCTTGGAACCCGACATATGTCGGCGACATAATTGTCGCTTTTTTTTTACATATGTCGCGTTTATGAAACGTTTTCGACAATTAAAAATAAGTCAAGGTTTCACCTGTCGCTTTTAAACAAAATTGTCACTTTTATGAAACAGTCTAAGCGTGACAATTTGACAAATAAGTCAGTTCTGGACATAAAAGCCGGATTGTCGGCTTTATGAAACAGGGGCCAGGCTTTATTATGAACCAGATAGCTTAAAAATTTCACAGACGATGTATTTTTGTCGTCGCTATAATACCTAACAAATACTAAACACAGAATAAAATAAATATTTAAGTGGGGCTCCTTTACAACAAACGTGTTTTTTTGCGATAGTGGTACGGAATCCTAGATGTGCGAAGCTGTCTTGCACTTAGCAGGTTTTTATTTGAAAAGTGGCTAGTAAGTACAATGGACCATTCGACCTCTGTGTCGCTTTGGGCAAATAACCCACTACATTGCCGAAAGTTGCGGGTTCGATACCCACCACCAAAAGAAGAGATTTTTGATAGCTATTACAACTTTTTTAGCATTTTAACTTTTTAAAACAGGAACTAAAAACCCTTCCTGATCATGTTCAAATCAAAAAGAATCCTGATCAAAAAGAAGCGTTTCTGATGAAATGCGTATGATAAGATGCGTATCTGAACACTTGCGTTTCTGATGACATGCTGGTAATCCAAAAGTATTTTATAGAGTCAAAGTAGTTTATATTTGACATTTTGCATTTTAGGCATTTTGCTTTGTAGGCTTCTTATTTCTTAGGCATGTTTAGGCATAATTAGTTTTAGGCAATTTGCTTTGTATGCTTTTTGCTTCATGGGCTTTACAATTCTAAGGCAAATTACTATTTAGGCATACTGATTTTTAAGTAGTTTGCTTAATAGGGATTTCGTTTTTTAGACATGACCTTTAGGCATTATGCTTCTTAGTCAATTTGATTTTTAGGCAACTTGATCAGGAAAGCTAAAAACCTGTAATAGCCAAACTGGTCTAATAATATGGTCACCTGGCCCATGTTAAAAACACAATATACCTACCCTGTTTCTGTAACTTAAATCAAAAAGAATTGAACAAAGAATTGTCGATTTTAAAGAATGGTCACTGAATGTCAAATGTATGGGATTTTTGTGTACGTTTTTGATCTAAGTTTCTGAAACAGGGTATACTCGTAGTTAGTAACCACCCTAATTGTGAAGTTACTATGAACTCCGGAGTTTATCTCGATGGAATTCGCGGGACAGAATTAGCATTTCAAATCGTGAAATTTTGACCCAACCGCGGCCGATCCTGTAGAATAAACGAATTTTGAACTGGTTCCTTTAACTTTGTGGGTGAAGGCTCGACGCGACTAAATATTATTAGAGAAAATTTCCTGAACTGTATAGGTATTTTAGATTAGCATTGAATTATTTGTAACCTTTCTGTTTTTATATTCTTCTATGTTGAAATGTAGTGAGACCACAGTTTTATTTCTGTACTTCAGAGAATCTGTTCTTTTGATAATCTGTCTTTTTGATAATCTGTCTTTATGAGTATAATTCGTTGTACCTAGTAATTGGCGCTTCGGCGCTTGTTATGAGTTATTATGAGACGGTTGTATTTTAACCTCTAACAGAAGAAGAGGGGCGTTATATATTTTACTGTCTGTGTCTGTCACACGTAGCGTAGCCCACGAGCGTATGTTCTGATTGGTGCAGATTTTTGTATGTGCAACTTTTCTAAGTTTAATTGAAATCGGCTTATCCGTTGAAAAGATATGTGGAACTGGTGTTTTTAACATTAATTATATTTGATTTTTTCCCCTCCCTTACGCTTTCTGGACCCTGCAAAGACTCTTCCCACTGGACATGACCTACCCTGGCCAGCGTGGAAGTCGCTTAATTGAATGCGAACTGGACTTGTGGAGCTACCGAGCAAACTATGGAGAACCTTCTTGTATCCCCCTCCAGCCCTAATAGCTGAAGGTTGTGGTATTCATTTCTGGTGAGGATTGCTTTTGCCTACAATTCCTATTTGTTTTTGTTCATTGAAACACCGAATTGTAATTACATGCTAGGTTTAGTTGTGAACCTTTTGCCGTCGTGATTTTTATGCTCTCATTTCCATTTATCTTCTATTTACTCAAGTTTTATTGATATTTTTCTTTGTTTACATTTGGTATATTTATGTCATGTCAAATATAATTTATTTTCTTTCTGTCATTTTTCACAAAGTTTTTAATGCTTTTTCCTTTTTGGTTGCTCTTACCTAAAAAAGTCTTATAATGAAATAATTTCAACCTTTCTTATTTAGCGATATCACTGGTCATATTAAAAAATAAAACTGTTCCAATATTCTTTCGACATTAGATTTTGAATATTTCGGATACCGACCCTATATAAGCCGAAACTAGATCACTTCACGATCATTACATCCTCGACTCTTGAACTAAATAGTAGATTCCATCCTCGACTCTTGAACTGGATAGTTGATAGTATTTCTTTGCCCGTCAGAATTATAAAGTGAAAAGTATTATCTACATACCTACTCGAAGTACGAAGCTCTATCAAGAGGAAATCTCCAGACTTCTTCAGCCTGTAAATTCTGTCTAAGGCAGACCCTCTGACGTCCTCCGACTGCAATTTCCTCCTAAGCCTAGAGGAACCATTTGAATACCGAAGGCAGACCCTCTGACGTCCTCCGACTGCAAATTTCCTCCTAAGCCTAGAGGAACCATTTGAATACCGAAGGCAGACCCTCTGACGTCCTCCGACTGCATTTCCTCTTAAGCCTAGAGGAACCATTAGATTACGGATACATCATTAAATTGACTATCCTGTTATAGCCTCAAATCACAGAAGACTCCGCTGAAGAATCCAACGTTATCTACAGCTCCATTCTTCCAACTCCATTTCTACCCTCACTATTCATTTTTTTTTTTATTTCTTATCTGTTCTTTTATTAAATATTTGTTCTTCTTTTCTTATCTTTTATTGTTCAAGGGCATAAACTGCTAATAGGTAGGTCTCACAACCTGCTTCATTACAAGGTACGTTGGCTAATCTGATCAACCAATGAAAACGCCAAAGATCTCGCAACATACTGGAGTGGGGTGGGTTTAACTACATTCCCCTGACAATTTTTTGTTCTATCAACACGAAGAAGAAGATATTTGATTATTTTTGCCTTCAAATTTAGCGTAGTCGATACGATAGCGCTACGCTATCCCTGTCCGTGTCCCTGTGTTACAATCAATCAATCAATCAAAGTACGTTTATTCATTCGGATATTAGAAAGATATCTCTTTGAAATGTCATTTTTTTTAATATTTAATCTACTTTACTGTGTCTTCGGATCGCGACCTCCATGACATGAGAAGAAGACACAAGAAACTCATGGGGTTTTTTTTTTGTATATTTTTTTTGCAGTAATCATGTGATTTACATTGTCGCATATATATTATTGAAGAAAAGTGGAACTGGAGCAATAATCTATACTATAATAATCCTTACTAGCATTACAAGAGCGAAAGTAACTCTGTCTGTCTGTCTATCTGTTCAAATAAGTTATAATATACAAAATAATAAACATAAAGAAAATAATTTACTTAAAACACTATCTCATCCACAAACACACAACCCGCCCAACACCGCCCAAACCGCCCCGGGACCCACCACCAGAGTTCTGTGGTGCCAGCCTTGCATTCCTTTCCTACACTCTAGAATTTTATTATAAAATTCGTAGGTAGAACCATCTATTTACTCCTTTCCATAACTTATCCTGCTACTTTACCACAGAACTCCATGAATACGCCCCAGGACGAACCGAACGGAGCCGAACGAACCAAGCATTCGCGAACGCGACCGTGCCCCTGTCTGTCCCCGTCTTTCAATAAAGTATTCATTTCCATGGATTTTTATCGTTAATATAATCCGATGTATTATAGTATGCCATCCTGTACAGTTTGCTTTTAATATATGTTTTAAATTTATTAATGGACATGTCACACACATTCTTGGGTAACTTATTATTGTAGAGCATAGATGAGCTAGAGAAGGACCTGTTTATTTTCTGGAGCCTACTCCTAGGCACAGTTAGATCATCTTTATTTCTTAAATTAAATAAATGTATGTCCCGATTTTTAACAAGCTTGTCCTTATTTTTATGGACGTATAAAAGATTTTCGTAAATATATTGTGAATATACTGTTAAAATATTTATTTCTTTAAATTTTTCTCTAAGTGATTCTCTAGGGCCCAACCCGTAGATAGCTCGTACCGCTCTCTTCTGTAAAATGAAGATATCCTTAATATCTGCAGCACACCCCCACAACAGGATGCCATATGACATAATGCTGTGGAAGTAACCGAAATAGACCAGGCGGGCAGTCTTAATATCTGTGAATTCACGAATTTTCTTAACAGCGTAAGCTGCAGAACTTAGTCTAGCGGACAAAGCTTCCACATGTGGGCCCCATTGAAGTTTAGAGTCTAGAGTTATACCTAGAAAGACAGCCTTCTCAACCTTTTCGACTTCCTCGTTATTAATTTTCACTACAGTTTTAACATGTTAAATATTAGGAAGTGTGAATTTAATACATTTTGTTTTGGATCCATTCAGTAAAAGATTATTGGTATTGAACCAATATACTATTTTAGAGAGAGCATTGTTCACGTCGTCTATATTTAATTGGCGTCTTTTAACTTTAAATACCAATGAGGTATCATCTGCAAACAATACTATGTCATGTTTGTCCCTTACTAGGTAGCTTGTGTATGTGTAAAGACCTAACTGTGGCATATTTAATGTATAAACAATACTATCTCATGTTTGTCCCTTACTAGGTACCTTAAGTATGTGTAAAGACCTAACTGTGGCATATTTAATGTATTTCCCCAATAGAATGCTGACTTTTGAACCTCCCAGTATAAATACCATGGTTTAATCTAACTAAACTGGTGTAGCAGACTGATTCTAACTCAGTAACTGGCAACAAGAGCAGACATCGTTCCACCTCCTTTGTACTTCACATCCGTATTCACTTGTCCTGCAGATTAGATTTGAATACCATTCAAATTTGCATGAAATGAAACTTCTCCAACGCTACGAGTAAAGGGGACCTACTATGGTTTGAAGAAATATGTTTTTTTCTTTCATTCGGTGATGTGTACCACTAGTAATATAATCTATACTAATATTATAAAGAGGTTACGTTGGTAACATTTATGTATGTATGTATCTCCGAAACCACTAAACCGATTCCAAAAATTATTTCACCAATAGAAAGCTACATTACGGTTCCACTTCTTTCCGCAATTGCGGAGAAACGAAAATTGTATCCTGTACAAGTCTTCCAAGCTTACCACAATTCCGAAGTGTCAGAAGAAAATTTGGTTATGGATTCGATGTTATTACCTGAACAAAGACCTACACATTTCTTTCTCTCAAAGTTAATTTATAAATAATTGTCTATGGATTCGAAGTTAGTGGTCCGATCCGAAAGAGAAATAAAGTCGAGTCATAGCAGAAGCTTCGGTCGTATACAACTTTCAATAGTTCGTTCGTTCGTATAAACAGTAGGCCCCCGGGACTTGAGAAATATTTGTTATTGTAAAACATCATATCGCATGCGATGCGGTTGTTTGTATTTGTTCCGTGAGATTGTTTCGCTTATTCTGTTTGACCTGATTTTGTTAAGACTACGTAGATAGATAGATTAACGCTTTATTTGCACAACTTAAAGTACAACACAGTCATATTACAATGCATTAAGTATAGAAACACAAAAAGCTTAAAAATAGAACGTTGCACAAATGGGCGACCTTATCGCTAAAAGTGATTTCTTCCAGGCAACCATAGGAAGGAGATGAACTGTTTAGCTTGAAACGGTAGGTAGATATCTAATAGTAATATTTTTGGTAGTCACAAATAGTGTTAAATTTCGTTTTAAAGTGATACCCTTTAGATGTGTTAACTTTAGGTAGAGTGAATAGAGCTTAAAGTTTTGTGGTTTCGGAATTTTAGTGTACTATCTAGCAGACTAATGAACCTGAAGTTTTGTATTCACGTAGGTAATAGTTATTTTAGATATTGCTATCGTTGCGTCAAGTTGCGTGCGACTAGCGTACCCTCCCGGTTTCGCACAGTGCATGTATCACACATCCCTTCCATTCTTTCATACCTTCCGCTTGAATTACTCTATCTATAAAAAAAACATCATCAAAATCCGAGATCTAAGCATACTTAAAGGGCCAGACAGCGAAAGCGCCTTTTTTTACACTAATGTAGTGATTTGAGGACAATCTAGTGCAATAGGATAGTACCTATGAGTATTTTCCAACTCGAACGATAGAAGATCCTGGGGTCACACTTATGCTCAGCAGTGTCCTAGTACACTGGCTGGCCCCAAACTTGAATTACAAAGAAAACATAAAATGTTGTTCAAACGACTGCTCGTCTTTTATTTAAAAAGAGCCTCACGTGAATTCGTTTTCCCGATGCCCAATATGCCCTTGTTCTTTTCAATTTAAGATTATGCGCAAAGCTATAAAATTGTAAGCTTATGACATGGCGTGCTAAAGTTTAGCCGTTTGAAACGTCTTTGTTTATTCACTACTGTAATATTACAGAGGTTTGCATGTGAATTATAAAAGGCAGTTTATGATGAGATTTTCATAACTAAAACACGTAAATTATGATGAAAAACATTCGTTTTTCTACCTTACATCGTTTAATTAATGTTATTGGTAACAAAAGTCACAAAAACTAAGTAGATACTGATAGTTAACTTTAACTACGTAACATTAAATTTAACTATTTTAGTTCTTTTTCTGTGAATGTGTGTTGTTAAACCAAATATAATGTTTGTTTATGTAAATCTGTTTATGCAAAAAAGCAGCTTAGTCTATCTAGTTTAGCGAAAAGTCGCTGTTTCGTTTTCATTTTCCTTCTTAAATATGATCGATCATCTATACTAATATTATAAAGCGGAAGAGTTTGTTTGTTTGAACGCGCTAATCTCTGGAACCACTGGTCCGATTTGAAAATTCTTTCGGTGTTGGATAGTCCATTTATTGAGGAAGGCTATAGGCTATTTTCAATCCCGATATTCCCACGGGATCGGGACTTATGCGGGTGAAACCGCGGGGAGCTGCTAGTGTATTATAATTTATTGAGGAACTCATTTGCCTATCAATGTTTGGCGCGGTCATTACTCGGATCTTTTATACCAGATGTAGTTGACTATACTGTGTGTGTTTGTTACTCAATCACGTAAAAACCGCTAAACCGATTCCCATGAAACTCGGTATCTAGATAGCTGGAGACCTGGAATAACACACAGGCTACTTTTTGTCCCGATATTCCTTCGGGATCGGGACTTACGCGGGTGAAACCTCGCAACTAGTAAAATATAATCCCAATAAATAGAATATTTAATCCTTGTTGTAGGTGGTGTAGGTCAATTTCCTTCGACACTTCTATCGATACGTTCTGATTTGATCGCGTGACAGCCTCCACGCCGACCGCCGCCGCCCCGCCCCCGCCCCGCCCCGTCGCCGCCGCGGTATCGGTCGGTTCCGCCAAAAACATAATTAAGAGTCTCCCCAGAGTTGGCAACTTTAATCGAATTACGAACAACCGAAGATTAACTTGCTTCGTGCGGTTTTGTTCAACCCAACCTATGGGAACCGGCTTAAACGAAAATAAGAAAATAATATTCCTACTTTAGTAATGTTTTATACTTCATTTACTTCGCTTTGAAATGTTAGCTATTTACTCTGCACTACAATAAATTAGATATTTTTAGTTTTTAGGTAACTTAAAAGGCATTTATGAACCAAAGCACATTAATACAGAACCCTCGGTGTACGAATCCGACTCGCACTTGACCCATTTTTTTTACTAATAACAGAATGGCGCATTTAAATTACGAAATTGGTTAGCACTACATTACAGGTTTTATTAACATGGTAGAAAATGTAGTGTGCTACAAGCTTCGGTCTCGAATTTAAAATTCTTTAAACATACAAGACATGCCAGGCTATGCCCAATATTAAAAAAAAATAGGGATATAACTATAGCCCAGTGATGTGATAGTAGTGGATTGGCTACTGGCTATGTTGTTTTCATCCGTAGATTTCTAAATAGTTCTATCCGATCCGGTTTTTGGCCTTGGCTGCATTTTATAGTGCAGACAGGGACAATCGCCGGCTTGGTGTTCACTTCATAGTTTGGGAGTAAAATTGTTATTGAAATGGCTCCATAGCCCCGTGATGCTGGACGTATAACAGACAATAATAGGGATAAAAACTCATAGAAAAGATGGGCTTCTCCATGCGACTATAGAATTAAACAAACCAATATTTACAAATGAGAAAACAAATATTTTTAAATTACCTTCACATTTCGGCAACGGGTTACACCGACCGTGATCGCAAGAAGACACCGAAGAAATAGTATAAGTTTAAAAAGTGTCTAAGAAAACAATATGATCAAATGCTATTGTTTAAAGTTTATTTTTGTTTTCGGTGTGCAAGTTGTTGTAGCATGAACTCAAAGTTGTTATAAATGTATCGTTACTTTTATACCGGACATAAAATAAAATAAGTTCCATGTTAGACCGCAAAAGCTTAAAACTAAACGTTGGAACGAAGTTTCGCTAAAGGTTTTGCTGTGTTATTCTACAACTAGTTTTATTCTAAAACTAAACAGACTGACTGAGTTTCCTGTACCTATAGTAGGTACCTACATAATACATGTAGGTACCCATCGGCCAAATACTAGAACGCTATTCAAACTTTAAGAACTACTTAACCTGTTAGGCATTTAAGCAGCTCCTAAACTCAAAAAATCACATAATTTTGTATTTAGAAGCTGCTCAGTTATTTGAGTAGCCCTGAAATTTTAAATAGCGTTTCAGTATTCGATCGTAGACCGTCGATCTGATACTATACCGGGGATTCCCAAACTTATTTTGTCTACTGCTCACTTTGAGAATATTTTTAGCGCCCCCTTTTTTCCCCTACCTACTCAAAAACACTGTTTCATCCAGGAAGGTACACATCGGGTTATTTAACAAAAACTTGTTAAAAGATGATTCTTAGTAACAATAACTAAAGTTTAACAAATCATGTTTAAAAGTTCACTTCTACGATATCCAGGAATTGAGAAAGTATGAAAAATTTGCCGTCACCAGTTTCCAGTCAGCAGATATTATTCAAAACTGGTTAACAAAACAAACCAAATTGCTTATATAAATATTCAAAGACCCAAAAATATAGCCGAGACAAATTCCAATTAATGAGTACTTAATACCTTCCTAATAAATAAGGATGTTTGTTTTTGATTTCGTTTTAATTAAAATATTTTTGAATAATTTCGGTAAGTACGCTTTCTGTCGTCCGCAAAAGGGTTTGCCCTTTCGACTCGAGAGATTGCCTGTTTATAGACCTACCAAGCATTGTAAAATTAGCGACTTGGATTTCTATATTTCTCAGTAATTACAAAATATACGGTAATATGTAATTCAGTTATTTTGATTAGGTACCCTTTGTATTGTCTTTACTTTTTATGTTGCTGTTATTTTTTTGTATGTTTTGTTGGCAATATAATATTTTCTATTTCTATTTTAATTTGGTCGTTTTCTTTTTTTTTAAACACGATAGATGAGATCACTATCTCTGATCACAAAACATGAGCGAGCGTTTTACATCACCACAAGACACGCTCATCTAATAAAAGAAGGAAGTCAAACGCGTCTTTCTTATTAGCTGCACCGGCCAATGTATCGGAACACGGACTAGTCCGCTTGACTTACGGACTAGTCGCACTACGACTTGGACCGGTGGGTAACAAGCCGTGGTCGTAGCCTCCCACCCCTTTTGACCCCTTTTGGTCGCCTTTTACGACAGGTAGAGGATACCGTGGCCAGATTCTTGTATCTCTTTTTGGCCACAGGGCCCATAATTTTAATGTAAAGGTGCGTACAAACTGGTGAAACGTAACTTGAAATGTATAACGCTACCTTGCATTGCATGTTCGCTACAAGCATGGACGCTTAGCGCGCTTTTACCGCGCATTCACTGCGAACCTCCCGCGTACGTCAGTTTCCGCCATTTTACCCTTTGTTTTTTTAAAGACATTTAAATCTACATATTAGACCTCTGCGAACAACAAATTTACTAAATATTGACCAACTAATCCCAACCAAACCTGATTAACAAAACTTAGATCTAAAATGTGAAATACGTTATGAATTACTAACTTTTAGAGTTTCAAACGTTAAGATTCAAAATTCACTACGCTTTTGTTCGAGATTATAAGTTAAAAGTTCTGTTCTTCCCTCGACAAGCATATCTTATCCCTTGAAAAGAAACTTGTTCTGAGACCTCGCCGTTATCTTGATAAGCGATATTTAAAAACAATTTTCGGACAAACTCGGAAGATACATCTGAAAGTTTCTCGTAGGCAGTGTTATGAATCGGCTAAGTTTTTGAACAATGTGTCACCTGGTAAGGGGTCTAATCCAATTTTTTGTGGGAAATTGTGTCTTGTGCATCAGTAGACCATAATGTCGGCCTTCCACTGCGAGCGGAGCGGAGTTAAAAATGTGTCAGTTTAACATACAACGATTGTTTTCATAGCGCGAAAGAGTTGAATGACTATGAAAAAACAGTTGTATGTTGATACAAATCATAACAGATGATGTATTTCTGTTGCCGTTATAACAACAAATACTAAAAACAGAATAAAATAAATATTTTAGTGCGACTTCCATACAACAAACGTGTTTTTGTGTCAAAATGGTACGCAACCTTTCGTCCGATTTGCACGTGGCCGGTTTTGGTTTTAGCTATTTTTGATTATTTAGTGTCTAAAATTATCACTGATTAAATGTCTTCTTGTCATAAAGAGTTTCATAAAGATCAGGTAAATACAGCAAATCAAAATAATTTATTTCCATTTCTTCCTTGACCTAAAATAAGTTCCTACGCTTCCTCCTAACAAATTAAGTTGCTGGCGAACTTCGAAAAATACCTTTCCTTTGAGCAAGATTATCGTAAAGCAGGTCGATATCCTAATTCAATATTTGTTCACTTCCTCCAAGGACCTACCTAAACCTAGTTAAGTAATTCGATGAATACATTCGCAACAAGAAGCGAGCGTGCCACGGAAATCATAAAACCAAACAAGATAGATAGATAGATAGATAAACACTTTATTGCACCAAAAACACATACTTAATACTAATTATACAAAGAATAACTTTAAACTATAGTGGTACAATGGGCGGCCTTATCGCCTATGGGCGATCTCTTCCAGGCAACCAATAGACAGACATGGAAAAACTAGCTTCTTTCGAAGACCTTAATTATTTATATCTCTTAACTAGCAGAGTTTCGTAGTTTCACCGGCGTAAGTCCCGATCCCGCGATTTTTTTTCAATAAACCTTTTCTTAGTGGATACCAACAGACCACAAAGAACTTACCCAAATTTCAAGTCTCTAGGACGAGCGTTATGGGCTCAAAGTTGATATATAGGTAATTATTGGATGTTTTCTATGTATTATATGTATGTATTTACAAATCTAATATATAAAATTTCCATGTCACAGTGTTAGTTACCGTACTCCTCCGAAACGGCTTGACCGATTTTTATGAGATTTTGTATACATATTCAGTAGGTCTGAGAATCGGCTACTATCCATAATTTATAAGGCAAAACCACGTTTGCCGGGTCAGCTAGTAAAGAAATAATATGTAGTATATCCGTTGTCTTGTATCCATAGTACAAGCCTAGTGCTTAGATTGGGGCTAGATTGCGCTGTGTGTAACGTCGTACAATATTTATTATTATCTATTAAGTCAGTTAATCAATCAGACAGGACTTTGAATTTGATATTTATAGATAAATAACATACAAACATACATTCCATACAATTATGGATTACAAGAAAGGACCTAAATCTATAGACACCAGTAGGGTAATTATATTAGTGACACGTTCACAAAATTTGGGATCAATCAATCATGTATAATCCAATATTTGTCAAACACACGGTACGGAACCCCCTGCGCGGGGCGAGAGGGGGCGGTAATTATAAGTTATTAATGACAGGGGTTTTCCGCTTGTCATTGACCGAACGACCGGCGACCGACGACGCTCGATCGGCCGCGACCCACCGCATACAGAAACAATAATTATTTTAATACAGAATACATAGTTAACATACGTACGTGAAATCATGTCAAGGTGGATCACGTCTCACATTGTAGCGACAATTAAAGTGTATTTTAAACTTCAGGCGGTTACAAGGCGTTATATTATAATAGTCACTGCAGCTTTGGTAATAATCTCAATAATGCTGATATATCGCCAGATTGTATATGTTATAGGCAATGTGTATAATCCGGCATTGTATAGAATGCCTAGGCATTGTATACATTGCCTAAAACGTTCAGGCAATGTGTATAATACGATTCATTTCATACATTGCCTAGGTATTGTATAAAATGCCCGAAGCGCATCAGGCAAAGAGTATAATGAACGACGGCAGCGGTCGCCGAAGCGCCTAATACTATAAATAAAAACATTATTAACATTTATTTCATATACAGTGCGATTTTTATACATCACGCCTTTTTTATTTACAGAATAAGGCGCTGTGTGTAATCATGTTCTAACATTAACCTAACCTAACCAAGTCGGGGTGCTCCGTTTAGTTTTTCCGTGCTTTAGATAGTTAGATAGCATCGGGATTTTAACTGTAAATATTTTAATATCAGATACCTATTCGAATACGCACCCCCCCAAACCCCCTGCTAATATATAAAAGCTTATTTTAAATGAAAACTGTTGGTTTTTTTTGTATCATGATCAAATTTCCATAATCAAGTGGTAAGAAATGAACAGGGCGACTTTCTGCAGCAATTTTTTGGTACGGTCAAGTGCACTTAGACCTTTACACTTGCCATTCGATTTTGTCCTAATATCGCAGAAGATAAGAGAGGTGGAAATGTCAAAATGTAAAGCTCTACGTGCACTTGACTGTACGTTGTAAATGTAAATGTTTATCCGAAGGGAACTGCTATGTGAGAAACGCTGTCAACGCAAAAAAACACATTACATACATTACCCATGCGTCAACCGGCATTCTATACAATGCCTAGGTATTCCATACATTTCCTAGGTAAAGTGTAAAATAGTTTGAACATTCAATATCATTTCACACATTGCCTGGACGACCCCGGCATTCTATACAATACCTAGGAAATGTATAGAATGCCTGCATTATACACATTGCCTATAACATATACACGCAACCACTAGGCCATAGCATCTTTTAATGGCCTTTTGGTTTTAAGTGCTTATTTCAGGGTAACAGAAAGAAAAGTAAAAAAGCTCGTAAAATAAATAATCTTCTTTTTTCGTATACGTATTTCGTGTGACTCACCTAGTGTTAGAGTTGTTCAGGTCGCCCTAAGGCCTCTAACTTGACCTAACGACTGTCATCAAAGATGACAACCGGGATCACCTGCTTATCGTGCTTTCCGAAGCACGGAATAAAGATAATGCGTTCCTTATAGTCAACCCAGTTGCTTGAGCTCACACGGCGTAGTTAGTTGGCAACGCCCCGCTAGAGAAGAGGTGGTCATGGGGTCAAGTCCCACAAGGATGAATTTTGGAAAAAGGATTTATTCTAAAATACAAGCAAAAAAAAAGTTAAAAGCAGCGGGTTGACCTATCAAACTACTGTATTAAGAGGACAGTCTCCATTCTCTTTCTCCATACAAACGTAGTCGACGTTTTCCTCCCGTGATAAAGACATTAGAGAAAATATGTTTATGCCATAAAACCTATATCTGTCATGACTATGCATCTACCTTTTGATTTTTTTCAATTTCTAATTAGAATGGTAATAAAAATTTAAAAAAATTAAAAGGTAGATGCATCGTCATGACAGATATATGTTGTCTAATGTCTTTATCCAGGGAGGAAAACGTCGACTACGTTTGTATGGAGACTGTTCTCTTAATATAACACCTACATTGTAGAGAGCTCAAAATAGAACTCTAATATTAGGTGAACTATGATATTCAACATCAATAAATGTGGTCAAATATACCTATTATGATGAATCCGGGCAATATTGATGTAACGTAATGATTTCATTCCATTCAATGTTTGTAATGTATCCATCGCTGTAGAATTTGTTTGCTTTTACGAGTAAATAAAATTTTGTTTGGACAATGGGGGCAAAGGGCAAAGCAACAAAGTAAAACAAATTTAAAAAAAACGTTGATTTGAAATCGAAAGTTTAATAAAATATATAACTCGGCTTTTGTACTATTTTGTACAATAACCATTTTTGCTATATTCATGATCTCTTTTTCACAATTTTCACGCTTATCTATCGTTTAAAAAACATAAGTACCTACCTATAGTAATTTTATACCTACGGTCCTACCATGTTAATTTGTATTTGTGTTTTGTATACCAATGTTTAAAATTAATATGAATTAAGTAGATCCTTAATCGATTTTAATGTGCGTAAATCTGAGAATCAATCAAAAATGATCTGACGACCCTTAGTGCAATCTAAATTTAACTCGAGAACCCTGAGAAGTGAATCTTCTTTTACAAAATTTAATATAGGCACAGGCAACGATTGCTTCTAAGCCAATATTATCTAAACAGTTATGAGTACTATGTTCGCGGCCTATGTTACAATCTGCAAATCTTCTTGGTTAATTTAACGGACTCCAAGGACGCGGACATGCCAAAGATTGGGAAACTATAGCAAATGCAATATTTATATTTTAAATATCATGTTTATAACCGATTGGCTTCCCAAAAACCGAAAGAGGTTTTAAATTATTATTATTAAATTATTTTCAGGTATGTTCACCGATTACTCTAAGAAGGCTTGACCAATTAAGATGAGTATTTTTAATTTGAAGGCTCTAAGTTGGTCCCATAAATTATCATATACATTTCATAACCAAAGTACGACGCAGCTCTTCGTATGATCAAAGTTGTATTACCTACCTTACTACCTACGCTATATGAGTGACATAACTTGTCATCCTCTTCTCATTATATACTCGTGAGCGTTAAGTTTGTTATCTTCTGTACATTTTCGTTAGCTTCCAAGATATGTTAACTTGGATCTTACAAACAGTCAAGTTCAAGTTTCCAACTAATTATTGTCTAAGTTTCGACAGAGTTAGTTATGTAAATTTATACCTAACTTTAGTGCTTCGTTATTATTATGTGTTTGTCCTATTTTAAGGCTGATTTAATTAGTACATCCATTTTATTTCCATTTTATAGCCGAGTTGAACTGCAAAGTTCGCCGGTAGCTTTCAATACGAGGTCTTATTCGCAAGAACGCGAGAAGGTGCTATCTTAATTTCGATTTGTCGGGAGACTTACCCGTTGCGTAGCGGCTACCGCGCTGGTTTGAGGTACGCCGGGTACTTACATTTTTAAACGCATTTCTTCAAAATCAGTATTTCCTAAGTGTGGTAAACATGAAGAAATTATGTTTAAAATAAGGCTATCAAATTAATTATGAGGTTTTATGGTATAAATTAAATCATTTTTGAATGATTATATCTCACCCGCCCTCTATTCCCACGGGATCTCGACTTACGCGGGTAAGACCTTGGCACGCAACTAGTATAATATGTTAAGGTCTATATAATACCAGACAGAAAAGTAAAACAATTTCAGAGCAAGACGAATCTATCCATTAATAAAAATAATCAGTCCTAACGTCTTAATCACCGCTGTAATTAAGCAAACAAAAAGTAATTGTTAATACAGTCTTCCGAGTCAATCAACATTATAGACTTTCTTTTACAGGGATTTTATAGCCTTAAGATGTCCCTTTAAACCGAACGAATAAAATGTAGGGAAATAAAATTGCAGAAAGATTACTTGATATTTTTTTCTCTTACTTACAGATATTATTGAAAAGAGAAGCCACAGATATGCACTCATACTTTTAGCGTATTATAAAAGACTAGCTTCGTCCCACAGTTTCACCCGCGTAAGTCCTGATCTCGTGGGAATATCGGAATCAAAAACAGAAGAAAAATCTAAAGTAAACTCACACCTTATGGTAAAATAAACGATACGGTCTAAGATATAGCACAATCACCAAGAAGATACACGTTCACTCGTGAATTTTTGAGACGAACTCTAAGTTATTGCGTGAAAAGTTTTTAGTCTTAGGACAAATTTCTTCCGCCTCTCTTTAGGACTAAGTCAAAATTAAGCATTGGTTTTTATTCTGTTTTCGCGATGTTGTATTAAAATTAAAGACATTTTTCGGTTTTAATCGCGTGGTGTTTATTACTTTTAGCAATGTTTCAACGCTCAACGTTTCAAACTTATTTTAAGACGTTTTTCGGTATTAACACCACGCGATTAATACCGAAAAACGTCTTTAATTTCAAAATTAAGCATTTTGATAAACCATTATCCTTTTATCAGTTTCATCATGTCAAGCACAGCAATCGTAAAGGAACGTCTTAACAGAAACAACAAAGAAAAAATTCTTCAAGGGGAATCGTTTAGAATTTATTAGAAACGAGAGAACCTTGTGAATTGTCAACAATAAGCTTATTGTTTGTGGACTTATGACGTGAATAAATATTGTTAATGTTGCTCTTATTTCGGAAATTGCCGTTTTCAAACACCTGATTTCAAAGCGTTTATTTTGTCCAATTACAATTAATTCATATAATAGTGGAAAATAAACCTTAATAGCCTTATTAATAAACGTGGAATAAGGTCGGAGTAATTTTATCACTTTTTGTTTCTTTCTGTCAACTTTGAAAGTTCTTGTCACGGAAAAAGACAAAGCATGTTCTCACTGCTCCTACCTTACTTTATTAATAAGGCTATATAAGATTGAAATGCCCAATTAATTATAGGGTATATAATATTAATAATCATCGTTCTATAGTCTGATTTAAAACTAGCCCATAGAGTATGCTTCTGTTTTAAGCATTAGACATTTTATGAACCCATACTTTTCGACGTATTTAAAACATAAACACAACGCGATTTAAATCGGAAAAAATGGGTTTAATTTCAACGTCGTGAAAACGTGAGTCTGATAAAGCAGTACTTCCTGAACCATTTGGCCGCATCATAATAATTATTTTATATTCATATCATTATACAAGTTCTTACTGAATAAAATGCTGAAACTACTGAAAGATCACCTATCCTTCTCTTGGCTCTATTACTCTATCTATACACTCATAATATTTATATTTGACTCCTTTGAATACTAGTAATGGTTGACATAGTAGGTTACTGTCGTACCCAAAACAAGTTCAGTTAAAAGCCTAAAAGGACGAGAAAACACAAGTCCTTTCACATCTACATAGAAAACAAGATCTTTTAAAACTGTTTCTGTAAATTCCCCCACATTTCCACACTCCCACGTTAATACAGTAAGAATATTCGTTCCTATCAGGGCTCAATTCAGTCCTAAATTAACACGTCATTAAGCTGTGCCCTGGGTAACTGCCCATTTGCTCTACCCTGGGTAAATGGCTATTTGGGAACCTGAAGATACCGTGTATTACAGAGTTACTTAATTTCGCTGAGGGAGAGGTGTTCTTCCTGAGATAGGGTAAACATTAATCTGGGAACGACACGCCCTCACCCTGATAACAAATTAATGTTAGGGTCCCTGTGGTTACGGCCTGTAAAGGCTATAAAGCTCGAGATAAATTCATAAAACATTTCATAAATTTTTGTGTTAAAACATATTTTCCATTAAATTATTCCCATTAAAATAACAGCAATAGGTTCTTTACTGTCAATAAATATCATCAGACAATGAAATCGAACATTACCGGTTATCAAACGAAATGAATTCACATCCACGAATGACTACAATTATAATTACAAAACCATTTTCAATTGTACTATTGAATAATTCGGTCCCAATTCGTGTTTCAAAGCCCTGATGACAGCCTATTGAGGGTGACTACATCGTGTATTATTGAAATTACTATTCATTGATAAGCAATGCAGAGTTTTTTATTTACTCTGTAATTAATTCTTAATTTTTATTGCACTTAGACTATAAAAAAACAAACGCCAAAAAATGCTATAAACATTCAACTAAAAATCAAAAATATTCGATACATATTAAAAACATCGAAACTTACCTAACACACGCAAAGCAACAACTTTGTCCACTCGAACTCGTAACACAACACAGATTGCAAATGTCTCTCGAAAGCCAGGAGCAGAGCTGACACGTCCTCCTCGCTCGGAGGCTAGCCGGGTACTGCAGAAGGAAGGAACCTGAACCCTCTACATCCCGCATCCGAAGGAAGGGTGTACGCATGCGTCAGTTACAAGACCCGAGTGGATAGTCAGCTGACGGGCGGTAACTAGTAACTAAGGTCACTGTGTCACTAGATACACTGCTTTTTAATAGTTCTTTAACACCTTAGATTTCTATTTTTCAAAATATTTCTTTTTTCACAACCAAGTAAGTCACGGTGAAAGAAAACATCGTGAGGAAACCGACATGCCCTAGGACTCACCATAGTCCGAAGGCATGGGACATTCGCCAATCCGAAGTAGGCTCTCGTGGCGTCTTACAAGGCCCTACTCTTAGAGTGGTTAGGCAGTAGCTTAACTCGTCTAAGAGAAGGCCCTTGCCTTGCAGTGGGACAAATTACCGGGCTAATTAATAAGTAAGTACGAGTAAGTACCTACATATCACGAAGTCCAGTGTTCTTGTTTCACGTCTTCCTTCTCCTAGACGAGCGGGTCACATCTTAGACCAAATCATCCCTTATGATCAGGTGAGATAGTGGTCTTACGCTCACCTATCGTGTGTAAAAATACATAATTCTTTTATAAGAATCACATTACTAAAATGTTGAAAGGTCTACATTAAAACTTTACACGGGAGAGCTTAATTTATCCATAAATATTACAAATTCGACATATTAAAACTTATTTGAACAAATCCATACTATGTGATTTACGTCATAATACAGAAGTTGGATTTCCGTTTTTTTTATTACATTCTGGCTGGGTCCTGCGGTTTTACCCCCTTTCTTAGTAGATACCTATAGACATGACAAAAACTCTCTCCAAATTTAAGGTCCCTAGAACCAGCGGTTTGGGCTCTGCGCTGATATAAAATATAGTTCAGTCAGTAAGTCAATCAATCAATCAGTCAAGACATTGAATTTTATAAGTAACTAGCTATGTCCCGCGGTTATACCCTCATATTTCCCGATCCCATGGGAATTTCGAAAACCCTTTCTTATCGGATGCCTACATCATATGAAAAACACCCCTTCCAAATTACAGCTCTCTACTATCAGCGGTTTAGGCTGTGCGTTGATAGATCAATTAGTCAGGACTAAGCCTTTTATAGATATACCTAGATAGAAAATTTTATCTCTGCTGGTACATGGCAAAGTATACAGTAATCGTGTCTAAATTAGGGCTATAACATGAACCTGTAGAAGTGATGTTCAAATGTAAAAAATAAATAAATGACAAGGAAATGGCTCCGTCACGTTTTATAGAAGGTAAAGTTGCTGTAACGTTGGCAGTCATTATCGTAAAAGTAAAATTTGATGGGCGATCATAAGACATTATGCCGTTTGACATGACAAGATGACGGCAGATATCTAAAACAATTTTTAAACACTAAAATGTACCCAGCTAGGCTAGCATAGCAGCACATATCGTGCACGTGCTGCCATGCTAGCCTAACTGGGTACATTTTCGTTTTGTCGAGTCGACATAAATGTTCCGTCTCTTTTTCTCGTCGATTGAAAGAAAAAGACAGAACATTTATGTCGAATCGACAAAATGCATCTCCTGCTGTAATGTTAGCTTAGCAGGAGAACCTGGTAAACTGTCAAGCCTTCAAAACGTTAAGTTTAAAAAATCGAGAACGAATTTCTTATCCTTAATTTACACGATAGAAGTATTTGACTATACTATCCCCACCCCACCTAATGGTAGGTAATGTAACACTCTCATCTAGAAGAGGGGAGACGGCAGTGGGACAAAATCCGACCCGTCTTTCCTAGTGGCTGCACCGGTCTACGTATCGAAGCACAGAAGAGTCGCCTTGGCGCTACGCCACTACGAAAACCAGTAGTGTACGTAGTTTAGTGTTTATAGAACACTTGTTATTTCTTCATAGCACCATTCTCTATGTTCATAATTTATCCAAAGAGCGGGCCACATTATCGTAAACCATGTTTACAGCTCCCCCGAGATTCTCTGCTTGTGTACAACGTTATGATGGCCACACCGACCACTTTGCACTTTACGGTCACTTTGATAATTTCATGGGAAATTACAGTATAATAACCTAATACATTTTGGAATTTGTCATCTTGACAGAATTGTTTAAGGGACAAAAGAATCGCTCAGAGGGCTACGAAGAGCTATGCTATGCTTGGAGTACGAATAAAATACAGAAATCCGTAGAAGAACCAAAGTCACCGACTTAGCTCTCAACCTCACAGCGGCTGCAAGGAACTAAACATAATACTACTTTTCCTTAGGTAGGTAGCATCATAAAGGTAGACATTATAGCAATAAACTCCATTCATAATGAAAACAATAACGCTACGAGATACATTAAACCGCCTCTTTACATACCTAAGATTAAATGAAACATTTTTATTAAAAGCACAAAAAGTCAGGGTACCGCATCCATAATTGTTCCTACCTTGTTCTTATACATTGAATTTGGCGTTGTTTTTCGGAACTCTATGCCGGACTGTAGAAAAAAACGGCTTTCGTAAAAGGCGACTAAGGGATCTGGGGAAGACTAACGAATTTAGAATTCTCCCTGGGCGGTGGCGGGTGTACTACTTGGATATGTATGATTTCAACCAGGAGGCTGTAAAAATATTGCCAAATCTATTTGCAGTAAGTCAATGAAAACTATACTGCTCGGAGCAAAAATAATTGAACGTAAGAGCAGAAAAAAGAAGACAGTAGTGGTATGTCAACACCGGGCTGTAGTAGGACATATCAAAGACCGAGTATCATTTTATTTCACTTTCATTTTTCAACTAGATCAGAGTTTCCGACCGCAATATCAACGCAGAGGCTAGCTGCTGCCGGCTCCTAAAATATTCAGTGATATTAAAAAATCCGATACATATGGTGCTCGATTCTGTTTGCTCGACATTTTTTTTGGAAATTTTACGGTATTATTGTTTCAGTATTCAGCAGCTAAGGTTAGGTATTTTTTATTTAAAAAATCTTGTTTTCGCTATTTTAAATTGTAATTGAACTAATTTTCTAGTTTTAATCGCGTTGCTTTTATTTTTTAATTAAAGCATTTTATCAATGCTCAACGTTTCGAGATCTTTACGGATATATTCCTTAGGGTAGACTCCTTATGGTCTCCGAAATAGAGAACAAAAATAAATACTTACAAAAATTTTCTCGGTAATAAATAAACTTTTCTTGATAAACACAGTAATAACTGTTATTATTTTAATATTTATATCCTCAACTTTCACAATCAATAATCCTGCGAAATTAAAAATAAACAAAATCAAAATACCAGTCGGTTTCAAAGCTAGGTATAGGTAGGTTATGTAAAAGCATTATAGTTGGAGTGTTCGGATTTACCCTTTTAATCCGACCTGTTTTGCTATAAATAAATAAACTACAATTTATACAGTTTCTATTCGAAATAAACCGTATTATGTAAAGAGTGGTTGTGGACTTAAAACAAAACAGTCGCATTTGGAGGTTGACAAGATATGAAAAGTCTTCTAGGTGTTTTTCTATCATTTTCTTTACTTTCTTTTCTTTTTCGTATAGTGGTGAGGCTCACCTAGTGTTATAGTTTTCAGGTCTTTAATTTTTTGTCATTTTCTTTACTATGAAATTACTATCCTCTACGGTTTTATAAGCTGTTTGTTTATGTCCTAATACTACATAAATTATTCCAAAGGTATAAAATATATATTATCGCTGTCGATGCAACTAGTAACATAATAGGTACATCCATCTCCTCGCAATATTTTGTAGTTAAAATACGTCTACAAAAAATCACTCGCGGCGAGAAATCGCATCTCAGGGCCTGCGTGTAAACAAACTTCACCACGCAAGCTACTGTTCCCACTCTGAGCTATGAATTGAAGAATATATATTGTTTCCCTGCTTAATATTTTCGACCTCAGATTCGTTTGGCTCCTTGCATCCATCCTTGCAAATGCTCACGATTTTAACATTAGTGGCTTAGTTACTAGTCCGAAATTTCAGTAACTAGCCCCGCGCTAACGGGACATTCATTTGAATACACTAATTTAATGTCGAAATCTTAGTAGCCTTAACCAACTATCTTCACTTAGTTAAGTTATGGTAACATGGTTGACATGTCGAGGTAATAAATAATAATACGTGATTAAGACCCGGGAAAATCAAACTAGGTATGTGTGTTAACAAATTGTGTAAATTCTAATAAATTTATCTTTACTTAACTAAATGATCTATCGCCCGATCTCTAGTCTGCAATCCATGTTTCCCGCGAAGGCTCATTCTATAAATCCTATTTCCACACACAGCCGCATTTCCCAATTTGTAAATTAACTTATTGTTTTCAAAATGCATGAACATTTGTATACGGGCAACTAGCGAGACAGCCATTTTATTTCCATCCCGCTTGGATTAGTGAAAAGGTCTTTATTAGTAAATAGCTGTATTTTATTGTGTTCACTGAACTCCATTATACAAGTACGCTGGAATTGGTATACCATACAAAATGACATTAGATCTTTGTGCCGATTTTATTAGCACCATGTTACTTTGTTAGCGTGGAACTAATAGTTCCGTGGACGGTCACCAGCACTTTCAATAGAAAATGCGCGACAACAGCGCAACATGGCGCTAATCAAGTCGGTACAAAATTTAGTGCGCTATGACCTGTCTAGCGACTTGTACCATGGAGGTCAGTCATTGTGTTACATTAAGGGACTACACAATATTATGAAGTTTTAACCAATTTCATTTCAATTCTGTGTCGGCGACCTCTGTGGCATGTCGGGTAAATGCACGACTGCGATGCAGAAGGTTGTAGGTTTGATTCCCGTCGGGAGCAATTATTTATGCTTAAAAATAAATATTTGCTTGTGGTCTGTGTCTCGATCTATAATGATGATGATGATAATAATATATAACATATGTATGTTGTTTTTGTATTTATAAAAGAAAAGATCGTGTATCGAGGCTCGGCAGTTTTTTTTAAACCGAGTGCATAGTTTGTGGTAGATGTGTTACCGGAAATGTATGTAATCCGTCATTATATAGAATTCCTAGGAAATGTGTACATTGCCTAAAATCCACAGGAAAAGTGTAAAATAATTTATATTATACACATTTCCTAGGAATTCTATATATTTCCTAAGCAGCAATCGGAAATGTGTTAAATTCAGAATGTTGGTCGGTAGCAGGGGGTTTGGGGGGGGTACGTATTCGAATAGGTATCTAATATCAAAATATTTACAGTTAAAATTCCGATGCTATCTAACTATCTAAAGCACGGAAAAACTAAACGGAGCAACCCGACTTGGTTAGGTTAGGTTAATGTTAGAACATGATTACACGCAGCGCTTATTCTGTAAATAAAAAATATTTTTTGGCTTCAAACTACGAGTGGGGT
The DNA here is from genome assembly GCA_958496205.1 of Idaea biselata. NCBI lineage: Eukaryota > Metazoa > Arthropoda > Insecta > Lepidoptera > Geometridae > Idaea > Idaea biselata. Next base: position 698,801 of record OY292396.1, read on the forward strand.
ATCACATCAAAAAGCTCGAAAAGGTGATTTTAGAAATGTAAAATTTGTTATGATTATTTTAAACAAAACTTCAATAGTGACAGTTTTTGATCACAAAAAACGCTTGGCACCGTATAACCAACTGTTAATGTATTCAGCGGTATTACACCCAAAACTTAAACAAAATGCTAACCCACATATATGTGGGACGTATACGTTCTATTACGTACGTAAGTTCCTACAAAAATATATCTACCACTACCAACCACATCCTCGTTTGACAAACAAAGGCGCCATAAAGAGAGGCGACTACAAAGCGTCAGATAGCATCATCGAACGGACGCTGGTTGGAGGGCCCTCGGACACGCCGCTATAAGCACACCTAGATACCAGGCAGGCTGGAAGTATACGTGTATACGGGTACTTGTGTCTCCAACCACAGAGCGCTGTCGGGCTAGCTCGGATTTATAGAGACGTTGTTTTACGATCGGTCACAATATTTGATAAGATAACAAGACGTATTTTGGGAGTTTTTTTTTTAAAATGGCTTCCAATTAATTGGTAATTTTGAAAGAATTACACGAAGTCTTTGAATGTTTTAATGAAGTTTTGCATTATTACCAACAGCCGGAAGCTGTACCAACTATTAGGTAAACTGTGGGTAGAGCAATAACAGCCGAATACAGAAACGCCACTTAAATTTGAGGCGTACTTAAATAATTGGGCAGCTTCTCAATTTAAAACTAGTATAGGAATATTTGAATTTGAGCGGTCCTTAGTTGTTTAAGTACAATTCAAATTTTAAGTTGCGTTTCTGTATTTGGCCGTAAGATTAATAGAATATAATCTTACTTGCTTTGATTATAAATAATCCCACAAGTTTATAATCAAACTAGCAGCGTCCCGCGGTTACACCCGCATAAGTCCCGATCCCGCTAGAATATTGGAATAAAATATAGCCTAGGTGTTAATCCAGATCCCTAGCTATCCTGCATACCAAGTTTCATCGCAATCAGTTTAGTAGTTTTTGCGTAATTGAAACACAAACAAATATAAAACTCTAAATGTTCGGTGTCCTACTGCGCTGTAGTGGAGTCATCACTAACTTCAAATTCCGTAAAGTTATTTTAAGTTTACCATTTCCCAAGTTTAGGTACCTACTACTGAAAGCTCTAAGTCTGTGTAAATAACATTAGACTCCGAAGAAGCCGGAGTTGCCATTGCGTTTCATATTATTGTGTCTACTGTGGAACACCAAACATTATTTATTAGGTTTGCATTTTATCGCGCGAAACACATTGCTTCGTAACAGCTTAAATTGTCTAGTATTGTACCTAGTTTTAGGAAACTGGAAAAAGCAAGTGAATTGGCAGGTTACAATCATTTTATCTAAAAATAAACTGCACTCCGGGAGTGCTGACAGAAGTGAAAACTTATCGCAGCTATAGTGTGTGCATAATAATATTCACTATAGCGTCGTCTCGGTAACGGTGTCGCGAGTCCAGAGGTTTTTTTTAAATAGCCTCAATTGTCCCATTGCAAACGCCTCCCCCATTTCTTTCTACCTATCGCGGTCTTCTGCGACCTCCGGCCAGAGATTTTATCTAATCTAAAAATATGCATACCGCGCTAAAGGAAGTGAACACTTCAAAACTTTATCAGTTATTTCGTTCGTTAGCTACTAGCTTTTACCGTCGGGGGTCAAAATTAGAACCAAGACACCAAAGATTTGCACCCGACAGGACATGAACCTGTAACCTTTACGTTCCGTACTGCGCTAAACAATAACCTATGTCACTGGTGCCCGTTCTGTCGTGATCAAATAAATACAACGTTGACATGGAATTTTCAATTTTTTTCCAAAATTTTCGAAAGCATTTCTTTAAACCATCCAAGTGGAAACACTTTGAAAAGTAAATTTTCTTACAATAAGTTTTTACCAAGGCCCATTTGGTCCAGTGAAATAGACACTCGTCAGCTAAGCGCAAGACGCGAGTTCAAACCTCGTTGCGGCAGAATTTTCATTGAATATATTTTTCCTTGCTAATATTTCTTGAGAAAATCAGTTATTCTTCTCATTTAGCTGAAAAAGCGTTTCAGTCATAAAATCCAAGGGTCAAATTGACACATTTTATCTCAACGTGAACATTTCTTTGTGGACGTTTAAAGGCGGTTCTAATGAGTCAGCTCTTTGGAGTTTAAAGCTCATTATTTCCATACAGGGTGTTGCGCGTAAGGTGCCGATTGCACGCTAAGGGCCACTTCAGTGTGCAGCCCCGCGGTGCTCGCCTTGAGCGCGTCTTGTTACGGCTAGTTGTTGAACGACGTATGTGCGAGAGGCAGCCCATTTTACACCACTCGACACCCCTTGTACAATAGTTAAAGTTTGCTAGCTTTGTTGGATGCAGTTCGAAATTTTACATCGTTATTGCTTTTGAAAGCGAGTAAGGATCTTGTACCTACTATTGTGATTTATAAACGACAGACGAGCGCTTGACCACTATGGCTTATGTCCAAACGGGCCATTCTTTTTTCCTATTCGGGCCAAAACAAATTTTCGAATACCTAATCATTTTTCCTCAACAGTTCTAAAGTTTTAAAGTACAAACAGCAAGAAAATACTGAGAATACCACTATCTCACCTGGGCCTCTACTTTAATTCTACGAACGATAAAACAAAACGTAAATTCCAGAAGAAGATCTGTCATCCATTCGTCCGATAATTTTATTTTCTGACGGTTTTGAAGGATGGATGACAGATTTTCTTGCTTTCGTTTGTTCGTTCGTAGAATTAAGGTACTAAATATAAAACGAAATATCAAAGTGAAACTTATCAGACTTATCTATAAATCATAAAGTTTAACCAATAAACAGTCAGTAAAAACAAAGTGCAGACATTCGCTTAGAAATTCGGATAGAATTTTTATGTTTGCATTTTTCGAGTGAACCAAAAATGCAAACCAAAATAACAAAACTTAAAATTCAAACTGAAAAAGCTAAACGTTTTCTTTTCAGTGAATAATACTAGTATTTATGAAATGCACCGCTTGCCAATACTCCCGGCAAAACAAACGGATAGAATTCAGAAGAAAAACTCTTTTAATCTGGGCACAATTTGAAGAAGCGGAGAGTGCAGTAATATTCTCCATTTTGACAGTGCCGGCCTTAAATACCCACACGCCCTGAGGGGGCTATTCACATAATTATAGTAAAGTTAACCATAATTTCATTTTATCATAATTTGATATCGTTTAAATAAGGCACAAGCATCAAGATAAATATGTAAGAAGGATAAAAAAATACAAAGTATTTTATTGCCCCAAAAAAATCTTGTTATCTTGTTGTTTTTTACAAAAAAAAAAGATACCTAACGCTTTTTTTAAAAAAAGGCTTTCAAAATGTCAATACCCGGCGGAATTCGAACCTGTGACTACTGGTAAAAAACCGCAAACAACAAACACAATACAATATAATCTCAGTCCAGAACATAGGCCTCCCCCATACGACGCCACAAATAGCGATCCCGAGCTACCTCCACCCAACAACTCCTCGAGACCGCTACAATGTCGTCGATCCACTTAGTAGGTGGTCTTCTAACACATTGCATCGTGGTCGCCTCTCAACTTTTATTCCCCAACAACTTATTGTCCACAATACAGACCCCTCAAGATAATCTGATTGTAAAATTTGTATAGCACTTTATAGAACCCACTGCCCTAGTAACCGCACAGGTGGCGCCCCTGAAGGCGCCCCTGAAGGCGCCCCTGCATAGTGTAGAATTTGGCATCGCCCAGTGCAGCGTTGATCCGGGACAGAGCAATCTAAAGAAAACGAATAAACGAATTACAGAAGGGTAGAGACAAGAACAACAAAGGAAGTCGATGCAAAAATTTTCCATTCCATTCGTGTTCCATTAGCCGGGAGCCCGCCTTTGTCCAGTTTTGTATTTTCTTTTTAGGGTTCCGTAACTCAAAAGTAGAATTGAAATCATTAAGTTTAGGAAGAATTCAATTTGAGGCCTACTTTTCAAGCACGGTTACTTGGAACTTAATGAAATGTGTGTATAAAAGTTCCCAAAATATGCTTATACGGTTAAAGAAATGTATAAAATAGAGATAGATTGAAAAGAATATACGATTCGAACGCAAATCCTTAGAAATGAAAGATCTGCTACAACACCAACTTCTAAATATGTATGTTAAAGGTTAAGATATTCAAACAAAGTTTTTTCAAAACTTTCATAATAATATTATCGCTGACCTGTTTAGCTGGGGCTCAGCTAGTTTATATTATACGGAACTCTCGGTATAAGAAACACACTAACACTTATTTTCTTTTTCAATTCGTGTAATTTGTTCGCCGAGTCTGGGCAGTATGAGTAAAGCCCCTCGAAGTGACATTTCAAATATTTCCTCCTTCCACTGTGAGAAAGTATTAAATTTTATTGATTCCAGTGTGATTAAGCGAGATTATGGTTAATACTTCGATTATCTTTTCCTTACCTACTTGTTTGTGTTTTTCTTATATTATAATATAATATACTAGCTGCGTCCCGCGTTTTCACCTGCAAAAGTATTAAAAGTAGGCTATGTAACTCCCTGATAATGTATATTTCTACTGGTAAAAGATTTTTTGAAATCGTTCCAGTAGTTTCGGAGATTACCCCTTATATACACACATACATACAAACATGTTATCAACGTTACCTCTTTATAATATTAGTATAGATAGGTATTCATACCAATCATCCGACCAAAAACTTTTGTAGAATTGCAAACTTTAATTATAGGCCATGACCTGCTCGAAGGTATGTGAAGGCCATAAATACATTAAAATAATTTCCGTATATCCTGACGGATCCGGATATCGGATAACGTATATCCAAATCCTTCCGGATATATTAATTATTGGAATTTATGATATATGGAAATAATTATGTTGATTCCACGCAACAGACTTCTTCAATTACATCAATGAAGAAAACAGTAAAAAAAACTATTTCCGGATATCCGCCCTTCAAAACTTACAATATTTACTGATCTGTTTATACTTCACAATATATTTCTAGAATCAAACCGACTCCAAGAAAGCTTATAACTTAATTAAATATTCAAAATACAAACTTTTATTCTAATTAATTTCACAATAATTAAACTTAGTAATTAATCTTCTAAACTAAACTACTTTCTTCGAACTTGTTTTGTAACGGTTTTATCAATTTATAGCTGAGCTCGCTCGACGCGCTCGCAACTTTCTTTTTACTTTCAGGAGCTTCGCCTTTGTTTCAGACTTTCAGCGATGTAAAATAAAACTGTTCTATGTTGCAGTGTGGCTTCGGAAGCTATGCACTTCTTGAGCCAGAGGAAGTATCCTGAGCCGTGCAATAATAGCTTCATTACCTACTTGGTTATAGGTACAGAGTGGCGCAAAGCTCTGTGAAGAGAAAACATAACACGATCCAAATAAAAGCAAAAGGCGATCAAATGAGTTTTGCAAATGGCGTCTTTAAATATATCGAAATACGACCCATTTACATTATAGATCGATGAATATATCCTTTCTAATTTGACGGGTGGATGTATCCTGTTTTGCGTCTACAAACTCAAGCTTCAGACGTACCTACCAATCTTCTGTGTTCTTATTATTTTTAGTTATGAACGGTATAGAATAGGGTTACTCCATCTCTTTTCGTGGGTGTCGTAAAAGGCAACTAAAGGATCTAAGAGAGACTAGCAAACCGTTCTCCCTGCGCGGTGGCGGATAAACTGTTTGGTCCTTAGGAGAGTTGGTGTCACGCAGGCGGCCGGCTGTAAAAGTATTGATAAATCTAGTTGCAGAAGGTGCGGTCAATGATAAGATAAGTACTGCGCCGACGACGCCAAATAAAAACATAATAATTAAGACCCCCGCCTCCCGAGAGGAGAACGTCGCTCGGATGAGACGGAGATTTTTTTTATCAAATGTAAAATAAATAAAATAAACAAATAAATAGTTTATTTCATCAAAAGTATTACATCAACAAGATGGGCAGGGACTACCTTTTAGGTATATAAACACCTGTGCCAGGTAGACCCGCTCTTCCTTAGACTATAAAATAACATACCTAAAATAAACTAAAGAAATTAAAACGACAAACTACAATAATCGAACTACAATATAAAATTGGGGGTACATTAAAAATTACTGCAATTAGAAGTTAAAACAAAAATAAAAGAAAATTTAACTTAGGTTGGTTTAGGGTTAAGGTCAGGGTTAATTTTGGCGCAGGACAGGGCGGTGGAATCTTGAATTGGAGGTCAAAAACTATTTCGGGTCGCTGAGCCAACGGAGTAGGTAGGTAACAATTTAGGGCAATAGTTGTAACTGCACAAAAGCAACCGGTTAAAATCTAGAACAAACAAATGCATCGAAAATAAATAAAACTAAACAATAATCATTAATACGCGAAGATTAGTAAATTTAGGGTAGTTATAATAAAATTAAATCGGTTCAAATCCAAACAAACGAAAGTGCATCGAGAACAAGTAGGTATCAGCCGGCCCAGCATAACCGGGCTGGAGACGATGTGAGCGAAACAGGTTTAACAGATGGTGTGTGGTCCAAGTGATAGGCTGTAAGGTGAGTAAGGTAAGTGGAAATCTTATAGTATAAATTCTAATTATTTTATCATAAATGAGTGTGTGTGTGTGTGAGTGGTGTGGGTGTGTGTGTGTGTGTAGGGGAGAGGGGGGCATGATGGGGACCTTAAGGTTTGAAGCTCAATAACATTGACAGTATTGTGTTTTCATAACTTTTTTTATCCACTTAATCTTCGTTGGCAATCAGTATTTAATAATTAAGTACTTATAACCTCATTATAATATGGATTGAATAAAAAACAGTGAAAAACTAGGAAAGTGCCTAACACCCTGTCTTGCCCTACCCTCGGGGTGAAATGGGGTACCCCCTAGGGGTATAATGGGATACGGAAGTTACAGGTGCTTCATTGTCTTTATTGATCATACCAACACAGCTACAGTGAGCCCATTTGCTGCATACAGCAAAAGCAGCATAAACTTTATCGTAGTTCAAATACCGAGGCTCGTAGAGTCACTTTTGTATGATGATGACTCAACTAATACTTTTTTGGACCTTTTCTTTTTAGTGATTGTTGTTTTGGTTTATAGTCATCTCAATTTTCTTAAGTTCTCATTGCTCTTTTCTTGTGCTTATTTTCCTTTGCCAGTTTCTTCATCTTTATAATTTTTTCAAAACTATTTTAGATGGGGTACCCTATACCCCATCATGCCCACTCCGGTCATTTTAAATTAAAAATCGAACAGAAAAAAACTGCCATGCAATGCGAAGATAAGCAAGTTCCTACCTGTTGTAGTAGTCATTGCCACAAACAAATCACTTTAAACCTAAATTGAAATGCTCTTGTGTCTCATGCTGCCACGATCTAATGAAAATGTGAAAATCACAAGGTGATCGACAAAAATCAGTTTTTTCTGAAAAACATAAAATGCTCGTGGTTTTATCACTCAATCACTGCGTCATACTATGACTCCCTACCCGTCGCACCTTTTCGCGTTTTTACGATTGTTATTGGTCAATTGGTTTGTGCTCTAAGGCCAAGTCCCCGTTTTGCCCGCAACCCCGTCTTGCCCCTCTCTCCCCTATGTGTATGTGTTTTTTTTTTTTTTTTTTTTTTAATTTGTTGTTTTTCATTATTATTATTTATTTGTATTTAATAACGCTTCTACTTCTTCGTACTTCAAGGAGAAAAGCCAGTCTTGTACAATATCTCTGCATTCATGTGTGGTGATCCGATAGATATTTAGAATATTATTGACCTGATTGTACAGATGGCCACTTAGCATATTATATTGGCGTGTAGCGAAGGTCGTTCTAACACTTTTTGATTTTATAACGTGTCGAGTGGTTCTTTTTTCGAGTCGACTTGACTCAAAGGGAAGAGATCTATGTGTCTTCAATATTACCTGTAGCACAAACAATTTTCTAACACTGAGAACTTCACTGATGTTGTACAGTTCGGTGGTATCATACCTATAGTGTTTAAAGTTCATAATCTTCAACAGTGACCTTTGTGCTCTTTCAGCCGTTATAAATTCAGTCTTGGCAGCACCACCCCATACAGAGATACAATAGGTCGTTATAGACTGGGCTAAGGCCTTATATATTTTATGTAGTAATGATTTTGTAGCTACGTGTCTCAGGTTTTTAAAGACCCATTTCAGTTTTTTTATCCTGTTTGAGATTAATTGTATTTGGGGATACCAAGATAAGTTTTGGTCCAGCATTACTCCAAGATATTTTGCAGAAGATACTTTATTTATGGTTGGACAATTGCACATATCATTACTCATTCTACATTCATGTATCTTAATTGTGTAATTGTTCTGGGGCTGATATTTATTATATATAGAGTAACACATGAAATTTGTTTTATCTGTATTTAGAGTGAGAAGGTTGTTGCTAAGCCAATTTGAAACTATGTGCAAATCAAATTCAGCATTTGCCCTAACTGTAGCCCATGTGTTACCAGTAAAAACCAAGGCAGTGTCGTCTGCGTACGACAGAATAAGGCCATTCTTTAATTGTACATAAGCCGTTTATATAGACGAGAAATAGAGTAGGGCCCAAAACGCTTCCCTGAGGAACACCGTAAGTGGCGGCATCATCGTCACTAGTTATATCACCGATCTTTGTTTTTTGGGATCTATTGGTTAGGTAGTCTAGGTAGGTTAGGCTTTCTAGTTTCTGTATGAGAATAGGTACTGACACGGTATCAAAAGCTTTTCTGAGGTCAAGAAAAACGCTCATGCATTTGACATTTCTGTCTAAATGTTGAGTGATTTCTGATGTTAATGCTGAGATTGCATCTTCAGTGGATTTACCACGTCTGAAACCGTATTGTGAATCGGAAAGGATATTAAAATGCTCAAGATAATTTAGAAGTCTAGTATTTAATAGTTTTTCAATGATTTTTGATATTGCAGACAAAACTGATATAGGTCTATAGCTATTCGTGTCTTTTTTGTCCCCAGTTTTGTATACAGGAGTTATGATTGATTTCTTAAGAAGAACCGGAAAAACTCCATTCTCAAAACACAAGTTCGCGAGATGTGTAATAACAGGGACAATGTAATCCTTCGCAAGTTTTAGGAAAGTAGTAGTAATCCCGTCCCACCCAGGAGCGCTATTTGATTTTAAATTCATTAAACCGAGCAAACTTCATCATTATCAGTAGGTAGTAGAACAAAAGACGACTGTTGTCGAGGACAGTTCGTTACAGTATTTGTTAATTGTAGTCCTTTGAATAAAATCTGTTCCGCTAATTCCTTGCCAACATTAGAGAAGTACTTGTTTATTACATTTAGGGATTCAGTATGTGTTGATTTGATGTTGAGAAGTTCAGTGTTACTAGTTTTAGGTTTCTTTAGGTTTGTAATCTCTTTTATGTTATTCCATAATAGTTTATTATCTCTTGAGCAATTTGCTAATTTGTCTCTTTCATAGTTACGTTTTAACTTTTTCAGAAGATTATTACAATGATTCCTATATCGCTTGAAAGTTATTTTTAGAATATCATTGGTAGGGTCTGCTTTCAGTGTCTTTTGCATTTTATTGCGATTTCTAATACACCTTAAGATACCCGGAGTTACCCATGGTTTTATATTACGTTTTGATTTAGGTATAGAAATGGTTTTGGTACTTTCATTTAAAGAATCTTTTAGAAACTTCGTTAATTGATCTATCATAATGTAAGGATTTTCACAATGAAGTAATAATGAAACATTTTTGTTGGCAAGGATTGTTAGAGCTTTGCTGTAATTGATAGCCGTTTTTGTTTTAGGACACTTGTTGCCTATAGACTTGTCACTTAATTTAAGGAGTGTCATATAGTGATCAGTTACTGTTGTGTTTAATATAGCTATAGTGGCAGGTATCTTATTTTTATCTAATTTTAACATAAAATGATCCAAAGATGTATTTTTTCTTGTAGGCAATGTATGACCTGGTAAAATTTCGTGATTATTTAGCATATTTAGGTAATCTATTCTATTTTTGCGCTCGTAGGGAGGTTCTATTTCTAGTGGAATAAGGTTTATATTTACATCGCCGGCTATAATTATGTTTCTACTATATTTTACTGTTTTGTCCAGGTGTGCATCTAAGGATTTTATAAACGTTTCTGCCTTTCTGTTACATGGAGGTCGGTATAGGGCTAGGAATACATAATTGTTTACATTTAGCTGAAGACACGAGGCGTGGTCAAGGTAAATCTCAGAGACATTTTTTTTAATGTTAATTTTTATATAGACTACTACACCGTCATTTTGATTTAAATGTCTTGTGGTTTGATAGGAATTGTAGTTAGATAGCAACGGTAACGGTTTATTTTGACCAAGCCAACACTCCGTTAGAATAATGACATCGACATCAGCATTTAGTTGTGAAATTGTTACCTCAAAATCATCAAAATGAGCAAAAACGCTACGTATATTCTGCGATATAACTGTGATACCCTTTTTAGTATCCTTAAGAACGTTATGTAGGTCCTGAACTTCGCACACTAATGTATTGGCCAATTCGAAATCGTCTACATCATTTTGAGTAGATGTAATATTATCCATCATTTTTAAGACTAGAGTACCACGTAGTTTTACTCACAAGTCGCAAATAACTATCACGGAGGCAGATAAAATTGAAATATGTTTTAGTTTTAGTGTCTTTAATTTCGCACAAGGTTTGTGATTCAATGATAAGAGTAAAGTATATAAGATTTTTGGATGTGATTCGGGTTTTGAATGTATATTTCCTTTGATTTGTGTTCAAGGTAAGCAGTAAGATAAAACATAGAAAAGGTTGCAGTGAAATTTGAGTCAAAATAATATGAATGTTAGGAGTCATGTCGTGTTTAAACACTGATAAGTTACAACATGTAATTGGCAAATAAGTTTTCGCAAATATTATGTGTCGCAAAATGATGCAAAATATTTCACAATAACTATTGCCAATAGGATTAGGGAAGTACAGTCATATGTTATGTAGTAATTGAATTTGGGCTTCCGATTTTACCAACTCTATTCTAGAGCTTTCATCCTTACGCACATACACCTTTCCGAAAGACGTCCAGCAGAACTTGTACTTCTTGGATTTTGCGAGGTCACGGGCTAGGAAGTGAAGCCGGGCCTGTTTCGCTGTAAGCTGTTCGGATACAAATATCGGTGTATCCTCTTGCATCCGGAATCCCAGGTGTTTGGCACATAGCTTTTCTTTGGTTCTAGTATTGAAAGTCTTACATGCTTTAAGAAGATCAGTCTTTGCCATTGTACAGGAAGTTTCAACAACAATTGATGTATTTTTTTCTTCTGCTTTTTTAGCTCGAATTCGGTATATGTCAGAAATTTGAGTTTTATTTAGAGGTGATCCAACTTTTTCAGACAGACACGTTACCATATTAAAAAGGTCTTCCTTTGTCTCGTTGTTCTTTTTTGGTACATTTTTTAGCTCAAAGTTTGCTTTCCGCGAGGCAATCTGCATATCTTCGAGTCTATCCTCCAATATTGTTATGTACTTTTTGTCTTCCTTTGCTTGGTTTTCTAGGATCGTTATTTTGCTCTTAAATTCTTCATTTTGTGCCATTAAAAAAGTGATAGATGTCTCTATGTTTAAGTTGCTTTGCTGAATCGCTTTTAAGGTTGGAGAGATCTTATTAAGTTCTTGTTTATGTTCAGAGAACTTACTTGTGATCAGCTCCAGCATTTCTTTTTTGAATATGTCAAACTCCTCGGAAAAATCATCCGTTCTCTTTCTTTTAAGTTTGTATAAAAGCTTGACTCGAGAAGCACCACCGAAACCTGACTTGGGCGTAGTATCCATTTTGGCTAAATCGCTGTCCGATAGTGACTTATCCGCAGTATTTTCCATCGCCAACAGCTATTCACTTGTACCACAGGCGATCGATGTCGACGTAATGTGAGTCACACTACCGATGCGTTATGATCTCCTGGTACTTTGTCAAAACAAAACTTTAATTTTAATAATTAAATTTAAAAACTATTTGAAAAATATATAATATTTTTTTTGTACAATGTGACACGTTCATACGCTAACGCGATCCGAGAGGAAGAGGAAATGTAAGTACACACATCAACAATGTCTAGGCAATATCCCTAGACTAAGCTTAGACTTCCTAGCTTATAAACTATTTACAGTATCGAAAAAGTTTCTATATGAAAAATAAACTCCGCCGTCTCTTCTTTCGAAATTCAAAAAAATAAAAAAATTAAATCATTTTAAAAACAAAAGAATACGCGGTAATTCGAATTTGGCTTTTTCACAGTTTGTTTTGGTTACCATTTAACCCAGCTGATTTTGTAAATTATAAGCTTTGGCACATTTTTTTTATTAAAATAGAATGTGTGTATTGTTTATTGTTATGTCACGTAGACATTTAACAAGAGAAGAACAGATTAGAGCTGTAGGCATGTTGGAAGCTGGCCCTATTCAACGCGTAGTTGCTGACACTCTACGGACCCACCAAAATGTGATCTCTAGGTTGTGGTCGCGTTATCGTGTTACGGGTGATGTTGCGGAACGGCATTCTGGCAGAAGTCGTGTCACAACTCCTAGACAAGACCGTTTTCTACAAAATATCGCTAGGAGACAACCCACTGTTACGGCTATGCAAATGGTTCAAAGGCTTCAATCTGACCACCAATTGTTAGTAAGCGACCAAACTGTGAGAAGACGATTACATGAAGCCGGTCTTCATTCTCGCAGACCACTCCGAGTTCCAGCTTTACGGCGTGGCAATCGCGGGCGAAGACTTTTGTGGGCTCGAGAACATTTTGTATGGAGTAACGAGCAATGGTCGATGGTACTGTTTTCTGACGAGTCTCGGTTCGGATTTCATCCGGATTCGCGAAGACTACGAGTTTGGCGACTTCCAGGTCGACAGCGCCGTCTCCAACATGTGCAAGAAGTCCATTCCTATCAAGGCGGGACCATCATGGTATGGGCTGGAATTCGAATAGGTGCGCGAACCGATCTCATTTGGATCAGAGGGAACATGACTGCGTGGAAATATCGTAATGAGGTAGTGGAACCTGTAATTATCCCATATAGGGTGCAAATGGGCCCGGAGTTCCAACTTATGCACGATAATGCCCGCGCACATACGGCGCGTCTGGTATCAAATGAGCTTCGGGAACATGATGTCAGAGTTATGGGCTGGCCTGCTCAGTCCCCCGACATGAATCCTATCGAACATGCATGGGACATGTTACAAAGAAGAGCTATGATTAATTTCTCTCCAGATTTGACGACAGAAGAGCAACTTTTCATTCACTTAAAACGGACCTGGGACCTTATTCCGCAGCCAGACTTGGACAACCTCATTTTAAGTATGAATAATCGATGCCGCACGCTTATAAATGTCAGAGGAGGAAATACCGATTATTAAATTTAATAAAATGCATATTTTTTTGTAATTAAAGACTTTTTTTGATATTCAATACTTTTATTCCATAATTAAGCGCGATTCTGTGTTAAGTAAACGATTTTTATTGTTTTTTTTAATTAACCAAAACCTCTCATGGTTTAGGTTAATTAAAAAAAAAACAATAAAAATCTTTGCAGTAGCTCTATTTTTTTTATTTCATATACAGGTGTCTTAAGAAACTATTTACTGATATTGTGAAAATTAAGAAAAACTATAATATCCCTAGACATTGTTGATGTGTGTATGTGTTAAGACGAAAATTCCCAAAAACCAACATGCTCGTACTATCTCGGGAGCAGCACTAAAACGCCCTGACTATCAGAACAGTAATTCACTCCATGTGGAAACCACCCAAAAGCGGCGCCTCTACCACCGACAGCACACTGATAAAAGAGATTTAAAATAGCAGTGGTTCATCTTGGTTTCATGTAATTTAGCAATTAATTTACCATTGAAGTGAATGGGTATCAAAGAGGCTGCACTGGCTTACGTATCAGAACATGGACTAGTCCGTTGAGTGCTATGACTGACGCTGCAGTAGGTACCCTTCTTGACTGATTGATTGATTGATCATTGATTGATTGACTATTCCCGTTTATAATATTATATAGTGTACTCCCTGATCGACAACTTGGACATACATAGAGGGGCCGCTATATTTTTTCAGGGATCAGTTATAGACGAATCGTGTCCCCAAACCCTGTTCGGTTCTCGGAAGGCGAGCCGACGACTTAGGTCACCTTAGACCTTTCCTGTTTATGTAATAATAGCCTCCTCCCTGATTGACAACTTTGGTCTTACACAGGACGGCCTACTGTGACTGACTGGCGATCCTGTCACGTTAAGCAGTTGGCTTAGATTGTTATCTCAGATGGCAGTCGTTAGGTCAAGTTAGAGGCCTTAGGGAAGGCGACCTAAAAATTCTAGCACTAGGTGAGCCACGCCACTATAAGATCAGCACCAAGAACCAGCAGAGATCACATGTGGAATAATATCTTAATCCCACATACCAAAAGCGTTTCAGAATATAAGATCAAAGAGTAAAGTGACAAATGGATGGCAAATTGCTAAAGGCGCACAATGTCTAACTAAAGACTAACCTACCCAACCAAAAAAAGTGAATGAAACCAAAAGCACACACTCCAACATATTGTAGTTTTTATCGGCCAAAATGTACTCTTTTATCATCATCATCATCATCCGAGCGATGTTCCCGGTTGCATCCCTCTCGAGAGCCCGGGGTCCGCTTTCCTACTTTTACATCTCCACTTTGCACGATCTTCGGGATCTTGCGTAGTGAAGCCATTTGCACGCATATCCGATCTTACGACGTCAAGCCAGCACTTCTTGGGTCTTTCCAATCTGCCGCGGCCGGGCGAAGGCGCCATAGCAAAAATGTTCCCTTTACTCCACTTAATGTTAAATATCGTTACCACAGATAAATCCCGGGCTGATTACAGGACATACATTACGGAGCACGGTACGACTACCTCGAAGATCCTTCTACATGGAAATTCTCTGATTCGTTTTGTCTTCGGGTTTTATTATGCACTTTTAAGATGAACTTTACCGTTTAGAAAGAGTTATTTGGAAAAGATGAGTTTGTTCAAAAACCTTATCTACATACATACATTATACTAATATTATAAAGAGGAAAGATTTGTATTTGTGTGTCGGTGTGTGTGTGTGTTTGTATGTTTGTAAAGAATAAAGTCAAAAACTACTGGACCGATTTCATAAATTCTTTTACTATTACAAATTTTATACACAACTAGCAGCGTCTCGTGGTTTTACCCGCGTAAGTCCCGATCCTGTGGGAATATAAGGATCAAAGTAGCCTATGTTACTCTTCGATAATATAACTTTCCATTGGTATAGAAAGGAATTTTTAAATCGGTCCTGTAGTTTAGGAGACGTTAGAAACAAACAAAAAACAAACTATTTATAATTTTAATATTAAAATAAAGTAGGTACCTAATATTAAATAGTTAATAGTAGGTATAGATTAAAAATATTTGCGTTTTAAACGCGTTTGAATTCCGCTCGCGTGGGTCTCTACCTATGACCAAAAGGCACAAAAAATCCTCGAATCGTCGGATATTTAAATGCAGAAATTAAAACGCGATTATAAACTGAAACATAACTTGAACATCGCACAAACCATGCACAAATCTAAGAAAACGTTAGAGTTTACAATTTAATGATAACTTATTTTCATAACTAAGTAAGTACCTACATTATTAAGAAATTTGGCTGTATCTACCAGATACATGAGACGTCGCCTTCGGCGTATATTTTTCATTACTCTGGTATTAATATACTTATTTAGAAATAAAAGTTAAAGTTGAAATACTTCTGAAAAAAAACCTAACGCATCGTCGACGCTGAGCGGGATTCGAACCAACAACGCATACTTACTCAATCCCGGAGTAACGACTTAACCAATTAGCTATGAAAGCCCAGATAAAATAAAAATAGAATATCAACTTATTTACTTCAGAAAAATATTTCTTGACTGATTATTTGAAGAAAAGTTTTTCAAAATTAGCACCTGACAGGACTTGAGCCTGCAACCCCGACATTCCTTGACGCGCGCAATTGGCAAGCGCGTCATAATCAGTCATCCAAGTGTAGGAACCACTTATAAATCAAATTATTTATTTCTGAAAACCAGCTAAAGGGTTCAACTAGCCAAGCTGAGTACCAAATTCAAATTCCATTAGTTAGCCGGTGTAGGTACACAGTGGCTCGCACTGTCCCGTAAATTGGCCACATTTTTAACGTAGGTCAAAGGAGTTTTTGCTTCGTTTTTTCATTAAAATATTCAGGAAGGGTCGTGTTTGGTAACACTCTGCTTAACGCCATACAGGTGGACACAGAAAAACATATTTTTTTCATTTTGTATGTAAAATTAAAATTGTTACCGTAAGTATAGCGGCTTATATATTATACATATATAAAATTCAAAATCCTCACTGACTGACTGATTCAACCATACATCAATGCACAGATAATCTAAACCGCTGGTTATAGAGGCATAAATTAAGGGGGTGGGTTTTGTGAAGTGTAAGTATTCACGAATCTAAAGATTTTTAGGGAAGATCACGAGAAACATCGCCTATCGACTGACCAAATAGAAGCGGCAGTGAATAGCTCACCATTCCATCCCTACCCTACCATCCCGACACGAATGCACGAGGAAGGCGGCTATCGGAGAACACCTGAAGTGATGACCACGACCACACTGTCAAGAGTGATGCCGACATTGAAAAAAAAACGTGTGGCACTCGGGGACTGCCGCGGTAAAGCTATTGCATGGTGTTAGCTTTTATTTTCGTTACGGAATTTCTTGATTCGGTCGCCGCGCTCAAAGCCCGCGATAAAAGCTATGCAATTGCTTAAAATACTTTTGGAAATTGCCACGGAATAGGGATTTACGCAGGTGAAACCGCGGGACACTGCTAGTGCTGTATAAACCGCTTCAACTAATTTTAGATTTAAATTGCGTTAGGTAGATAACCGACGTGACTAATAATGAGTATTAAGCTAGAATTTACTCAAAAAACCTTCCTAATTTCGTGTAATAAAATGAATAAAATAATGTATTCTAGACTAGTAAAAGCAATTTAAAAAGAACTCTACTTTTATTGAGTAATATCTTTTTTTTTCAGAGCGGTGTTGGTCTAGTGGTAAATACCCCGGCTTTCATTCTGAGAGTCGTGGGTTCGAATCCAGACCGACCGCGCACCAATGTCTTTTTCTTGAGGAAAAAGGTATGTGCACTAATAACATCGCTCTTACGGTGAAGGAAAAACATCGTGAGGAAACCAACATGTCCTAGGACTCACCACGGTCCGAAGACATGGGATATTCAGTGTTTTCTATGAATCACATGATATGTTTGTATTTACAAAAAAAAAAAGTATAATATGTAGTATATCCGTTGTCTAGTATCCATAGTACAAGCCTAGTGCTTAGTTTGGGGCTAGATTGCGCTGTGTGTAACGTCGTGCAATATTTATTTATTATTTATTTATTTATTATTTCATTGTTCATGAAAAAACTACCTATCGTCTAATTTGAAAAATATATGGCGACAACATAAAAATTATAACCAAATTGCCATTGCAATTGTGGTCTTAATGTGAAAGTCTAGTGATTTGAAAAACTAAATCTATAGTTAAAAGTAGATCTGGTGAGGGTCTCGTCATTTTTCTGGGACCTTCTGGCGCGTCTCAAAGTGGCATCTGATCATTGGAGGCTTGGAGGGAATTGGTGGTTTTTTGGCTCAGAGGGTCAGGGCACCTTCTGGTTACAATGCACTGTATGTTTCAGTCCTAAAAAAGTGCTAAAAACATACTGTGCGCTGCCATGGCGGATGTTTTTTTTAGTATTCGACTTATGTATGAGGTTGTATGGTAGTTTCATTGTATTTTTCTGTTTTGATAATATGTTGTAGGTATTTACATATTTTAGTATATAATGTGCAAGCATACTTAAGTGTAACATTAAATTAAATAAATAAATGTATCTCGTAGTTAAGTTAAAAGTCATCGAGTTACTATGTACTATTCACGTTTATATAAGTAGATCTGATCTTGACAGTCCTATAAGGCCGATCTTACTTCGTAATGTACTTCATTTACTTTCTCAACATTTAAATAA
Organism: Idaea biselata; assembly: GCA_958496205.1. NCBI lineage: Eukaryota > Metazoa > Arthropoda > Insecta > Lepidoptera > Geometridae > Idaea > Idaea biselata. The sequence goes on from OY292396.1 coordinate 716,958, forward strand.
CTTTATAGACTATTAACTACCATTTATTTTCAAACCTATGTTTAGTAGCCTTAACTTTTTATTAGATTAATATATTTGTTTGGTATAAATTAGTTTAATCTTAAGGGTTTTTAAGCTGTATTCAAATCACAAGGGAGTAATGAAATGAGATATGTTACCTATCTAGCTATCACGGTTCATGAGATACAGCCTGATGATAGACAGACACTCAGGCGGACAGTGGAGTTTTAATAAAAGGGAACTGTTTTTAACTTTAGGTACGGAACCCTAAAAAGCACACAGAAATAAGTAGAAAAGCGAATGAGTCACAACTTCGCAAGACTCTGAAATCGACCGTGTGTTTTGTTTCTTTTCTCATCCCTCTTTTGCAATAGAAAAACGGCTCTTTACAGTTTTGAAATTGTCTGTCATGTAGCCCTCCTCGTAAGTGTATAGCGTGAAGCACAATACTCGGTCTTGACGCAGCAAGTCGCTTTAGCAAAAATGTCACCGAGAAAATTTTGTCACTTTCTCAGAATGTCACATAAAAAATAACAATTTCGCCGAATATCACTTGCGCAGAATATCACTTTTGCAAAATATTACTTTACTGTCACATGAACTCTTTTATTTATTACAACAATTATATGGTAACTTAAGAAATTAATCTAAAAATTCAAACACTTAATGCGAACTGTATTCAGTTTTATTTGGTTCCCATTCTCTCTGACACCCATTTCTTTTCGTTTAAACTAATTGTCTCTAAACGAAAAAAAAAAGCTTCCTCGTACCCTTTAAAAATACACCGTCAACTCTAATAAAAATAAAAGCTTAGCACCGGAATGATGACAAAGAATAAAATTCAACAGCGTTATATCACAGAGATAAAATATCTTCAATAAGTACGATAGACAGTGCATCAGAAAAATAGACTCATTCTTGTGTCCGCTAAATTAGGTGACCTAAACCTATATATAAGCCTTATTTTGGGTAACCAATAAGGCTTGTGATGTGGATGCCAAACAAAAATTAATACTTAGAAAATTTATTTTAAAGGAAAAATAGCATTCAAAAATTTTCACTTGGGGCGAGGCTTGAACTCGCGTCTTTGGGTCAGTACCCCAAGACTACGCAAGTCCACAAGTTGGAACAGACGTTGGCGACGACGACGACATAAAATAGCCTTGAACTACATACAAAAATTTATACTTTCAGTACCTAGATAATTTTCATTTGTAAATTATAACTCCAGATCACTTACAAAATCTGTAGGTCATTCAAATACTATCTCTATATTCGAGAATGAAACCTATAATCTTCTGCGTGGCCCTGTTCATCGTCCACGTCAGAAATAGTTAATTATAGAATATCATATTAGAAAGTGTAAGCACTAGGTGCATCCCGCGGTTTCACCCGCGTAAATCCCGACTCCGTGAAAACATCGTGATTAAAAGTTGCCTATGTTACTCAGGGTAAATGTAGTTTTCTAATGGTGAAAGAATTTTTGAAATCGGCACAGTAGTTATTGAGTTTATTTTTTACAAACATACAGACACAGACACACACAAAATACAAATCTTTTCTCTTTATAATATTAGTGTAGATGTAGATTACATAACAGCGTCTTTCGATGTAAGCACTACATTGTGGTAGGTATAGATATTGTATCTCTACCGGCGCAGGTATTTGCTCTGAACGTCGCGTCAGTGTAACACTTTAAAAGGGTCCAGGGGCACGAGTGTGACCAGCCTTTTAAAAAGGCAAGCTAAAACGTTCAGCTAATAAGCTGCGCACTGACTGAGGTAATGAAACTTCACACGAGAATGCTGGCTCATGCTGGGTTTCTATATCCTACGAATATTAGAAATGTGAAAGTTTGTGTGTAAGTACCTGAGGAAGTATGTAAGTAAATAAGTAAACGAATGTGTTTGTTATTTACAACCAATATGTATCCTTCACGCAAAAACTACTTAACCGATCGCGATGAAACTTGGTATAGAGATAGCTGCATATCTGGATTAACACATAGGATACCTATTTACCCGACGGCCGAAAGAGTGTTAATTTTTTTTTGATATTCCCACGGGATCGGGACTTACGCGGGTGAACGAATATTATATAACATTCCCGGGGCGCACCTCAGCAGGAGAAGACGTTGTAACGTCTCTTTATAACGTTTGGACCAGTTTTGAGGTTTGTCTACTACAAAATATTATACTATGCCTTTCATACAGTCAGTCCTAACTGAAACGAATCGTTTTCTTAAAAAAGGAACCCAGCATAAGGTAATGAAACTTCAAAGGGAAGTTACGGTAAGTCGTACGTGGATACACATGGCCGTAAATTGTACGCGTTACCCTACGAAAAATGTATTGTACTGTAGTAGAGGACTCATTTATTAGTCATTTTGTGACTTTAGTACGGTATGATTATAATAAAAAGAAAGTCGTGGGTAGTAAACTCTAGGCACCTGTAAAGGTAGGTAGGTACTGTGTTCACTCAAAATTGTTAGTTGAGATAAAAGGATATACCTATATACCGACTCTTACAAACTTTACAACTGTTTCCTCCCTGGATTAAGACATTAGAGCAAATATTATGTTTATACTATTAAACCTATATATTACATGACCAAGCCACGTTTTGTTTTTTTTTTTCAGTTTCTATTTGGAATGGAAATAAAATTTAGATAAATTGGAATATGAAAATTATCAAAAAGGAGCATGGTCATGGCTGATATAGGTTATATGGCATAAACATATTTTCTCCGGTGTCTTTATCCAGGGAGGAAACAGTCGATTACGTTTGTGAAGTTTGTATGGAGAAACGAATATTATCTTTTTTTTGTTTTGCGATGTTGGATTGAAATTATACATTTTTTTCGGTTTTAATCGCGTTACCTTTATGACGTTTCGAGGTCTGAAACGACTTTGATCGGGCGTTGATAAAATGCTTAAAAAAAAATAAAGCAACGCAATTACAAACAGAAAAATTAGCTTAATTTAAAAATGTTTGTTGTTTTAACTAAACAACGTGGTGCTGCCAAACACCTACCGAACAATTTAGGTACACAAAAAACCTGAGTATTTAGCAAAAGTACCCAAATTGCAACCCTTTCCGAGGGCCGCCGCCGTGAGTTCCCGACAAACAAACAAGCATAAAAGGAGAAAATAATGGGGTTTTGATTAATTAAGGTGAGATATCGGGGTGGCCAGATTAAATAAACGAAGCGTCAAGCGGAACGGTGAGGAGGGGGTAGTTTGAATAATGAAATGGTTCCGTAGCTATTTCATTTTAATGTTTGTGGTGTCAAATAAATTAACTGCTAAGCGAAGCCGTCATCGTCGTTAAACCTAATAATTTTCAATTACAATCCACAACTAATTAGTCATGGTATTTATAAAAAAAAAACTTATTTCATTATTTAAAAGATTTATTAAATATAAACTCATTTTTCGGTTTTAATCGCGTGGTATTTATTACTTTTATCATTGTTTCAATGCTTAACGTTTCAAGACTTTTACAGGTCTCTTCTTCGGAATTGATGAGTATAATTTTATTTCTATATTGATAAAAATAAACTTTGAGATCTAAAATTGATACCTAGGTTGTTGGATGAACCTATCCTTTTTTTTGCAAAAGCACACATTATGCCTATAACTATATTTTATACCTACTGCTGTGTGGTTGGGCCCTAGTATGTCAGTGGTCGAGTATCACAAAGTAAAAAAAAACAATGATTGCTAGACGTCCTACCTCAGTAAAGAAAAGCGCCGCGAGTCGCGCCAACTATTAGGTATACTGGTGGTTGTATGTATACTCAGCGCCATCAAATCACGAACTAAGCAACTAAGCTTGTCAAATTATGATAAATTATGATAATACTTTAAAAACGGATCCCTAAAACATTCGATCGAGGTCCCTAATTCTGTTTACGAGTTGCCAACTCAACTTTTGATAGAAAAAGTTGAGCGACCGGACCGTTATAAAAGTATTTAATTTCCTACCAAAAGTGACATCGCACCCAATTCGAAATTCACTTTAAGAGGATTTTACACCGGATGCCCGAGAAATTAAAATTGTCTCATCATGTAGGTACCTTTAATAATGCCAGTTTTGATCCTGATAGCTTGACACTGAAGATCACATATACCTAAGAGAAACCCAAACGTCAAACTTGATTTTTGGCCGAAGCACGGCGAAACCGAACTTTCGGTCGGACACTAGAAAACTTGGTCCCCTCGTGACCAAGACCATTGTAAAATGGTTAAAACGTCGAGGTAAGAAAATAAATAAAAATATACGATTAAGACCCGGGAAAATGTAATTAATACAATAATATTATTGTTAGAATATAATATTCTTCTGCAATTTCGTGCACACACGGTACTCTATCCCTTTAATTTTTGTTACGGATGTTACAGCTCGGCAATGAAGAATTTTTTCGGTTTCCAAAACTTTTATAATGTGATCAACTGAATGTGGCTGAAGTATAAAATTTTACATTCAGTCAGATTATACCTGCTTCGTTAAAAGTAATGGAGATTTACTTTCATGGCCTCAAACAAAAAGGGAAATAATTGAAAAACAAAAAAAACGTTTTTGTTTTCAATTCTTACTAAATCTCTTTAATATATTCATCGAAACTAACTAAGACGGTAGAGCGACCAGAAAACTCTAACACACCACTACACGAAAAGAAGAATATCAATAATGCATTCATTTATAAATCGCCGGTAGATGGCGCCACGAGCCTAAGTATATACTATCAAGTAAGAATAGTTATTTGTATGAGTATACGTATAACAAAAGCATCGCTATTTACCTATATAGATCAAAGCTTTACTATGACAAGGATATTAACGAAAACCGAAAAATTACGGAATTAATTATCGCAACTTTTAGGTAGCTCAAGACTAATAAAAATAGAGAACACAATGTGTTAAATTATTCACGTATTTTATTAAACAAAGTTGTAATTTTTTTAATTGGTAATCGCGGTTTTCCGGGAACGGAATACATATTCCAGGAATACGCTTATCGTGTTATAATTTATTCAGAAACTAGGAGCGCCCCACGGTTTCAACCGCGTCAGACCCGATCCCGCCGGAACTTCGGAATAACAAGAATTAACCTATGTACTAATCCAGATCTCCAGCTATCCTCTTCCTCGAAATTGGTTCAGTAGTTTTTGCGTTATTGAAATACAAACATCTAAACTTTCCCATTTATAATATTGGTGGGATAATATGGACGTATTATACTACGCCATCTCTCAAGTTGGCTTCTCACGGCGCGAGATATCACAAGTCGCGCCGTGCTACTAGTTTGCTCGCCGAAGTACCGACTTTGAACGGATCAGACGAACTTGCACGCGCTAGCCCGCGTCGTCTTGAACCAATACCTTCACACGACGCGGGCGCATACGCGCGAGCTGGCGCGGCGCGACTTGAGATCTCACGATTCTTGCGCCGTGAGAACCCAGCTTCAAGTTCACTAGCATTCTTGTCGTGTACAATTATTTTATGAAATAGGTAGGTACCGCTGCAATTTGATTGGATTCCCGGCTCAATAGTATCCGAATGATTCCGAACAATCCTGAATAGTTCCGATCGACGATCGTGGTTCGTTATTCCTTCCTTATTACTGCTTATTGGATGAGGCAGCCGTTTTCAGTTGAACATTTTATGACGGTTCGCAATTTATTGATCACTTTTGATTACAATTGTGTGGGTTCGAAATTAAAAGGTCTTTTTGGATCGCATCGTATCAGTTACCTACAGTAGTTAAACTATAAAACCAGGTATTCACTGGCTAGCTGTAACCGTAGCATGTATACTGTAACCAAAAAACATAGTCATACGTGGTTCGCGAGGCCGCAAAGGGCGCTATGCGAGCGGCTCACAGGGGAGCGATTGCTGGTTTCGACTTTAAAACATCTGTACTGATGCATCACGGATACAGTAACAAGGTTACGGCTATAGTTCGCTAGTAAGCACCCTGTCCTATGCAAAATCCAAGTACAATAACAGACCGACTGACTGACTGACTGACTGACGAATAACAGACATCTACAGGGCCAGAAACTTAAAATCTGAAATACCTACATGTTCCAGGCGAAGTTCCTTATGTAAAAACAGATTATTAATTTAAATTCAAATTCATTTATTCATTGTGATTATGGGTAAGGTACAAACATAAGTAAAGGTCTTAATTGGAAATTCCAGAATCCATACATAATCGGCTCTTTCGAGCTTACAATTTGACCTTTTTAAAAACTGGTTTACTGCATTCTGGGATGCTATTCCGCTCATCATTCCGAAGGATCTTCACCAAGATTTTATAGGTCCAACTCGGGACTCTCACCTTTCAAATAAAAAAAGTATTATCGAAATCGGACTTTATGTGGTAGAGTACGGCCTGAACATTTCCACATACATATATACAAACAATATACGGATCAAATTGAGAATCTCCTTGTTTTGAAGCAGGTTTAAAATGTAACAACTTTGCGAAATAAATATTATGGATATAATCCATAGTATTTTGGAAATTAAGCCTCAGGGGGTTAAAATGGGGATCCGATGTCGAACTTCGATGAAAAACCGGTCTAAAAACGTAAGCAAATCACGCTTTATAAAGCCGCAGCGTCACTCCATAAAGGGCTTAAGTGTAAAGCCTGTACAGTGATGAACATAACACAATCAAGGATGACGGTATCCGGATTGCAACACACGTCCAACCGTATATCCGATTAATCCGGAGAATTTTATCCAGTGGCATACTGTACATCAGCAACTTTATATCGGTTGAATAAACGCTCAGTTAGTCTTTTCAGTTAGTTAATCTCCATCCTAATGTTGCCTGGAAGAAATCGTGTTTAGCATTAAGGTCGCCCATTTGTGCAACGTTCTATTTCTAAGCTTTTTGTATTTCTATGGGTACTTAATGTATTGTATATGAAGAGCCAGGATGGCCTTGGATGGCCTTCATCAGAACTCATACAGTAGAACTAAGTAGGTAGATGGGCGCGGGATATAAAATAATGGTGTCCATTTACAATCATCGTAGTTTTATTAACAATTGGTGTCTACATTCACAAAATAACTATTCCATCCCTTAATTTATAATGGTTACTCAGTAGGAATCAACTCAATTATGTTAGGAAAGACGTGATGACGGAAATACAAAGCGATTCGTCAAGTGCGTGGTGCACGGTCTCCGTCTCCATCACAGAATATGACAAGATGGCAGCCCCGAACAACCATCGACGATGACGCTTCGCTAGGTTGACTGATGACTGTGACAGTCCATCAACCTGATGCTTTACATCGGCGGCGCCGTCACGGCCGGACTGACTTTCGACCGTCCTCGGGCGATTTATCTGAAACAGCAATCTATGATCAATGCACAATCCGCTCGTTCATCCTGACTGCCGTTAACATCTTCCTCTTTATCAGCGCACAATCAGTACCAATTACTTAATGACTTGGACTAATCAATGTATCGCTTCGATCAACCCCTTGGGGTATGATCCAGATGATACTTGATTTTCACCAGTCAACAACAACCACATTATGTCTAGACAAGTCAACCATGAGAATGGTCTGACTCGGACTACCTATTTTAGTCTCATCAACCACGACTGTCAACATTTCGGAAAAGCCAGCGACGAGTATCCAACTCGGACGACATATCTCGTCTGATCAGAACCACCCACGAGACAAACCAACCTTCAGGTATGGCTTGCACGACACATTTCGTCCACAGAGACAAGCCACCCCTCCAGATGTGGTTTGGACGACACGTTTCGTCCACAGAGACAAGCCAGCCCTCTAGGTCTAACTTGGACGACGCATTTCGTCTACAGAGACAAGCGAACCCCCAAGGTCTGGATTGGACGACACATTTCGTCTAGCTACTACACTACACACGATTGCCAATAAACGTCTGTATTTATCTTTGCTCTGAATTTGCTTAGTACATTGTAGATACGTTATACCCGAGTTAGTTGCGATAGCTCTCTTTCACTAGGGAACATGAAGATACACTATCAAATAAAATGGGGCAGACTCACCGGGATATGTTTCCAAATGCCTGTAGAAGGGCGGTGCTAACAATGATTTACGTCCTTGACTGTAGCTTACAACCATTTCTCCTCTCCGGGCAGTTAGTTGCCACATGCCCTTTTTGTCCACACGCGTAGCGGGTCACAGAGGACACGTTCTTCAACGCGCGTAATGATCTCGGCGGATTTTCTTGAAACTTAAATCCGGAATTTTCTCGACGTTTTTGACATTCGTTTTTCAGCATCCAGTTTTTGGTTGTTTGGCCCACGTATTGGGCTGGATTCGATCCCACTTCTGATGAAGAGCCAGGATGGCCTTGGATGGCCTTCATCAGAACTCATACAGTAGAACTAAGTAGGTAGATGGGCGCGGGATATAAAATAATGGTGTCCATTTACAATCATCGTAGTTTTATTAACAATTGGTGTCTACATTCACAAAATAACTATTCCATCCCTTAATTTATAATGGTTACTCAGTAGGAATCAACTCAATTATGTTAGGAAAGACGTGATGACGGAAATACAAAGCGATTCGTCAAGTGCGTGGTGCACGGTCTCCGTCTCCATCACAGAATATGACAAGATGGCAGCCCCGAACAACCATCGACGATGACGCTTCGCTAGGTTGACTGATGACTGTGACAGTCCATCAACCTGATGCTTTACATCGGCGGCGCTGTCATATAATATAACTGTATTGTAATTTGAGTTGTGCAAAAAATCGTGCATGTATATCTATCTACTAGTATCTTCTGTAGTATAAAATCGTATAAAGGTGTCACGTCTGAGTGCAGGTATCTAAATCCAGCCACTTTTTAACGTAGATAGGCACTCGGGAAACCTTCAATATTCCCACTTTATTGACAAGCTTCCCTGAAAACCCTGAAAATGTTACATTTTAATAACCACTCTGAAGGTTTAGGGCCGTAGATTATAAGACTCAATGTTTTGAACAAAATCAACATAAAAGGAATTGTGTTTGGAAATGGCCAGAAGCTAGGATAAGTAATATTAAGATTTTATATTCAGTAGATCCATCTTAGTTATTATTTAACAGTGTACTGTTATATCCGACAACTGTTTCACCACGAAGTTCTGACGAACTTTCGGGCGGCTAGACTAAGGTACGACACTATTACAATAACTTACTGGTAAGGACGAGCAACTTAGTCGCCTCACAACTTTTTGTCTCTGTCGCCGTCTCCTTGCTGAGAACCTGACAATTTAAAAATTTCTATGCGCTAAATGTCCACTTTAGACCCCAAAAGTACAAGTATATTTCTAACGTGCAAGGACATCTTGTTGTTAGCAGGCTTAAGATGGCTCTTATTCACGCCAAACAAAAAGAAAAATCTTATTTCCTCCCCTTTACATTATCTGATTCCAGTGATTTGGCGGTGTGAAAATTATCTAACAAAAATAAGTCGTTTTTCTTTTTTTTCAACTAGGTAAATTAAAATTAAAAAGTTTTTTTTTTTATTAAAAGAAACCCACCGGAATTGGATAATGTTAAGGGATGAAGAAGAGTTTTATCTATTTACCCTCGTTGTATGGAAAACTGCTTCCATCAACTTGTCCGTCAAATAATCCTTAGATACTCAGATACTAAATTTTAAACATTAAACTAAACGACAATCAAAAAGCTATCTGCAGACAAAAATGTCTGTAGCTATCTCACATTCACAATAAGGGGTAACATCTTATTTCTTTGTCGTTCGAAATTGTTTCTTTTTCCACAAAAATCTCACAACATACAAGGGTTGAAATACAACTATTCCACCGATGTCAAATAAAAAGCGGCACACATAAATTTGACGGAGGAATTTTTAATTTTACCCTTATCTATCGAGAGTGATGCTGAGACGGATGGGTGCCTGTAACAGGACCCTAGTCGAGTTTTTATTTGGGTACCGTAACTAAAAACCATTTAAAAAAACAGTTGTTTAATAAGCTAAGCTGGCGTAAAGTTCGTTAGGTAGAACTAATTTATATGTCAAGAATGCCCTGATTGATACTGTTCTGTTCATACATTGTTTTAGATTTAAATTTGATCGATGACGATGATCATCATCAATCGAGCGATGTTCCCAGTCTCGGGAGCCCGGGGTCCTCTAAAAACTTCCTAAGTTGTAGGTACTTTCCATTACAATTAGGCAAATTTCGACTTTTACGGGAGCCACTACCGTTTGACCTCCCAACCCCGGATATATTGGGAGCCAATAGTTGGCAACCCTACCTCTTCGAGGACCGAGTGAAGACTAATATGGCGGAAAGAACACTGAAAGCTATGCCTAAAAAACTCGGTCAGCCGCGATTCAGCCTGGGCCCGTCTTCGGTTTTTTAGTGTTCTTTCCACCATATTAGTCTCCACTTGGTACCTACTCGATGAGGTAGGGTTGCCAACGATCGGCTCCCAATCTAGGAGGAAAGTCTGCGCCAGAGCCTCGCCCGTTCTTTGGCAGGTGCACCGAGCTAGCAGGTGAGGTTAACGGTTAACTTTGGCCCAAAGGTCCTGGACTCACGGCATACTACACGTACCAGGCCATCAGCAACTTTATGAAGGTGTAACTTACCGACAGTAGTGAGCAGCATATTGTCCAAAAGCAGCACTATAGCCACAATGATCAGCACCAGCTTCCTGGACTCGCGGCAGGTATACACATAGATTTTAATTTGAAGTTATTACAATGTATAGTAGTAGCATTACCTACCTATATACTACTAACATAACACGACAAATAGGTACTTCGAATGCCCATAATTGGAGGCACTCTCCCGGTTGTAAAAAGTAAACGACTCCAACCCCCATGCGCTATGGTTAACGGAGAAATTGAGATTTTTAGGGCTTAATTCTAATTACAAGTTTTATAAGTCACTGTTAAAATTGAATAATAAAACCTGAGGAGGGAAAGTGAAAGCTTTGCAAATTATAACTAAGGTTGTAAAGATGATGGCAGGTTAGGGCATAAAGGTATACGTCTACCATCTTGATAAAAAGATATCTTAATGTACATTCTTACGTTTTCCTCAAAATATCTACCTACCTACTTCATTTCCTGAGCGTACAGTAAGCCTCGGAGCAGAAACGCAAACCCCTGTGTGTGGAGAAATCATGTGGACGTGTGTAGGTCGGAGCCGAGGCCCAAGTTTTTTTTATTCTCATATAGCTCATCTAACAGACACGTTAAGCAGGTGGCTCCGGATGTACCTAATATCTGGATAGCAGTCGGTAGGTCAAGTTAGAGATGCCTTAGGATGACCCGAAAACTCTTAGAAAACTCGAGCATATTAGGTAAGCCATACCACCACATGACAAGTAGAAGAGGAGTTCGCCTAATTATTATTTAGGGTTTATTGGGAGAAGCTAATAGTCCAGGATCCCTAGTACATGTTTGCAATTGATTACTATTAAGCTAATTTTCCGTGAGTCCGTCCGAATTTAACAGTCATATTGTCCCACAAATTGCGTGGGACGTTATCCCGGTCCTACGTTCAAAAGTAGTAGTACAGATCCTACCTCTGTTATCTACCACAATCGAGAGTTTCGTATAGGAAATTGTTGGGCGTCTCATCAAAATGAAGCTACTCACGAAAAACTAGATTGATAGAAATCAATTTGCAAAAATGTACCAGGGACCTGGAGGGTTACTTCGGTTCGTTTCGATACGACAACGATACTGTCATAACGATGGTTCTACTGTCACCCTACTATCAGAATGTGACAGTAGAATCATCGTATGACAGTATCATTGTCGTATCGAAACGAACTGCAGTAACCCTCCTGGACTATAACGTAACCTAAAATTTGCCACATTGTAATCAGCCAGCCGTCGTCGAATTCATGACCGCACATTTTATCCGATTCAATTTGAAATCAGAGTAAGCACCTATGTATGTAATAAATATAGGATTCAAAAAACTTTTGAATATACGCAGCTACTGTTCTTTACGTAAAAAAACAACAGTTTTTAGTTTTTATGTATGTTTTTAGTTAGTTTTATTTTAATCAGTTTTAGTTTTAATTTAGTTTTTTAAATAATAAAATTGTAATACCTACTCAATATACAAAACCCAGCATCAAAAAACAACATAGATACAAGGTAGATTTATCAAAAGTTTTATTATAAAGACGACCTTATTCAAAAACAGCACGTTGCATTTATACGACTGACTAAAACGCAGGCCAGTAAATTCTAAATGCTAGAATACACTGTGTTACAATGTTGAATCATTACTGAACAGTACCACCTGTTCCAGTTCCCTTACTGCAGGTATTCTAGGATATCTATTCTAGAGCTATATTCTAGAATGGGCACAGTATTTCGGGAATAAAGGCATGAAGCTTTACTAGCTAGACTTTAAAATAGAATATTCTAGCCTGAACATAGAGCCTACTAAATTTTGGTATGTTTCGCACGTTTTAGCAAAAGTAGAGTTTACTGTGGAGTTGTAAAATGTTTTAAAATATAAAGTTGCTAGCTGTGCCTCGCGGTTTTACCCGTGTAATTCGCATTCAGAAAGGAATTTCAGAATAAAAAAAGCTTATTAAATGTGTTATTTAAGAGGAGTATATACGCCAACGACCTTGAAACTGAAAATCCCTGTCGGGCTCATCGAAAAGTGTTGATTATTTCATGACGGAATGTCGTAGAACTTTTTTTGTACACAGATTGTAGGTGACATTGTTTCCTACATTTTGGTGTAGTTTTAAGACAAGAACCTCTTATTGGTGCAAAGCCTATCCAAATTTTAGACAAAAAATGTCTGATTTGGCTAAAATGTCGATAGGCTTCAATACGTTTCGACATATTTGTATGGAAACTGCACTAAAATATCGGAAACAATGTCGCCTACAATCTGTACACAAAAAAAAGTTCTACGACATTCCGTCATGAAATAATCAACAATTTTCGATGCGGCCGACATGGATTTTCAGTTTTTCAGAATAGGGCCCTTAAGAACTCTAGCTGTCTGTCTACGTCTCAAGTAATTGCAATCAAAATAGTAAGTTACAAGAAGCGCCCCGCGGTTTTACCCGCGTAAGTCTGATCCCAAAAGTAGCCTATGTTACTACTGGATAATGTAGCTTTCTTTTGGTGAAAGAATTTTTGAAATCGGCCCAGTAGTTTTGGAGCCTATTCGTTACAAACATACAAACACACACACAAACATAAAAATACAAATCTTTCCTCTTTAAAATATTAGCGTAGACAAGTACATATTAAAAATAGTGTTTATAGTTTTTCCGGGTCTTATTGGCGACCAAGATTATTGCAACATAGTCGAAATGTCGAGGTAAGAGAACTAAGAAACGATCTATAAAATGATTAATCCTGACTGGCTGACTGTTGGGTCCGCGCACAGCCTAAACCGCTGATAGAAGAGAGCTGAAATTTGGAAAGAGTCTTCATGATGTAGACATCTGATAAAAATGGGTTTTCTAAATACCAAGGGACCGAAACTTACGAGGGTGAAACGCGTAAAAAGTAAATATGAGTACAAAATCAAATCATGTGAGCTTAAAAGTAGATACCTATTTAAAAATAATTCAGATAAGCAAATATTGCTGTGAAAGCAAATAAACATGAATGTTGTTAAATATCAATAAATCTAAACAACGATACCATCTCCGTATGATTGATTTTCAAACGATTCGGATATAAATTAATATGCAGGTCTATTCCTCAAAATTAAATGTATAAAATGTTAAATGTATATAAAATTGTGCATGTTAGACTACCCACGAATTAACTTATTTGTATGTAAAATGTACCTATAATAATTGAAATTTTGTGTTTTCAAATGGCACAAGTTTTAGTCGTTTTGTAGGTATCTAAAGATGAGCATTTGACCACGATTTCACCAGCTTGTATTTATGGTCTAAAATATAGCACGCTCTTCTAGAACATACAATCACTGCAGTGAAACAAGTTCTGAACCATGTTCTTTTGAAATAAAAATCTGAAAATGTAAATAAAGCTTTCGTTTACGTATTTTTCATTTGTATTCAGATAAAATATATATATAAAATTTCCGAGTTCATTGGTCAAGACTCGAGAAGATTTATTAAAAAACTATACCCTATTGGTATTACGTATTACCTTTGTCACATAGGGTATTTACCCTATGTTACCTTTGCAACAAACGGTATGTGGTAGATGGTATCAAAAGCATATAGTAATGGTGGTATTCTCGAGGTTTTTAAAGACCGATAACTTAAAAGGTGATTAAACCACAGGTAAGACTTCTTATAAAATTGTTTTATAACTTTTTGATAGATGGCACGTTGAAATTCTATGGATTGATATGTTTACGATGGTCAAAGTTAACGGTCGATAAAAAACTATAAAAAATCATAAGAAAGAAAAATTATACTATTCATAAAAATACATATGTTTTGAGGAACGCGCCCCTTTCAGGTTATGCCTCCAATAAACACAGGTAGTAGGTATGTTTGTATAGTATAACACATTCAATTTGAGCTTGTTCAACTGAGCGTGGGTACCGACGACGCGACACAGAGTGTCCCAATAAAATCTGTTGAAGCACTTCTATTGCAATATTCATTTGGCTCGTGATGAAATTTAATTATTTACTGAGAGAAACGCAGTTTCATGGAGGGAGATGGCTTGCTGAAACAAAATTTCGGTAAGTAAATAATTAAACCGGTAAGATTGGATGTTTTAACTACCGAAAATACATTGAGGTGTCCCTGTCTATAAACCTTTATAAGTTATTTGTAATAATTGATAGATAAGCATCTGACCACTGTCTCATCAGATTGATGAGCCGGTCTAAGATGTAGCACCTTTGAAGCTAACTGTACCCTTGAGCTAACTAAACCGTGGGTTTCCTCGTGATGATTTCCTTCACCGTAAGAGCAATGTTAAAGTGTGTATAGCTTTTCAAGATATTGGTGTGCGATCGGCCTGGTTCGACGGCATTACCTTCGGAATGAAAGTCGAGGTGTCTACTATACTAGACCAATACTGCTGCACATATATACATTTATTAGCTGCGCTCCTCGCTTTCACCAGCATAAGTCCCGGTCCCGCGGGAATATCGGGATAAAATAGCCTATGATTAGTCTAGAATTCCAGCTGCATTATCTCATAACTGCATACCAAGTGTTATCGCAATCGGTTCAATAGTTTTTGGATGAGAGAGTAATTAAGGCACATAAAAATTACCTGAAAACCTTCGCGTTTAGCGTAATATTAGTGGAATAATATCATAAAGTGGTAATTGTCCTCTGGTCATCCAAGTAACGATCGCCAGGCGTTGCGGAATTCGCATGGCTACTACAGGATCGGCACGCGTAGCTAAGCCATCAAGCTATCCAAGGAGACATTGTACAAAAATCGTGTTAGTTTAAAAATTGTGTCTCCTGTTGTTAAAGTATGGGAAGTAATAGAACCCGTTATTTCCAGATGTTACTGGGCAATAGCCTTACTGCTTCTGTTCTGCTGTGCCGTGACAGTGATATATGACACGATGTTGAGATTCATCGGCAACCCGACATACATGGTCCAGTTTGAGGAAGTCAGAGAGGTCATCGAGTTTCCTTCGGTGCTGATCTGTCCTGAAGTTGCGTTTACTGCACCTAAGATTGACAGCTTTCTTTCAAATATGTACGAAGTGTTTTTTGTTGTACGACTGTGACCGTTTTCGTTTGGCATTTTGCAATATTTTTAACCCTCGACGCAAAAAGAGGGGTGTGATACGTTTGAGGTCTGGCTGTGTCTGTGTATATGTCTGTAGTATCGTAGCTCACAAACGAATAAAGCAGTAGCAGTCAATAATTCCAACTCATCGAGAAGGTTGTGGGCTATGATTCTGTAAAGAACGTGGTGGATCTGCTAAAGGAGAATTTCTTCATTAAAAACTTCTTCTTATCCTCATTCCTTTTCTCCAACACAGTTCCATTCCTGCTGGCCTCAACAACAGTATCCTAAAGCGGGCCGTCTATGAACTCGCTGCGTTCTTCTCTCCGGACGTTAAATTCAAGCTAAAAGACCTGTCCGTTGCGGAACAGCTTCTGGAGTACAATGACATGGACTTGGATACTGCTGGTAGATTGCTGACCACTACTTGTGAAGAGACGTTCTCCAAGTGAGTTAAATCCAAGGATAAGTCTATTCTGGTGCTGTTCTGTAATCTATATCTATAAAAGGTTTTGTCCTGACTGACTGATCAACGCACAGCCTAAACGGCTGATAGTATGGGGCTGAAATTTGGGGAGTGTGTTTTTTATGCGATAAGGATTTTTGAAATTACCCACGGAATCGAGACTTATGCGGGTAAAACCGCGGGACACAGCTAATTGTTGATCAAACAGAAAATTAAAAGTTCAGTTTTCTTAGTCATCGGATGCGCTAAATGCTCCTAAGTCGTAAAATAAAAAGGAATTGGCAACGAAGTAAGGACAACCGCTTAAACTAATGATAAAGTCACTTTTCTCGGGTAGTGGGATGTGAAATCCGAATTTCGCGATTGCAGTTTGGTAGATGCATTTTTTGTGAAGCTTCGAGTCTTGGACTTCGTTTTCAAATGCCTTATTATTAAACGTGGAGTAAGGTCGGAGTAGTGAGAACATGCTTTGTCTTTTTCAGTTGACAGTTGACAGACAGAAACAAAAGTGGTATAACATTATTCCGACTTTACTCCACGTTTATTACTAAGGCTTCAAAAGTTTAAGCCTTGTTTTCAATGATCGTCTTAACGGTCTTGCTGTTTTTAGGTGTCAATGGAATGGCATCATAATGAATTGTACCCAACTGTTTCAAATGGAGTTGACTGGTGATGGTTACTGCTGTGTCTTCAATGGACGTTCTTTAAAGCGGTACATATACATACATACATTCATAGTCTATCTTTCTATCTAGCCATCAAACACACGAGGCTGCACGGCCCAGTCTTGCTTCACTTGCTGTTTTGTTACAGGGAGCAACTAAAGAAAGATACAAGATGGAGGCTTACACATCAATACGGTTTTCAATCGGGTTTGATGTTTGCTATAAATCAAATACAACGACCATTTAACATTGATATCGCTTACAAATGGGTAAGATATTTAAATCTTTATTATTTATGTAGGTAAACACCTAAGTACTCGGTGGACCGGTGATATTGGTACCGGTCGCGGGGAGTCGTTGGATGGAGATAGCTCGCGATCGCTATTTGTAGCGTCGTTTGAGGGTGCTTCAGCAGTGAACGGATAAATGCTGATTATGAATAGAAAAAAATAGGATTCATTGAATTAATAATTGAAAGCAAAATACTCACTATAATTGAAACTTACAGTCAGAAATAAGGCAACTTAGTCCAAAATACCTCAATTCGATTGTTTCTAATCCTTCTACGTATGTCTAGCAAGTCCAGAAATATTTCGGAAACTTATAAAACCAAACATGTCAGTCATTTAAGTCTTTTTCCATTGTTTTTGTTTCAGTTAGCAATACAAAGCAGTCAGCATTTTGTTGAATCGACCGTCAACGGCACAGCCTTAAGTCCCGGGAAGGAATTTTGGATAGATTATAGTGAAAAGAGGTTTCAGATAGACGACAGAGCAACAGGTCTCGGAGAGTCTCTGATTAAATGCCGTCTAGTTGATGATGCCAATGAGAAGCCATTGCAGTACTTTCCGGAGTATTTAAAGTGAGATAATTATAACAGTAAACTGCTTTTGAAAACTCCAGTAATAAGCGGTGTAACTTAGTAATTTAAAGTTTCAAAGATTTGAGCTTTTGTACCTAATGTTTTGCGTTTTTCGAATGCCCGACGTTTTGTGGACTTAACAGTGCCTCCTGTTCACGGGTAGACCCGTAACGTGATTTACAGTGTCTCCTGTTCACGGCTAGACAGAGGAGTAATTATTAAATTTTTGGAGAAAAAATGTAAATATAGATGATCTTACTTTATTTTACCCACTAGTTGCCGCGAAGGGGTTTTTCTTCTTCAATGGTTATAATAATATTGAAGAAGAAAAACCCCTTCGCGGCAACTAGTGGGTAAAACTGTGGTATAATATAGCTCACAATACACTGAAATTAAACTAAACAAGTACGCTGGAATTGGTATACCATACAAAGTGACATTAGATCTTTGTGCCGATTTGATTTGCGCCATGTTGCGCTGTTGTCGCGGGTTTTCTAATAGGTGATGGTGACCGTCCACGGAACTATTAGTTTTCTAATAGTTCCGTAGAAAATGCGCGACAACAGCGCAACATGGCGCAGATCAAATAGGTACATAATTGAGTTCGCTTTGACCTGTCCAGCGACTAGTACCATGGAGGTCAGTGTCACAAGACCATAACAATTGCAACATTAGCAGTAGTTAGAGTCCTACCTTGTTTCATTGTGATAGGTATTTCAACATAACCCAAATGTTTCATAGGAAGATTTAATGAATGAATGCTTTATTTTTGTTGCATCCCTCTCGGAAGCCCGGGGTCAGCTAAACCCCAAATGTTTTTTATTATCTGGGGTGGACGCAGTCGGTAAGTCATCATTGACCATACCTTCTGCAATTAAATTTGGCAATCTTTTTATGGCCAGCCGCCTGCCTGACACCAACCCTCTTAGGCATCAAGCAGTTTATTCGCCACCGCGCGGGGAGAACTTTAGGATTGCTAATCACCCTCTGATCTCTTAGTCTTCATTGCTCTGGTACCAGTCTGGACAACTGGGAGTGCCGTTTTGGGCACGAGGTAGCTCTCCTTTAAGAGAACCGAATCTAGCATTTGGGGACACGATCGGTCTTTAACTGATCCCTGACGGTTGCCCCTGGGGGTGGCCTGACGGTACAGCGGACCCCTCTCTTTATACCCTTGCTGGGCATAGCTGGGGACGCTATAACATATAGAGAACTGGGTTTGCGTTGATCTCTTAGTCGCCTTTTACGACACCCACGGGAAGAGATGGGGTAACAGTATTCTTTACTGGGGCTACACGGCAATTTTTTTTATAAAATAACAAACGTTCATTTGTACGGTTAATTAACGTTTTTTCTACCAACACCTTATAGTACCTACATAATAATTTAAGCTCTACGTATTTGACTGTTCTTGCTGAGATTTGTTGACCGTTGTCGATTCGTTATACAGTTGAACCTAATCGTTTCAGGCGATACTGCAACGTAGAGTGTGAAATGAGGCTGACGCTGAAACATTGTAAATGCCTTTCCATTGTCCATCCGAAGATAAAAGGCGTGAACACTTGTACTTCCCGCGAGTTGCGATGTGCGCGGCTAACAAAAGGTGAACTAATGAAACTAGGTGATAAACAATGAAATATTTGCTAACTATAGCTGCGCACAGCGACAGCGTCACAATTCTAAAAACCAGAATTAAATTTATTAATTTTAATTAATTAAATAAATAAATATTGCACGGCGTTACACATAGCGCAATCTAGCCCCAAACTAAGCACTAGGCTTGTACTGTGGGTACTAGACAACGGATATAGGTACTACATATTATACTTTTTTTGTAAATACATACATATGATATATAGAAAACACCAGACTTGCACCCGGCGGGAATCGAACCCGCAACCTGCTGCATTGCAGTCGGGCCTTCGCCCGACGCGCCACAGAGGTCAAATAAAAGGTAGCTTTGTGTAATTCCAAACTCCAGCCTGTGCTCCAGCTTTCGACAATCTAAGTTACATCGCACTGTTACGGTTTAGAAGCTTTTCATAAGTGTGTGTCTACGGCTAAGCTATGCTAGCTTGTTTGAAAAATTGGCAAGCCGATTTCATTCATTTTGTCGACTGTCATTAAGAGGTTTTCTTCATTTTTTAGTAACATTCGACAGCCAGAACTGTGACTGCCCCATGGCTTGTAAGTTTATCAATAACATCGAGAAAATTTCGAGTTTTGATTTAATGGCAAACTCAAATCATTTACACCTGTTTTAGTAAGTTTGTTTCTTTTCGAAATACATTTCCTCCTATTTGTGCAACTTTTAAGCTTTTATGATTGGTATGTTATTTAATTTATTTTATTTATCTAATGTTTTATGCTCCAAAAATGTTTATTTTATGTAAATAAAACTACTTCTTTATCATCATCTTTTTGTAGTTCGTGGCATCCTACACAATTTTTTCTCCATTTCGTTCAATTAGATACTTATTTTTTCTAGATTCTCATTTCCTTTTTTTTCCTCATTTGGTGAAATCTTTTTCTTTAATCCTTTTTTCTACAATGCAGGATCAGCACATTTTGTGATTCTCCTCCACTTCAATATTAGGCTTTCACTCACGCACTCTTCTCCCTACACAGTCCCTCTACTTCGTTCTAGATACAAACATCTTTTAGGAAGTCTGATTATGCATCAGTAAATTTTTGAGTATTTTTTTCAGTGATGGTTTAAATTTTGAAAAAACTACAGTGGTTAGAGTTTTTGTATCCGACTTCAGTATTAAAACGGATTCGCGATGGTCTTACTATACGCATATCGATTTATTTGGTAAGAAAAGGATATTCTTCCTTTATTCTCGTCCATGAATTGATTTCTTAGAGAAAATTGTCCTTAGGCGGTAATTCAGTAATATTTGTTTTTGTAATTTCAGCTCAATTAGGAGGATTTTTAAACGTGTTTTTCGGTTGCAGCGTGTTGACAGTTTTAGAACTCTTCTTTCTTGCTGTCCACGGTATTAAAGGTATTATTAAAAAGATGAATGAATATATCAAGGGCTGATTTGTCATATATCTGACGAATAAAATCGAACCTAACCAAATTTAATGGCCTTCTTAAGTTCATTAAATTAATTTAAGAGTAAATTTCTCTTTATAATAGTGACATTATTCGATGAGGTTACATTTTATTGTTCAGACAGAGAGATATCTTTATCTTGATATAAGAGATGCTTTACCTTGTGGTCTCAAATCTCTAGTTAAGATAAAATCAAGGTAAACTATCTGTCCACTAAAATACAACACCACCGAATTAATAAAACGTTACAATCTTCTAAAAAGAAATCGAACTTCCTAAGTTTTTTATTTATGTGGTAGCGTTTGATTTTATTCGGCAGATATCTTTTATTTTATTTTAAAGATATGATGGTGTATTCGTTGTCACTTAATTTTCTTTAATTATTTAAATAAATAAATAAAACACATTTTCCCTCCTGTTCTTCCATTATTCTTTAGTGTACACACCACAGATACATAGGAGCATTATAAACGAGAAAACATTTACACAGGCCCTTTTCTTCCTTTCGAAATATTACCGAGCACCTAAAATTTAGCATTCAAATGCTCAACCACTCTTTTCACATTAATCATTACCATCCAACCGACATTCATACCTCTCTACCTATCTATATCCAAGCATGGTGTTCCCTTTACCTCCAAATTGTCGGCATCGTCGTCTAATGAATAAACTTAATGATCAGATAGAGGCCGCAAATGAACAGCTTCCATTTAATTAAAATAGTATCGGATAACTTCAGTAGGTAGGTACTAGCTATCGATGTTTCGGTGACAAGCGGAGAAGTTCGGATTAGTTTAGTTCAATTAATTGGTTAGTGATTTGTGGAAAACTACGTGCTATAGATAGGTATTAGGTAGATGAGGAGTTTAAATTTATTGTTCGGTTTCCGCAGTTCAGTTTCAGTTTTCGACTAAATGGACAAGTTAAATATCATACTTATAAGTTACTGCATTCTGGGGTACCTACTATGTTCTGCTCTTCATTTTGACAGTTCTTATTATCATTTTCGCTAACTTCAAATGGGACCAACTAGGTAGAAGCTAGTAGGTCCCATAGATCCTAGAAAGAAATTGTATTAAAATGATGTACCTATTAGTACTAAAAGTGATGTCTTAAACATATTCCATGTTCCTTTCGCCGTCTATTGTAAAAATGTAATGAATATGAGTTTATGGTAACGTTACCACATTGTCTTCTTTCTAAAGTCATATCTACTGTTATGATTGAAATAAATGCCTAAGAGACAAACTTGCTATTTTGCTTCGTCATACCGTCAACTAGGCAAAAATAATGAGGATTTTTTAGGTCTAAATATAATTTCGTCATACAAAGCTTAATAAATTAGATCGTGGCTAACTGGGCAAAGTGTAAGTACTATATTTATTCAACTTATAGAATATACAATTCCTTAATAAACTAATAGAAAGGTTTCGTAAAGTCACTTCGGAAATGGTTGGTCACGATCAAATCGAGTTATATATTTTTAGCCAAATCACGTAGAAGCAATTACATTTGTGCGATGCATTTGGGACCCCTTCCTTAGATGAAAACAAAAAACAGCAGATACTTTACCTCGTCTCGGAAAGTGTGACGATAAAACTGCGTCTAGCTGACGCACTAGCCTCAGTCGTATGTCGAACCGTTACCACGTGAGCACGTGCTGTCACACTGCGATTATCTTTTTGAAATCCATAAGAATACCTTTTTGCTTATTTACAAATGCCTGAATCATTCTTAAAGACAAATGTTTCTAAATATACAATAATTTTATGAAAATGGATGTAGGTGTTTCTAGCTCATTTTTCGAATACGCAATGTTAGAATATACCGTATCTACTATTTTTGCTTTCATCTAAGACCCGTCCGTGCCCGGCCGGGCCCGTGCCCTGTTCGTTCGTGGCTGGCACCTTTGTTGTCGTGAATTAGGTAAATACTAGCTGCGCCTCGCGGATTCACCGCGATAATATCGGGATATAAAATAGCCTATGCAGTAATCTAGATCTCGAGCTATATGCATACAAAGTTTAATCGCAAACGGTTGAGTAGTTTTTGCGTGAAGGAAAAACAGCCATACATACTCGCTCATTTACTTACACACGAACTTTCGTCTTTATGAAATTGGTAGGATTTGTTCCAACATATATTACGTAGTGAAACTTTACAGTATTATTTCTTATCGGTTATGAACCGATTATGACCGTTTGGAAAGTAGCCCGTGTCAAGTATTTATTAATAATATTGGCAAGTTATTTGCAGACACAAAAACAATCAATTCTTCGTATATATAAGTAATTGTAAATAGTGCCAGTTAAATATCACAGAGGCTGTTTATAAATTCCGATACCGCGGGAATATCAGAATCAAAAGTAGCCTATGTCCTTCTCCAAGGTCCCATCTATCTATAAACTAAAAATCATCAAAGTTGGTTTGCTGTTTAGGTGTGTAAACGTAACAGACAGACCTAGTTACTTTCGCATTAATAATATTACTTCTTGGTAGGTGTGCAGATAGAAATTATATCCCCCATCAACAAGATTTTCTCAAGTAAAACCGCGAGGCGCCGCTACTCAGCTACTCAAGTATAAAATTAGGATCGCTATCCGATCGCACATAAACATCACAAATTGGTAACATAATCGTAAAAACAGACGACTGGAGGCGAATTAGCGAATAATACGAAGACAAGGAACTTCATGAAAGTAGAACTGTAGCACTGAGTGCTTATTATTATCATAGTAAATGTTTAGTTCCGTACTACCAACAATAGATGGCGTTAGTAAACGTACACCTAGATCGCGATATCATTGTGTATACGTCTTCGTCGTAGCTGTGCTACGGGACTTTCTCCCGTCTATTCTACGGGCTACAGAACTGATATAAATATACAATTTTACCCTCGCCCCGTTTTTCATTCGCTGCAAGTTCTGTTGCTGTTGCATACCGGGTTGTGTGGAAGTTGTGCAGAGAGTATTTCACTATCTCTCCCACTCATAACGGTCTTAAAGACGGACACAGTGCCTATAGTTAAACAGATTACTATAGATAAACAGTATCAATATTGCAACACGGTCACTGCTTAAACCTTACAATAATATATGACTATGACCGAATGGGCAGCGAGTCATTTTTTTTACTTATTCAAAATTGAACAAGCAAATATGTTCAATATGGATTGAATTCCCTGTTGTTGATTCATTTAGTCTTAACTTATAATATTTACAAAACTTCAGAATACTGAGCTCTTTTATCCATACAGGACTTATATTTTATAACCTGTCAAGCGGAACTGAAGGTGGAACTGATCGTTTATAAAGGCCTTAAGATCCTTGTCCCATGTTATACCATATAATCTGTTGTACAACCCTGTAGGGACAAGAGTGCCCATCAAATTGAATTTTGATCGGACATTAACCGCTTGTTCAATCTGTAATGGCTTATTTTACTACAGAGTACCTACGTTCTTGTGTGTGTGGGCTGATCAAACTCTTTCCTTATTGATTGAATTCAAATGTTTTAGAGTTCCTGGTTTCCTTTGCACCTGGTACGATTAAGGGCGGGCTATTTGAATAAGGTTTTTCTTAGTTATAATTGTTAATTTAAAATCGAACCAGCGGTTCCTGTTATTATTGCCTTCAAAAAAACAAACTCTTCAGCTTTATTAATATAGATTTTTTAGTGCTCTACGTACATCGACAAGAAATATTACATTTTTAAAGATGTATTTTCCCTTTAAAATATTTATATAATTGTTTAATTTTATCATTTAAGATTTATTCATTTTTACTATTAATTAGGTAGTTCGGTTCAGTGTTTAGTTTTAGATTTAATATATTATGTAAATGTTTGTAGTATCTAATTTGATAGTTATCTTTTCAATATCCACAACAAGGTCTCCCTCCAGAGCAGACAGTAGCAATAACGGCTGCTTCAGCCAATTATAAACAAACCCTTCAGTTTCAATAACATTCTACTAAATGATTATATTACGTAGCTGTTTAGATTTTAATCGAGTTCCATTTCATTTTGAATCCTCTATCTATTTATACCTACCTACATCTATCTATATTTTATACATCACTAAATAGTATTTCTGCCAACAGTGAGGTTCATCCATCTATTTCTATGTCTACCTATATTTTATGCTTAACTATGAGGACCATGGGTAGTTTTTCAAACAGTAGACCTCGCGAGCACTTCATTTTAAGTAGGTAGGTACTTCACTACATAGGTTTTAAACCATCTTCAAATTGCAGAAGGTTTTCAATTGAGGAGCTTGTGTTGAATAAGTGGTTTCAGGATAGCATCACCATAGTACCCACCTTGTAGATAAAGAGCCTATTCTATAGGTAGAAGTCGAAAAATTTGCGATTTACTGTAACCTAGAAGAGCTTTTCTGGTCATCACTTCGAAGATTCTTATCCGATCTTCTCCAAATATTTTGACCTTGAAAAAAAGTAATGAACATAAAAATGTATTCATTAATCCTTCTTTTTATTTTCCTTACTTTTTGCTATTGTTCAGTTAGAATTATTAATATTACTATCTTAAAGCGTGTACGCTCTGCGATTAAAAACGCCTGCGTTTTCCCGTAGGTCTGAAACCCCAAAAATGCAACACATAGCTTTCTATACAAGCCCACGCATACGCGTGATACGCGGTTCTGCGTTTTCAGCTATTCGTAATACCTACTCTTTCTTCATACAAACGTAGTCGACTGTTTCCTCCCTGGATAATGATACTAGAGTAAATATTTTTGTACCATGAAACCTATAACTGCCATGCCATGACTTTTTTATACTCTAATTAGAATAAAAATAAAATTCAGAAAAATTAGAAAATGAAAAAAATTAAAACGTAGGGGCATGGTCATGACTGAAATAGGACTTATGGCATAAACATTTTTTTCTAATATCTTTATCCAGGGAGGAAACAGTCGACTACGTTTGTAAAGTTTGTAGGGAGAAAATAGTAGGTAGACTGTGCCCTTAATCGCAGTGCGTTCTAACCCTAAGGTTTCAATTGGACTTATTATTAGAGATGTGAACCAAAAATGGAAGTATTATTTCAGGCGAGGTGTAGCGATAGGCCGACGAGACGGAGGCGACCGGTCGCTCGGTTAATCTCATGAATATGCAGCGTGACCGCTGACGTCGCCACCGACTGAATCGAACTGTGTAATACTGTGTTTATTGAATAATACATCACAATATTGTGAAATTGGAGACCGTGCACACAGTGCCGAGTTTTCAAGTCATTCTATGGCAATCTCTGTGGCGAGTGCGGGTGTTGCGGGTTCGATTCCCGCCGGGTGCAAGTCTTTATGCTTAAAAAAATGTTTCTGGTCTGGGTGTATTCTATGTATCGTATGTATGTAAAAATATTAAAATTAATCTTACTAATATTTTGTAAATGCCGAAGTTTAGATGTTTGTGTGTCAATTACGCTTAAACGACTGCATCGATTGGGATGAAACTTTGTGATCAAAAGTACGCAATTTCCTCATCCCAATAAAAAAAAGGGTAAAACCAGAAGGTATGAAATATTATGAAATAAATACAGTAGGTATTACTAAATACCATTTTACCGAGGATAAAGACCTGATACACCTGGAATGGCGTTTGATCACGAACTCTTTGGCCAAGTATCTAAATATCCCTAGAATTTATTATCTTACTTTCGGGTTAAAACAAGCCGGGTTTGGATAATAAATCATTGTTTTGTTTGTTTCTAGATCGAATAAAGATAAAACGTCGATTTTAATTTTGTTTTGATTTAACTTAAAATTACATAGATTAGTAAAAATGGTTTACGCGACAGGATTTGAACCCATAACTCCTACAACATATTATTATTATATTAGCCAGAATTGTCCCACAGCTGGGTAAAAGCCTCCCTCTAACTGTTTAATTCGGGTCTATAAAAATAAACCCCAATTACCAGTTGTATGGAATCCGCCCTCAATTAGCGTAGCTAGTAGACCATAAATAAATACCTATTCGACGATACCCCACTCGACATAGTCAGTCAATTTAATTTTTTTTTTATTTTGACAATATGGCGTCTGGTGGTCGCCATTTTAAATTTTATTTTATGTCACCTATCTAAGAACCATTGGAGGGACGAATGAAACTAATCTAACGATACCCTATACACAAGAAATCCGTTGAGTGGTTTGGAAGATCATCATCATCCGAGCGTTGTTCCCGGTTGCATCTCTCTCGAGAGCCCGGGGTCCGCTTTCCTACTTTTACGTCTCCACTTCGCACGATCTTCGGCATCCCGTGTAGTGAGGCCATTTGCACGCATATCCGATCTTACAACGTCAAGCCAGCACTTCTTGGGTCTTCCCAATCTGCCGCGGCCGGGCGGAGGCGCCATAGCAAGACACTTGTTTCCCACGTAACTAGCCGGTTTCCGTAGAACGTGGCCGTACCACCGTAGGCGGCATTCTTGCAATTTGTCTGCAATGTCTCGGACATGAAGGCTGCCCCTGATGCGGGAGTTTCTGACGCGGTCTTTTCGCGTCACTCCACACATCCAGCGCAGTATCTTCATCTCCGTGACACGCAGCTCCTGCTTATGTCGCTCAAGCAAAGGCCACGCCTCACTACCATACAAAAGGACAGGTCTAATGATCGTTTTATAGACCTGCCCCTTCAGTTTAACCGGCATTTTCGGGTCACAGATGACACCAGTTACCTCTCGCCACTTGGCCCAAGCTGCCGAAATGCGGGACTTGACATCGCAATCGATGTCGCCGGACTCGTGAAGCACAGATCCCAAGTACTTAAACTGGTCTGTCCGCTCGACCATGTGACCGTCTACGCAGACAGGTGTGGGATCTGTGGTATTGCTAGCCAAGTATTCGGTCTTCGCTACGTTGAGTTGCAAACCGCCGTTCTCAAGTGACTCTTTCCACGCATTTACACGCCTTCCAAGTCACAATATCATCAGCATACATGAGCATCCACGGGGGCTGCTCGTGTGCGTCTCGGATGACTACGGACAGTGCGTCCAGTATTACGCTAAACAGAAACGGACTTAGGACGGATCCTTGGTGGACTCCGACTGTAATGGGGAAAGATTTAGTGTCACCAACAGCAGTTCGCACCACTGAACCGGAATTTCGGTACATGTCCCTGATGGTTCCAATATAAGCTTCGGGCACCCCTTTGGACCGCAGCGCCCACCAGATCATCCCGCGAGGAACACAGTCGAAGGCCTTCTGCAAGTCCAGGAACAGAAAATGCAGAGGCGTATTCTTCGTTCTGTATTTCTCCATAACGATCCTTAGGGCGAAAACAGGGTCCATGGTACCATGACCGGGGCGGAAACCATACTGGCCTTCCGAGACAGTGCACTCCTGCCGGATCCGAGAGTCAACTATACGCTCGTAGAGCTTCATGGTGTGGGACATGACCTTTATACCACGATAACTTCCACACTCCTGCACAGATCCCTTGCCCTTGAACACTGGAGTGATAACACTCAGTCTCCATTGGGCGGGGATTCTGCCGGTCTCGAGTATGCGGTTAAAAAGGTTGGTTAAGATGCCCACACCACGAGAACCCATAGCCTTCCATACTTCGATGGGGACTCCATCGGCGCCGACAGCTTTCCGATTCTTCATGCAGCGAAGAGCCTTGCGCACCTCCTCAGGCGTTATCAGTGGAAGATACAAGGGAATAAAGAATATTACAAACATACAAAATAGGCGCGAATAACATAACCCTTTCCTTGCAGCCGGGTAAAAATAGGTACACGACTGCCTGAGTTCGTTGTACACGACGAATTCTGAGCCTCCTCCTTTAATAGCTAAAAAAATACTACCTACATTAAAAAATACTACACTACACCTCTACAAACTATAACATCGATGGATATGTAGCCGTCGGCAGTAAAAATACAAAGCAGAACTCCATTAAAATCTTAAATAAACCGGTTTTGGCTAATAAATCATTGTTTTGTTTGTTTCTACATCGAATACTATACCTACAGGTAAAAAGTAGATTTTAATTTTGTTTTGTCATAGATTACATAAAATTAGCGGGCGTAGCTAGTTAACAATGAAATACGCGATAAATTGTGACTTCCCTCCATTCACTTTAGCAATATCACTACACGTCTACAAACAATAATACTATCGATAGATACGCAGGTAGGTACCTAGCAGTAAAATACAAAGCAAAACTCCATTAAAATCTTGTTATTTTTCCAATAATTTGTCGGAACGTGTTGAGGCGCTACACAAAGGTGGTAATTTTATCATCTGACCAGAAAGCTGTCATTTTCAATTGTGAAACGAAACGGATTTCGGATTAAATATAAACGTTTCAAAGGGGTAGAGATAAAATGGTTTTAATGTATTAGAGTGGAAATACTGTAGCGTCGACCAACAACATTTGTTGACGCACACTACGAGCGTCTACTGATTCTGCCTCTGCCACATACCACTGTCTCTGAGCGGTCTCTGTGGTGAAAAATAATCGAGTTATTCCTAAGTGGCCGCTATGAGGTCTATTGGAGGAATTATTGCAATAAAATTATAGTCAATGTCCTAATCCAAATCTCTAGTTATGTGTTTACTAAATTTTATTGCAATCGGTTCTGTATGTTTTGCGTGATTGAAACACAAAACATTCAAACAAACAATCGGCTACTAGCTGCGCCCCGCGGTTTCACCCGTGTAAGTCATGATCCCGCGAAAATATCGGGATAAAAAGTAGCATATGTGTTATTCCGGGTCTCCAGCTATCTACATACCGAGTTTCATGGTAATCAGTTTAGCAGATTTTACGTGATTGAGTACCAAACACACACACACATACATACATATTCACAAACTTTCAGCTTTACTAACTGTTCCAAAAACGTGTTAATTTTCACTCAGTTAAAAAAAATATGAATTGAAATATAATTTTATATTATGACATGTTTCAAAATAGCGTAGTGAACCCCACTAAAAGTTACAAATAGCCACGACGAATATTATGTCAAATTGTAAAAGTTACATGCGCTACTACATATGTGTTCTTATTATACTTGAATCATAATGGTGCCGTGTAATCTCTTAATATATTTTTTTGGTTAATAATATTTAGTATGTCTGCGTTCGATGGCAGGTCCGGCAGTCCGTAAGCCTGGAACACCGAACGAGGGATAATGGAAGTGCCGCCCGTCATCGCCCTCCCCCCGCTTCCGGACACTTGTCTATCACGCAGAAACCTCGACCCGACCTTCGACTACTACTCATTGTCGTCTGCTCGATTTCTTTACGATCTGATTACTGTAGAAATTGAGAAGATTCTCCTTTTTTGAAGTTGGTTAGTGAGAAACGTGTACAGTACTTTTACTTCGTACATTGTACGAAGTAAAAGTAAAAGTTAAATGCATTAGGTTTTTTTAAAGCATTTTAAGGTTTCGTTCTCAAAGGGTAAAAACGAGACCCTATTGACTATTGAGCGGAGTTTTTATAGGGAGTCCTATTGAGACGCTACTGTCCGTCTGTCTGTCACCAGGCTGTATCTGATGAATTCATTTTAAACCAAACGTTTAAAAATAATTCCACTGGCCGAGAGTGAAGACAATAGAACCAATTGACTGCTAATACCGCAAATTTTTCAACAAGACAGAACTCACCATTGCGGGCAGGGGGTGAGGTAATAATCAAACTCTGTGATTGGCCGATGCTTTGCCTATCTATATTATATAGAGCGTGAAATAGTGGTGCGGTACAACTAGTAACTACTACCAAAAGGACGAACTATTTTCGTGAGGGGGGGTATACTTATGAGCAGTCAATTGGTTTTATTATCTTTGACCGAGAGCCATAACACTACGTTTTGCAAAACTTTTACTCCCAAGCAGTTATCAGTCCTTCTGTGGCATTACTAGTATGAAATCCTGAATCGCGCTATCATCTTTCTTTCCGAGATAAGCTCATATACAACTCCCGATGAGACAACGTCGTCGGGCCGCGGCCTACCGGGCAAAACCACCTGCCCGGTGGAAGATCTTCCCTTTGGAGGTACACATCATCTCGTACCCCCAAACTTCAAATAATATGGCCTGTCCATTGCCATTTCAGCCCTTACTTTTAGATGTCTAAAATTGGCGATAAAAATTGAATTAATCATAATCTAGTATTTAGTAGTAGGGGACCTCGAACTTACATCGTAGGAACATCCGCAGGTTTTTAAATAGGTGTACATTACGACCGCGGCGAGTCGATAACAGCGACACACACTGTTCGGTTTCAGGCTGCCATTAAAGTTTCAATTATTCAAGCTGATTCACCATTTCACAAGTATTTATAGAAAGTAAACGTATTTATTATTCATTCAAGATCGTATCGAGTTTTAACCGACTTCCAGAAAAAGAGGAGGTTAAGAATTTGGGTAATTGATTTTTTGTGTGTATGTCACCGGATTTCTTTGCCATCAGAGGTCCGATAGTGATGATGAAGGTGAATTTGGTGAAGATGATCAGAACCTTCGGAATGAGTGCAGAATAGCATGCGAGAATGCAGTAATTTACAGTTTTTTGGACTTCTACCAATATAATCTCCCCTATTATAACTAGGGTCCACGGGCGGTGTAACCCGTTTGCTGAAACGTCAAGGTAATTAATAATAACAATGATTATCTATAACGCGATCTTGTCCCGTGTCTAATAATAAAATGATCCGTACAATGTTTATGCGAATGAATAGTTACATAATAAATACAAAAAAAAACTCCACTAGTAGGTACCTACTGTCTGTCTATCTCAATCGATGCTACTCAAAACTTACGAAATTCAATTACAGTGCTAAGTACTTTGAGACTAAATTAACTTGAGACCTAAGCACCCACGTACTCTTCGGACCAAAGTAGCAAGTTAACTCAAGCCAGTTTTGAACATGATAATGTAAGTAAGTGGCTAAAACCAAGACATTTAACGTTACAGTGAAAGAACTGTTACAGTATTCGATTGTGATAATTCATAAGGATTATCTCTCAAAGTGATTCAAAAATGGCTAAAAGATGAATTCTTCTTCATCATCACTGTACCGTATATAAAGCTAATATAATAATTTATTTGGTGAAGAATGTCGTATGCAAAAGGTGTTACCTAATATCTAATAATAATTAAATTACAGAAATTGCACCTACAGCCGCCCAAATATTTATACATGATAGATTAGTTATGGTGGGAGTTGTCCGTCTGTCTGTCTATCTGTTTTATTGCAAGTGTTCGTATAAACACATTGTAGTCATAAGCCTCGCCGCCGCACACGTACATGTTCCGTATACGTTTTCCGAATACGTTTTATTTCATTCGGAATGTTTACAGTCAGTATATTTGCCGTTCGGAAACAAAACGAACGTGTGCGGTAATCAAGCCATTTTATATGTATTAGAAACGTACATGTTCCGTATACGTTTTATTTCATTCGGAATGTTTACAGTCAGTATATTTGCCGTTCGGAAACAAAACGAACGTGTGCGGTAATCAAGCCATTTTATATGTATTAGAAGCATTCAGGAATCCCGAATACGGAAATCGAATTCGGAAAACGTATACGGAACACGTACGTGTGCGGCCACGCTAATACGTTTTCTCTGCTCGTTAGGTCACGTCATATTACATATAATATCATATCACCACAAATCGTTTATGAATTTCCAAAAAACTTCATAACTCTCTATTCCACACAGCAACTTAACCTAAACCTCTTTCGCCTAAACCCGATTCCCACAAACGAATAAACTCAATGTTTATTCAGCGACGTTCTTTGAGCGACTAGTTACGAAATCAAGTCGAAGTTTTCACTCCGAACTTATGTACCGACGTCCAATGTTATTTACATGCATTACGCATGCAGATTACTTCCCAACTTGCATACAACTCAAAGAAAAACTTGCCAGAAGCGGGCCTTAAACTAATTTTAAGTTGGACGACAACCTAATGAACAAAGTCTACTGTGAAATACCGGAATACCGGTCCCTACTTAGCCTTAGGTCGAACACCGGTAGCTACATTTTTGCAAACTTTTATAGGTCCAAAGTTTTATGTAGGTTGCAGAGCTCTGGCTAGCCTCTATGAGGAAGTTTTTTTTCTGTTGCCTACGTAATTATAGGTATGCCTAGGTATATATTTGTTTAATATTGAATTATAGAAGAGCGTTTGACGTCTGTCTCAGCTGATGGTAAGTGATGATAATATGGTGTAGCATGTGGTACCCTCATCTAGAAAAAAAACGGCAATGAAATAAGATTCGATCCGACTTAGAACCCGTGGGAATAGCCGGATTAAAAGTAGGGTTATTCTAGGGTCCCAAAAGTCTATGCAAAAAGCAGAAGACCCAGTCTTACAGACCCAGGTCTCAGAAAGCTGAATTTTTACATATCGAATTCAGCTGCTATGTTTAAAAGCAACAAACCTACATTCACAAACTTTACATCGCAGAAAGACGCACCAATTATTAGGTAAACTGTGCTTTCACCTTTAGAATATGAATAGAAAATTAAATTCTAAAGTAAAAGAGGAAACCGACATGTCCTAGAGATCAACCGCATCACAGACCTAAGGCATGGGATATTCGCTAATCCGGAGTAGGCCTTCATTTTCCTTTACTGCCTAATCCCTTTAGACAAGCCCTACATTGAGACAAGTGGTGGTCCTAACATTATCTTAATAGTATTCATTTTGATGAATTTTGTATATGTATATAGATAGATAGGACCATGGAGAAGGACATAGGCTACTTTTGATCTCGTAAATCCAGCGGGATCGGAACTTACACGGGTAAAACCGCCGGCCGCTCCTAGTTATTGATATAAGTAAAATTAGTAGCATTCAAACCGCACAGAAAAATAAACCAAAACTTTAAAGTTTTGCTTCATTTAATGTTACTAGGCAAAAGGCAGAAACGTTAAAATATTATACCCACCTAACTATAGTCGTTGAAGTTACCATCTAAACTACCATAACACTACATAAATAAATAGTAACCGTCAAGTTAAGAATAACAGATACCTAGTAGGACAATTCATATTCTGCCACGTAACAAAGCTCAGTATAAAATATTGTTAAAGTTACAGCTTTCGCAGTGAATAGCCCGGGCGCGGCGGGGCGCGGCGGGGCACGCAGGGAAATCCCGCAAATAGAGTCGGGGAGTCCGAAACAAATCCCGGACTTGCCCCACTAGCTGCTAGGAGTCGCAGTTTCCGGAACTTTGCTAACAAAAATGCGGTCGCTGTAGTTTTATAATAAATAAAAGGATCTACGCGTATCCAGACTTCAGGGGAGTTTATTCATAACGACTTTTAAAATCGTCTAATACCTAACTTTGTTTATTTTATGATTTCTTTTCTATTTCTGTTTGAAGACGGTTATTTTACAAGAATACATATTTTGCTAAGTTCTTCGTTTACTCGTTTACGTTTATGTAAACCTGTCAGTACAAAGATGGACAACAACAAGACTATTAAAGTGCGTTTCATCTTTAAATTCCTTTGCCGTTATGTTGGTAGCAAAACAAATAACTGTTGCCTGTAATACCTTGAATGTGATACCTTGAATACAGGGCTATTTTATATGATAGATAAATGAATAAATATTTCTGAATTAAAGGTATAAAGTATTTCACACTCAAAGTATTAAGGCAACACGTATTTGTTTTGCTATACCAACATAACGGCATAGGAATTTAAAGATGATACGCACTATAGTGCTCCAATATATACCACATCATACGAATTTAAACTAATATGGTTGTTTTCTCTAAAAAATATTATATTTTATAAACGGGTTATTTACCATGTTTAAATTTGTTTTACGGAACTCGATATTTCACCAGTTCTTAATAGCAACTGGTTTGCTCACGAGGCTGGTGAAACGACTGATGGTGTCTCATGAGCAAGGCAGTTGCAATTACTAACGAAATATCAAGTTCCGTAAAATAAATTTAAATACCGTATCAACTAATTTGTAATGGCTATAGACAATGTTTGAACCTTATCATTACTACGGTTTTTGAGATCCATTCTATTTATATTCCAATATTAATTCATAGTTCTTTCTAGTCAATAATAATCTAAGAATATAAGGTTTTTCATATAAAACCCCTAAACTAACTTCGACCCAATTTTTAATTATACACTAATACGTCTAAGTATTTAAAAATAAACTAATCTAATTACATTCGATCCCATGTATAAATAATCGTACATGGACAGACGGACAGACCATTTACCGCAATTTTCCGGAGAAGCCTATTTAATATTCTATGAGACAATGACAATACAAGTAAGGTACGTACTTGTATTGTCATTGTCTCATAGATCAGTAATGGACGCCACAGATTCCTGTCCCTACGTACGTTTCGGATATTCAGCTGTATGAGCTGAGCAGCTCGTCAACTGCTGTTGACGTCAAAACGTAAATAGAACCTACAGCCATTAGAGAGAAAATGTTTTAATGTTAAAAATGTCTCCATGCTTAGCATTAACGTGGATCGCTGTGTAAGAACTTCGGAGTTATCTTACTTCGCAATAATAAGATGCGCACAGCGCCTGCTGAAGCGAACGGAACTATTTGCAGGAGGTAGGGTAAATGAGGATGACCGCCGACCCCAAATAGAAAAAATAATTTGGCGTTTAGCGGATCCCGGGCTTTCGAGAGGGACGCACATACTTTGTCTTTTTCCATGACAATAACTTTCAATATACGATTTTAAACTTTCAAAGTTGATAGACAGGAACAAAAAGTGGTAAAATTACTCCAACCTTATTCCGCGTTTATTAATAAGGCTATTTATGTTCAACTATACACAAAGTTGTCAGGGATTATACTATTCAGTTAATATATTATGCGCTAACACAAACGTTCTGTTGATTCAAGCTAATTACACACTAACCCGACAATACGACAACAGTACGCGGCGTGATTCAACAGGCAGTGTGTATACACCACGCCGAGTCAATTTGACGTCATCATTATTTAACACAGTCAACAAAATGTCATCAGTGTATCCTGCAATTGATTTTAACTATTTAATAGGCTTTGGAGTTAAATTTTTGAACCAACGTAATAGGATAATACCAAAATCTGTCTATAAAGTCAGGTGGGGTTAGTAAAACACCGTGGCAAGTATATCTTCTCGCTTCTTCATCTTCCAAGTCGGTTTCCCTGTTGAGGCAGTGGCAAGTAAGTGTATCTAATATGAAACTACATATTAAGACGTACCCGTGATGATATTTGGATATAACAGGAATAGCGGACTCATTTTAATGCTCCAACATTGTTTGTAGGCAACTGACGTTTCCTAAGTTCATTTTTAAAACGTAAAAACACTAACCACTTTAGTTTTTTTTTTTCATATTTGCCTTAATTTCGAAGACATAAAGAAAGATTACCGTTACGTTTTAGATGCCATTACATTATTCAGTAAAGTATGCTTCACTTACCCCACTTGACCTTTAACTAGTTTTTAACTTCTTCTTTTTCACGCAATATTCACTCAAAACTACAAAACCGATTGCAATGAAACTGCCGCCTTGACTTTCCAGTGAAAATTCCGTGAAATCTCATAACTAAGTGGTTTAATTTAAAGACTTTTCCCAGAAACTTTTTCAACGTTTACTTAAAAAGATTTTATCGTTCGTTCCAGATTCATCCCTTAGAGTCGGGACTTCAGAAGTCCAAAGAAATCCTCAGCTTTATCTCCTCGCCTGTCAGATCACTCCGATATACTCATTATAACTCTGGAACCCTTTCGAAAAATAAATCTGAAATAGGGAGGAATTTCGTCGCTTTATGATTTAATAGTAGATAGCTGAAACAAAACCAACTTTTGTTTCGAAGGCTTCTTAACTCTTGTCGACTTCAGTGGCGTACCCACGTTTTGTTTATAAAGAAGGTTGTGGTTGAAATAAACTGGTATTTCACCACACATCGGTCTAACACGTAGCGCCAAAAGAACACGTCTGTGTTTCTGAAACGTACGCCAAAGCGCAGTCAAGAAAAGAAAGCGATACCTAGATAAGAGAAAGTGATAAGAAATGAAGCTATGCCTTCGCATAGCACACCAAACACTCTATGAGTTTTCACGTCTATATTAAAGCCTGCCTGACGATGTATTAGTGCTGGCTACCTTTGTATTTTCAAATCAAGACTCGGTCAAGCAACCCGTTCCTCTAATCCTACATATACAGGTTGTCCGGAGACCAGTGGATGTCCCTGCACGGGCAGTTGGCGGGGAAGGGTTGGCTGCCCAGAATACGTTTTTTTTTTCTATCTCAAACGGTTTGAGCTGTACGTCACTTTTTAGTAAAAATTGAAAAATGTCTACTTTTTTGCACATTTCGGGGCATCACGTCCACAGATTAAGCGATAGCATTGTTTTTTTTTTTCGCCATGTGTTCACTAATATTGATGTTTGTAAATCACCTTAATTTTTTTTTTAATACTATAGTTAGTACCTTACAGGATGTTTCAATATTTTCATGAAAGATAGTACCTTCGATGCATTCATAGCACTAGCTTAGTAACTTATGACAAAAAGTTATTAGTATTAGTATTTTTTTCAATAGTTGGCCAGACAGGTTTCATACATTTTTTTTACACCACAGATGCTCAAACTTAGCAGAAAGTAAAGTTTATAAAACTAAATCTATCTTTGGGGACATCCTGTAAGTTACTAACTATAGTATTAAAAAAAAATTAAGGTGATTTACAAACATCAATATTAGTGAACACATGGCGAAAAAAAAACAATGCTATCGCTTAATCTGTGGACGTGATGCCCCGAAATGTGCAAAAAAGTATACATTTTTCAATTTTTACTAAAAAGTGACATACAGCTCGAACCGTTTGAGATAGAAAAAAAAACGTATTCTGGGCAGCCAACCCTTCCCCGCCAACTGCCCGTGCAGGGACATCCACTGGTCTCCGGACACCCTGTATATGTTATAGCGTCCCAAGCTATAACCAGCTAGGGTATGAAGAGATGGGTCCGCTGATCCGTCCGACCACCCCGGAGGGCAACCGTGCGGGATCAGTTATAGACAGATCGTGTCCCCAAACGCAAGATTCGGTTCTCTAAAGGGAGAGCTACCCCGTACCAAAGTGGTACGGGCCTACCAGATTGTCCAGACTGGTACCGGAGCAATGAAGCCGCTCACCACTCGTTCCTCGGAAGAGGAGCTAACGACAACCTCGCTGGGGCCAGTAGAGAAGCCACCTACCACATATGCATGTGTGGTACCGGAGCTGTTAAAGGCACGCTCACTTCCCGGCATGGATCCACATGCCTACCATGAACCTATAAATCCTGGTAAGGACCGGTCATCCCTAGCGTATAGAGACCTACGGTTTCTGGCACAGCGCAGCCGAAGATGCGGCACCCCGAGAGGCACCGCTAAGGCTGCCCCAGAGCCTCGCGCACTCGTCGAAACGAGCGCGCTCGTCGCGTATGAGGATGACCCCCGGTGACAAGAAAGACTCGGTCAGTGGCTTCTGAAGCAATGTCCGAGCCACCCAGGTGTTCCTTATAGTGGGTAGCTATTCACTAAGAAAGGGTTTTTTGAAAATCCCGCCGGATCGGACCTCACGCGGTTGAAACCGAGGAACTCTGCTAGTATAAAATAAAATTCTACAATGCTTCGCCTATCAGTTTTTCAAAAGTATGCTTACCTACCTACCCATTGCTTATTTTATTCTACAAACCGACCGCAAACCGTGGTCTTATTTCCGGAAATACTGTTGAATTATGTAAGCAGTGTCCGAGCGAGTGACATCAGCAACAGCAACATCAGTCACACGTCGACCTCACTCACGACACACGCGGTTTGTTACTCGTTTCTCTCCGCTCATCCTGCTACAGTACCTATAGGTACAACCCCCTTCCATAACTAATCTACTACATTTTTTTGGTTGAATCGCGTGGTTTTTATTACTTTTAGCATTGTTACAACGCTCAACGTTTCGAGACCTTTCCAGGTCTCTTCTTCAGGATAGACCAGATACTGAAATTAGATCTGATCCCGGACTGTACCTATAGGTACAATTGAACTAACACTATGTTATGGCGTCCCCACTTGACAGCCTCTAGCTAGGCGTTCCAGGCGGAGTCCGTTGTTCCGTAAGGTCACTCCGAGGAGCACCGTCCGGGATCTGTTATAGACAGATCTGATCCCGGACTGTACCTATAGGTACAACTGAACTAACACTATGTTATGGCGTCCCCACTTGACAGCCTCTAGCTAGGCGTTCCAGGCGGAGTCCGTTGTTCCGTAAGGTCACTCCGAGGAGCACCGTCCGGGATCAGTTATAGACAGATCTGATCCCGGACTGTACCTATAGGTACAACTGAACTAACACTATGTTATTGCGTCCCCACTTGACAGCCTCTAGCTAGGCGTTCCAGGCGGAGTCCGTTGTTCCGTAAGGTCACTCCGAGGAGCACCGTCCGGGATCAGTTATAGACAGATCTGATCCCGGACTGTACCTATAGGTATAGAAGGCTATAGAATTCAAAAGTATACGAGCAGGTAGGTACAGTATGCGGCCCCCATCTATAAAGTTCTCGATCCACTGATCAAAATGTTTTGCTAGAAATATTTACAAGGAAATATACCTATATAATCGAAAATCGGCGAGGCTCGAACTCGCGTCTCTTGGCGATTGTCTCTTTTTGGAGATGTAAGTATTTGAGATTTATTCTTGAAAATATTTCTAGTAGGTATGATACAAAAATTAGAGTCCGACCGAAACTGGTTTTCCAGCCGAAACCGAAACCGAAACCAAATATTCGGCCTGAAATTTGGTGCATTTTACTCATTATTCCGCATTAAAAAGGACATGAAATGGAAACACAGTACCTACATTAAGTTTGTTGTACTTACCTAATAATTTATTTTATATAAAATATAATATAAAAAATAAAAATAAATTAAATTAAGTTCTCATAGCAAAATGTTTATCAGTTATCTTATCAATATCAAAGTCGGTGCCGCGAGAACCGATACTAGGCGAGCGTGCACAACAAGTTCCGAAATCAGTTTCGGTTTCGGCAAAAGTTTCAGCTAATTTTGGCCGAGACCGAAACCTCCGCCGAAACTTGATTTATGGCCAAAACTCGGCCGAAACCGAAACGGAAACCGAACTTTCGGTCAAACAAAAATGTTGGTGTAATGTTTTGTCTCGGAAAGTACCTGTTTGAGTTGCAAGATTATAAACAAACAACTTTTTAGTTTCTGACTTTGCACGGCCACGAAACACGACACTGTAGCGCGGTTACTCTACATCGTGATACTAGATGGCGCCACAAGAAAAGTTAGACCGCGCTGACGTTGCGTTTTCATGATCGCTTATAGCAATAGCCTACCTTCTTTAAATAAAGTAAATAGACATGTAATAATATAAATCTAAATTTTTGACGCTCTTCGATTGATTGGAGAGTTAATTTGCAGATAAGACTATAAAATATATCGCAATCAGAGGAAAAAATATAAAAACCCAATTCCACTAATATTATAAATGCGAACACATTAATATAAATATAATATACCTAAGCAAGCATACCTCAAGTAAACAATTATATAGGTATTTTATAGAAGTTCATATTACACCGCAAAAAAATATATAATCATTTATCCCAACACATAATGTTACTAAATGGTGTTATATTCCAAAACAAATTGAAGGCTTGGCTCATTATCATCTTGATTTTTTTTTAATAACGACGAAAAATAATTAAACACAAATATTGCTTTTTTAGGATTAACATCATAATTTAACTAGGTCTAGCTAAGTACCCTACTATATTGCACGTATTGCACGTATTGCACGACGTTACACACATATTGCATGCTCGAAATGATTAAACTGTTGAAACTATTTAGGTATATAATATATTAACGGCCAAATACGAAAACGCAGCTCAAAATTTGAGTTCTTCTTAAACAACTAAGCACCTCGCCAAATTCAAAAATTCCCCTACTATTTTTAAATTTTGATGCTGCTCAATTATTTAAGTACGCCTCAAATTCTAAGTGGCGTTTCTGTATGCGGCTGTAAGACCTCCAATATACACATGTGGCGGACACCCACAGAATCAACTAGATGGCGTTACTAGTATGAAATCCTGAATCGCGCTATCAACATTCTTTCCGATATAAGCTCATATACAACTCCCGATGAGACATCGTCGGGCCGCGGCCTACCGGGCAAAACCAACCGCCCGGTGGAAGATCTTCCCTTTGGAGGTACACATTATCTCGTACCTCCAAATTGGTTACCCCCAAACTGGTGACCCCGCACATGGACAAGAGCGCAACCTTCGCCGACATGAGCTTCAAACCCCGCACCACCCTCACCTACCTTCTGCATCCTGCCAGCAGCAACCGACAACTACTTCTAGCCACATTGGTTGGACCACGACGCCTGTATACAACCTCGCCCGGTACTCCTACTGGGAGACTTAAACTCGTGGTCTGCGAGGTGGGGCAGCGTACGGGCCAATTCGAGGGGGCTAATGTTGGGACCGTGGGTCGACTCTTATGACCTCGAAGTCCTGAATCGTGGGAGGATAAGCACCTGTGTGGCGCCGCGGGGTGAGTCCATCGTGGACGTCACGTTCGCCTCCCCCGCACTGGCCCGCAGAGTGCAAGACTGGCGAGTTGTCGAGGGGGTGGAATCTGGTTCCGATCACCGGTACATCCGGTTCCAGATTTCCACCCAGACCTCAGACCCGCCAGTACAATCCCTGCGCTCAGACCGCCCGCAATGGGCCTTGAAGCAGCTGGACCGGGAGCTGCTGGAAGAGGCCGCCGCCGTCCAGGCATGGGTACCCATCCCCGAAGACCTGGAAGACATCAGCGCCGAGGTCGAGTGGCTCACCGAAGCCATGACCAATGTCTGCGATGCAGGTATGCCGCGCGTCAAACTGCGAGGCCCTCGTCGGCGGGTGTATTGGTGGAGCGCGGAGATAGCATCCCTGCGCTCCGCTTGCGTGGCAGCGCGCCGCCCTTACACCCGCCACCGGAGTCGCCGTCGCGGTCGCCGGCTAGCGCCGGGCGAGGTGGACCCCGTGGAGGAGCAACTCCACGAGCCGTACAAAGCGGCCAAGAAGGCCCTGAAGACGGCCATAATCGTCGCCAAAGACCGGGCGCGCAAAGAAATGCTCGCGGCCTTGAGCGAGGACCCATGGGGGCGTCCCTACCGTCAGGCACGGGACAAGCTCAGACCGTGGGCCCCACCGCTGACAAGGTCGCTCGAGCCAGATTTCGTTGCGCAGGTCGTAGCGGCGCTCTTCCCGCGGGAGGAACACGTTCCTCCGCGCATGGCCCCACCACCACCCTCAGGGCTGGAGGGAGAGGACGAGGAAGAAGCCTCCATCGAGGTTACCGCAGAGGAGCTGAAGATGGTCCTCCGTCGCCTCAGCGCCAAGAGCACCGCCCCTGGCCCAGCCAGAAAGAGGCTGCGGAGAGGGTTCGCGAGATCCACCGCGTCCCAAACCGCGCACCGCGCACCCGACGGCGCAGGAACAGGAACGATCTGTTTCCGCCCTAACCCGGCTCTTGGCGGCGGACTCGGGGGAGTCCGTCGCCAATAAACGAGCCCGAGATGGCGGCGGCGTGTCCGCGCCGCCACTCGTGAGGGTTTTCCCCGCAAAGGGGTTTTGGTGAGGAGGTCCGTCGAGACCACCCGCCGCTGGAGCTCGTCGACGGCTCCGGAAGGAATTCCGACGAGCTCCCGCAATGGCGGAGCGCTGGACACCGAGGGGTTTAGTGGGTAAACCTCCTATTATTAACCTCCTATCCCGCCTACCATCTCAGGCCGGAGGGACCCCCACACACCGGGCCGCTCTCCCCCGGGAGCGGCCTGATGGTCTTAAAGTGATTCCCCTCGTTAAAAAAAAAAAAAAAAAAAAAAAAAAAGTAAACAATCATAATAATATATTTTTCATCCCATCTATTCGAAAAGTGTCGCTTTGGTCCTCTATAAGTGCGACCAAAGTAGCTCTTTTCTGTTAAGATAAACAGCCGGGAGCAAAGTAAAACAGCCGGGAGCAAAATAAAACAGCCGGGAGCAAAGTAAATTTGAATTTGGAACATATGTATCATTCATAGAAATCAAACGTAAATTATATGAATTACTGGCTTACCACGGGGCTAGATGGCGCTGTGTGTTGTTCACAGAATTTATTTATTTTATTAGTTTCATTAGTGTCATTAGTTTCAGTTTCATTAGTGTCATTAGTTTCATTTGCTTCATTAGTTTCATTAGTTACATTTGTTTCATTAGTTTCATCAGGTTCATTAGTTTCATTAATTTCATTAGTTTCATTACGTTCATTAGTTTCATTAGTTTCATGAGTTTCATTAGTTTCATTGGTTTCGTTTGTTTCGTTTGTTTCATTAGTTTCATTAGTTTCATGAGTTTCATTTGTTTCATGAGTTTCATTTGTTTCATTAGTTCATTAGTTTCATTAGTTCATTAGCTTCGTTAGTTTCGTTAGTTTCGCTAGTTTTGTTAGTTTCGTTAGTTTCGTTAGTTTTATTAGTTTCATTAGTTTCATGAGTTTCATTAGTTCATTAGTTTCATTAGTTTCATTTATTTCATGAGTTTCATTAGTTTCATTAGTTTCATGAGTTTCATTAGTTCATTAGTTTCATTAGTTTCTTTAGTTTCATTAGATTCATTAGTTTCATTTATTTCATGAGTTTCATTAGTTTCATTAGGATCATTAGTTTCATTAGTTTTATGAGTTTCATTAGTTTCATTAGTTTAATTAGTTTCATTAGTTCATTAGTTTCGTTAGTTTCGTTAGTTTCGTTAGTTCCGTTAGTTTCGTTAGTTTCGTTAGTTTCATTAGTTTCATTTGTTTTATTTATTTTGCTTATTTTTTTAGTATTTATATGAAATTTTCACAGATGATGTATTTCTGTAGCCGCTATAACAACCAACAAATATTTATAGAGGGCTTCTGTATAATAAACGTGATATTAAAATTTTAAACCCAACATTTTTGTTTAAGTAAATAGGTATATTCACGAATTACGTAACACCATATCTTATTTATTTTCTCATAGAAGGGGATGAAAAGTAGAGTATATGACTCGAGAGCAAATTATTTTTGCCTCGGGCGATGTATACTTTGAATCCCTCGCTGCGCTCAGAATTCTACGTTAGAATCCCTCGCTACGCTCGGGATTCTATTCTAGAATTCCTCGCTTTGCTCGTGATTCAAAGTAACGCCCTCGCCGTAAAAATACTATTTTGCTCCCTTGTTATACAATCTACTATTTCACCTCACAGCCTCGGAAAGGATCGTTTTG
The DNA here is from genome assembly GCA_958496205.1 of Idaea biselata. Taxonomy (NCBI): domain Eukaryota; kingdom Metazoa; phylum Arthropoda; class Insecta; order Lepidoptera; family Geometridae; genus Idaea; species Idaea biselata. The sequence continues at coordinate 761,053 of OY292396.1, forward strand.
CACGCTGATTTCTGCGTGCAAAATCGCATTTTGCGCCCTAGCGTGGAAAGAGATTTTAAAATTCGAATCTGTCTTCTCGATACTTTTAAATAGAGCAAGTCCTTTGAAAATGCGCTAACCGAAACCTCAGCTCTTTTTTTTTTTGTTCATGGCATCGAACCACGAAGTATTGTTGCACATTGCCAATGTAGTATTTATTGTTTATTATCATCAAGCATGTAGTATCAAGCAGGTTTTTTCATGAATTATTCAATTTAGAGATTGTTTGCTTATTTTTATTATTTACGGTACAATAAGCGGTATATAATGCCGAATTGAGTTTTCTACCGGGAAAATGCACCTAGCGTTTTCCTCGCTGTAGTGAGGTGAAAAATTGTGTGTTTCACTCGGCAGCAAAGTTTTTTGCATCTCGTACCTTTGAAACCTTTGCGACGCTCAGGTTTCAATACAAGTAATCGCTGCAAAAACCAACTTTGCAGCCTTGCATAACAAATAACTATTTTAAAAGTTCATATTAAACCGCAATAAAAAAAAACATTTACCCCTACACTTAAAGTTACTAAATGGTGTTATATTTCAAAACAAATTGAAAGCTTGGCTCATTATCATGTTGCTGAAATTTTCAATAACGATGAAAAATAATTAAATACAAATATTGGTTTTACTTTAGGATTAAAATCATAATTTAAGTAGATCTAGGTACCCTACTATATCACCTTATTGCATGCTCGAAATAAGAAAAACTGTTGAAACTATTTATATATTAACGGCCAAATACAGGAACACATCTCAAAATTTGAGTTCTACTTAAACAATAAGCACCTCTCATATTCAAAAAATCCCATAGTATTTTTAAATTTAGATGCTGCTCAATTATTTAAGTACGCCTCAAACTTTAAGTGGCGTTTCTGAATTCGGCTGTAAGAGCTCCAATGTACACAGTTATAGCAATAAAAATATTCTTATTCTTATAGGTATGTTTTAATGTTCGTTTGTTTGGTTGTTAGTGTTTCAAACTTTCAATCGCCCAAAAACTACTGACCAAATTGCGATGAAACTTGGTTTTAAGATAGATGGCTACTTTTTTATTCCGATGTTCTCGCGGGATCGTGACGTTTTACCTAATAATTTTAAGGTTTATTATTTACTAGCTGTGCCCGCGACTTTGTCAGCGTTTTTCGAACACCTACACATCGCTGTGCAAAAGTCTACACTTGAACAGACCATCGGGGAAGTCTGTTGCTGGGCAGAAGAAAATCATGTCAGAGTCTATTTAAGTGTAGATTTTGCACAGCGCAGTGGTAGGTATCTTGTTGCATGGTTATTCGCATTAAGTACTACCTACTTATTATAAGAAGAAGCCTTGATCAAAAATATGAAAAAAATCAAAACCCGACTTCGAAAAAAAGACAAAACAATAAAAACTAGCTCTCCTACATACAGTGCAACCGACTTATCTGTTTTGTAAGCTGAAGTCGGGTATCTTTACTACATGATATCTTTTTTTTTACGTGAGTAATGCACCTTATGCACATCCCTCTCCGTCTCCCCTCCCTCGACACGGTCATGCCACCGTCTCGAGGTCCCCAAACCCGGTAATAAAGCCCCCCCCCCCCACCACCGAGTTCACCACCATAGGCTGAGGTGATTTTTTTATAGTGGTTGTCTTCCACGCGGCCCCTTTCTTGCGGAAAGGACCCCCGAGCCCGCTGACATGGGATTACGGGTTAGAAGCCAGGCATGCCCAGTTTCCCACCTCGTGCGCCTCTTAGCTTGCAGCTACTGAGTCGCCTCACAACGGCAAGGTGGACGACCATCTGGAGGGTAAAAGGTAACGTCGTGTCCGGGACTTGGGACTCGAGTCTCAAGTCCCGAAGTGCGTGTTCGAATACGCAGCCTTCGAATCGGAAGCCATCACTCGGCTCAGTAGGTCACCGTCCCTTAAAAGGGAATGCGCCGGTCCGTGATTTGAACGCGGAACCCTCGACTCGGAATCCACAGCTGCCATCGTGCCACTCTTAGCTTGCAGCTACTGAGTCCCCTCACAACGGCAAGGTGGACGACCATCTGGAGGGTAAAACGTAACGTCGTGTCCGGGACTTGGGACTCGAACACGCAGCCCTCGAATCGGAAGCCATCACTCGGCTCAGTAGGTCACCGTTCCTTAAAAAAGGAATGCGCCGGTCCGTGATGCGAACGCGGAACCCTCGACTCGGAATCCACAGCTGCCATCGTGCCACATAAACTACATGCAATCTGCATGTACCCAGTAAAACTGCCCGATTACAGCTATATTTTTTTAATCCTTTTTCGACTGCCACTAAAAAATATCAAAATTGTAACCGTAGCTTTAGTCACTGAGGAATTTTTAAGAAGGTGGTTTCAGGTGTTCCTTCGATTTGTACCTAGTTCTATAAGCCGATTCTATTGATGGAAGTCCAAAAATTAGTAATTTACAGCATTGTGGGATGCTATTCTGCTCATAATTCCAAAGGTTCTCATCAGATCTTCACCAACAATTTATAGGACCAACTCGGGACTCTCACTTTCTAAATAAAAAAGAATTATCGAAATCGGACTTTATATGCCTAAGTACGGCGTGAACATACTCACATACAAACAATATGCGGGTAGAATTGAGAAGCTCTTCTTTTTTTAAAGTCGGTTAAAAACAGCCATTATAAAGAATTTCCGTATGTCCGATGGCTCCGGATATATAAAGAGACATCGGTATAGGGTATTTTAGGAATTTCCAGATATCCGGTTTTTTAATTTTCGACCGGATATCCGGTTCATCATGTGTTGATTCCACACAACATATTTCTTTAATTCAACATTCAAACTAATTAAGTAATAACAGAAAAAACAATTTATCCGGATAACCGGACTAAAAATCCGGATAAAAAATAGCCTATATGTTAATCGGGGTCCAAAGCTATCTGCATACCAAATTTGGTCAAAATCGGTTAAGCCGTTTCTGAGATTAGCGGGCACAAAGGCACAGACAAACAGACAACCAGAAAAACAGAGAAATGGGTTCTACTGCGTTAATAGGTACCCCTCCAATTTATATTTTTTTTATATCTTCCAAAAACAGACACCCTTAAGTTACGATTTTATTATTATTTTATTATAAGTATTGAAGAAGATATAGAAGAAGATAGATATAGAAGAAGATAGATAGATATAGAAGATATAGATTTCAAACTAGCAACTCGCCGCGGCTTCGCACGGATGCAATGCTGATACTAAATATACTAAAGAATGTCTTTATGTACAACGTTCACAGCTTTTTTGTCATTAGACAATACAAAAACCGGCCAAGTGCGAGTCGGACTTGCACATGAAGGGTTCCGTACCATTACTGTTACTGTTATTTTTGTTGGTTTTATCGTTCTCATATTTTAGAGGTTACAGGGGGGGGGGGGGGGGGCACACATTTTACCACTTTGAAGCTCTATCTCGCGCAAACTATTCAGCTTAGAAAAAAAATACATTAGAAACCTGCATATCATTTTTGAAGACCTATCCATAGATAACCCACACGTATAGGTTTGGTAAAAAACTTTTTTTTGAGTTTCAGTTCTAATTTATTGTTTTTTTTCTATTTTTGGGTGAAAATCTTATAGCGGTTCACCGAATACATCTACTTACCAAGTTTTAACAGTATAGCTTTTATAGTTTCGGAGACAAGTGGCTGTGACATAAGGACGGACGGACAGACAGACAGACAGACATGACGAATTTATAAGGGTTCCGTTTTTTTGCCATTTGGCTACGGAACCCTAAAAAGGCTTTCTTTAGTGTTTAAAACATGTTTATTGATTTAAAATTGGGTTCATTTTTTGTAGACCTTTTAAAGACGTACAAAAAACCAGCGTTTGCTATGTAAGCGCAAAAAATGTATTTATTTACGGCATCACATTAGAAACGTCTAAAATTATCATTGTTTTGGGTTCCGTACCCGGGTAAAAACGAGACCCTATTACTGAGACTTCGCTGTCGGTCCGTCTGTCACCAGGCTGTCATGAACCGTAATAGCTAGACTGAAATTGCGCGAGTCCGACTCGCACTTGGCCAGTTTTTTTCTACTATATTATGTATGTATTTTGCATATAAACCTTCCTGAATCACTTTCGCTCTATCTATTTAAAATAGGCTTATGTCCGAACGTGCCATTCTTTTTTCCTATTCGGTTCAAAACCATTTTTCAAATACCGTATCTTTTTTGAAAATGTTTAAAGTAGAAACAGCAGATACATAGGGACTAGGGACAGATATGTAGCGTAAACGGACTTTATATTATTTATACTATGTGTATTTTATACTATGTATTGTGAAGTGAAGAAACGATTTCAAACAGTGATGAATGAATTCAGCTTTACTCTCGCAAGATCGTCTCAACAGCGATTCAACAAAAGCAGAACAAGACTTTTTCCCTCCAAAATAAAAGAGTTGAATGTTCTCGGTGCCGTGAGCAGTGTGAATAAACAGCCGGAACCGGAACTCAATAGTGTAGCTGTCTAGTAAATGATTGCACAAAGAAATGTATCTTCCATTTTCAAGTGGGTTTTCATCTCGTTTTCCGAGCTAAGACGATAGGATAGTCTAATGGTGCGTTCAAACTGGCGGGCGCTGTAAAACTTTCAATAACATTTTTAAAATACTGCCTTTAAAAAATGCTTTTAAAACTGCTTGCTTTTTCAAGAACACGAGGAGGTGCTTTCTTAATTTCGGCCTAGCGTGGAAGAGGGTTACCCGTGGCGAAACGGTCAAATGCGCTGGTTCGGATTACCACTTACGAAGACGAGCTGCTTTTGTATAAAGACACCAAGGACGCGACACGGACAACGTGCAAAACAAAAGCAGCTGTCTTCATACAAAAGTAGCCCGTCCCCGCCACGGCCCGTACACGTCCCGGTCTAAAGCTGAATTCCCACGGCCCGTTATATCACAGGCCAGGCCAGGCCGCGCCACGCCTGTCGAGGCCTGTGCGACTGGATTGCCTCTCGCGCGACAACAAGCTTCATCGGACGCTACGGTTCCCACGATCTGGCTAAAAAAAACACGGGCCGTGGGACCCCATTACTACAACAAACGTCATTTTTAGTGATAACGGTACGGAACCCTCTGTGTCCGACTGGCACTTGGCCGATTTTCCAATAAAACTCTGTGCCAATTGAAGCGACTTTGATTATGAATTGTACGCCGATCGACAGCAACTTATTACGTACCTAATGAGAACTGAAAGCATCGTTAATGGACGCCATAAGCGGATGCGATCCAATCATCGTGCGGACTTGGACTACACTCCGATTTTCTACGGGACAAGTTATAAGATATTATAAGAGAAAGAAGAAACATTCATAGGACTGTCATCCGAGCGACAGGTTTCTGGTTGCATCCCTTTCGGGATCACGGGGTCCGCTTTCCGACGTCTCCACTTTTCACGATATTTGGCATCCCGTGTAGTGAGGCCATTTTGCGCGCATGTCAGCCCTTACGACGCGACGTCAAGCCAGCATTTCTTGGGGTTTCTCAATCTGCCGCCAGCCAGCCAGTCCAGCCAGCCAGCCAGCCAGACATACATAATCTGTAAAAATTTCAATTGTCTAGCTATCACGATTCATGAGATACCTACAGCCTGGTGACTGACAGATGGAGTCTTACCTGATCTACTTAATAAAAATAATCCGCTTTATCTTGTTACTCAACCCACATGTCAAACGACATGACTAAAGCATACTCGATTAGCGAATCCGCGCTCTAATTGTTGCGGCATATACTGACATACAGAGTACAGAGTCTTAATCCAATAAGTGTTCACTGTTTACTTGTCGCCCGCGCCGTATGCTTACCGAGATGTAGGTTGTCTTCAGTTATTATAGTTATACGGAGACGTATAACGAACATAACAATAACTGAAGATAACCTTGCGGTAGGTATAGTCAATGATGACTTAGTATACCTACTGAGCCAACCCCAAATTATTTGGGGTTTTAGCGGACCCCGGGCTCCCATCAAGGATGCAACCGGGAACTTCGCTCAGATGAGAAGAAGATGTTACACGGAGACGAATTACCACAATCAAAAGACGTTATAGTATGCAAGCTTGCCTCTTTTCTAAAAACCGGCCAAGTGCGAGAGCACTCGCACAGGTGTTTTTGGGTACGGAACCGTAAAATATCGCAATTGGATTTTTTGGTTTTTGACGCAATTGAACGCAACGATTTACTGACACATGCCAGTTTATAACTAGATGGCGCCAGTGCTAAAAACAAATCGGGTACGGAGCCTTATAAAATAAAATAGTTTCATCCGTTTGGGAGCTACTATCCCATAAACAGATAGGTATACAAAAACACAGGCACCTCAAACAAAGAACATCCCTCTTTTTCCGTCGGGGGTTAAAAATGATGACCCTGAACGCACCGCTCTCTCGGGGTAGCTCGAGTAAGAACTTTGACACTCACTTAAAAATACCAATCAAGACGAAGTTACTTTCCTCTCAGGGACGGAACATTTTAATGATATTGATTTGACACTTTCCTTTGACGCATTTTGCCTCAGCAGCATCAATTAAACGTACACTGAAAATTCGCTTCCTTTGTTTTTGTAAAAGGAAATAAATTACTATAGTTTGTCTAATTTATGAACCGACTTTTGGCAGGAGTCAAAAATATCATCGAAATAAATTAAGTATTCTTTTTTTAAATAATGTACTACTGACAAACGTTATACTTCATGGATAGGTGCCGTCTCCTAGTGAAGTGATATCAATAATGAATAACCACAGATTATAAAAAATTGCTAATATAAAAAAGATCCGCTAAAAAAAATCGAACAAAATTTATTATTATTCTAAAAAACCTAAATTCGATAAATTTTGCAAAATTTGCTTTCAGTATGTATGATTTATAGGTTCGTGATAGACATGTGGGTCTATGCCGGGAAGTGAGCGTGCCTTTAACAGGTCCGGTACCACAGAGGACATGTGGTAGGTGGCTTCTCCATCGGCCGCAGCGAGGTTGTCGTTAGCTCCTCTTCCGAGGAACAAACGGTGAGCGGCTTCATTGCTCCGGTACCAGTCTGGACAATCTGGTATTGCCATTTTGGGCAAGAGGCAGCTATCTTTTTAGAGAACCGAACTAGCGTTTGAGGACACGATCGGTTTAAAACAGATCCCTGATGGTTATATTATTATTATTATCCCGGATTGTGGTTTTGGAACTAGCGCTACAGAGGACTCTACTCTACGCTATGTAGGCGGGGCTACAAGCCTGAGTTTGGCCGTCAAGTGGGGACGCGATATTCGCTATAACATATATTGTTAGTTCAGTGCAATGCAGGAAGCTGTTGGCAGTAGATCAGCGTGCTCTCGGCGACGGCACGAGGCGTTTAGGGTGCCAAATGGTCATTTTGTACCACTCGCCGATTGCAGGGAGCGTGCCGTGGTGGTGTTCGCGAGCTCTCTCCGTTACCTCCTTCCTGGACATTATGTCCTCGAGATACCTACGGACGGTCTGCCAGGCCTCGTCGCTGTCAACAATAAAGCGAACTACAGCCGACAGCTCCAAGTCGTGATCAACGGCGGTCGCCAGCTCCAGGCGCTGCTGGGGCCAAGCTGGGCACACAACGAGACTATTGATTGGTACTGTCAGCTAGCCAGGCAGTGATGGCAGCTGTCTTCCGCCTCCCTGCGTATACGGTACAGGAATTTGCTGAAGCATCCATGTAGGTGAGGCGGTACGAGAGTGCTCTATGACTACGACTCAGCGTCTTCTTCAGTAGAGGCGGACTCTCCTCGATGGTCCATAGACCGGCCCTCGGTTTCTGTAGCCGAGGGCCGGCCTTTGCCGGAGCTGTTCCACCTTCCTTTGCGCCGGTTGATCGCCTCGACTCCGCGCATTCTCGTAGAGTGACGCGAGGGGGTCGAGGTTCCAAGGGAGGGAGCTAGCTAAGACAGCGGCCGCTCTACCTATATAACTAAATATTGTTATTGTGTCACTCAATTAAGAAATTGATTTATTATTATTTATTTATAAAAATTAGCAATAATCGATTGTAAGTTCTTCAGAGTAATTATCGTTAATCAAATAGTTTTGGTTCCGATTAAATACTAGCATCCCTTTGCTACGGTTCCTTAATTAGACAAACTATATATAAGTATAGATGTAGTGTAAGATGAAGCACGCTGACCTAGAAGGTTTATATCCATACGGCGGTAAAATAGCGATGGTAAGATCAGGTTGACCAAGTTTTTAAAGTTTTTGCTGTATGTTTTCGCAACTAGCCCTCGTTTCCTTATGACGTGATCTTTCTATTCACCCTAAGAGTTATACTCCCTAAAACCCTAAGTTTATACTTCACTTATTTTTTTCTTACTGACTAAGACATTGGTGCGTGGTCGGCCAGGACTTGGCACCACGACCTCCAGAACTAAAGTCGAGGTATCTACCATTAGGCCAACACCGCTCTGACCTGGTACTAAAACAAATACCAACGTAGGTAGGTAATCAACAAATCAGCAAGAAAACCGCACTGCCTTCAAAACAACCGTAGAAAGGGCACAAAAGAACATGATTTAGATTCAAATCTCTAGGTGTTACAACTACATTGTATTTATAAATTAATTATGTCCGTGACGATGGTTATCGGGTGCTAGCCCATTTAGTAGCCCCATTACCATAACGAGCCGTTTGCGTGGGGCTAGCTACTAGTAGCTACTCGGGAGTCGGAGGGCGACATCGATGGGCAGTGTTAATGCGTTTCAACGGGCCCTGTCAATGGACGTTGTTACATTCATTACTAATAGGTTAGGGGTTTTGTACTATAGTCTAAAAGTAATTGACAGACAGACAGATAAGCGCAACCCCTTTCATCTAGTTAATGGTTATTATTATTATTAATATTAGGTGTACTTTATTCATTACTATTAATTGCATTGGGGGGGAGGTCCATTAGGTCAGTCTGAGGACCGTGGTATCCATGTACTCTACATCATACCTACTACAATATACCCTAATTATTATGCTTCTTAGTATTGTTATAAATGCAAAATTAACTGTCTGCCTTTCCTTACCTTGGAAAAGGACATAAAGCTACTTTTGATTCCGTAAATCCCGCGGGATTGAGTCTTACGTGAGTGGAACCGCGGTACGCAGCTAGTTTAATATTATAAATGCGAAGGTCTTTGTCTGTCTATATTTACCTATTCATTTTACTTCCGTTCGTATAAGAGCCTTGTATCAAGCCATTAGACTATAAAACAAACACGCGAATATAAAGATATTGCCGATATCGAAACAACATCGAACTAACATAAAAAATGAGTAAAAAAATCCATATAAATCACATTATATGAAAGTGTCCTCAATCTCTTATTTTATCACCTAAACCGTCGTAGACATGATCGTTAGAACATTCCTTTTTAAATTATCGAAGAAACCGTCTTAAAACTGTGAGATTTCCATTATCTATTCGAGGCTAAAGGGCAATGATTTCGCGTTATTCGACCGTTCAACAGAATGTAAACGTTCACGGGTGTACCTTAGATGAAAACAACAATAGTAGATACGGTATATTCTAGCATTGCGTATTCGAAAAATGAGCTAGAAACACCTACTTGCTAATTCAAAAAAAAAATTGTATATAAAAACATTTTGTCTTTAAGAATGATTCAAGCTTTGTAAATAAGCAAAAAGGCATTCTTATGGATGTCAAAAAAAATCGTAGTGTGACAGCAGCAACGACTAAGGCTAGTGCGTCAGCTGGACGCAGTTTTATCGTCTCATTTTCCGAGACTAGGTAAAGTATCCGCTGTTTTTTGTTTTCATCTAAGGGGTGTACAGGAATCGTAAACATTTACGGCGCTTGCGAATCGAAGCCTGATTAAACGATAACCTTCAGGCAGTACTGTAAACAATTTCAGATTTTTAGATTTAGGCAGCTATTTTTATTCGTTGTTTTTATTTCATTTTCGGTTTCAAATACCCTGGAATGGATATATGACCGAAGGCAAAACGTTTTTAATGTAGTGTAAATACCTACATTGAACTTTAGATGATGTATTTCATAGCGATAGTAACTTTCATTTGTTTTATGGGGCTGTAGTGCCCGGGACATTCGGGAGCCAGCTTAGATGGAGGTTGACTTTTGTTTGCGGTAAATGTAATTTTCTGACGTTCGTTCGTATTTTCCTACCATGGTCCTACTTTTTTACACAATGTGACGATATTTATGTCACACAATTTTCGGTTATTGCAATGAATGGCAGATTTTCTTTCTTTCGTTCGTAGAAATTAAAGTAGCTATCTAGTGTTAGTATATTGGGAAACATAATTACAAAATAAATACGCAAATGCTTAAAGAATTAGAATTTTTGTATGGTAGGAAAATACGAATTTAGGCTTAGAACACACTGCGATTAAACGCATGCGGTTTACGAATAGCTGAAAACGCGTATCAACACGCAAAATCAGTCATTGAAAAAAACGCTAATGCGTGGGCTTGTATAGAAAACTATGTGTTGTATTTTGTTGCAGTTTCAGATCTACGGGAAATCGCAGACGTTTAATCGCAGTACGTTCTAAGTCTAACGTCTGAAAAATATATTTTCGCAAACAAAAGTAACCTCTTCATCTTCAAACAAATACTACAGGAGGACAACAGGTACCTAGGTACCTACCTAATAAGCAAAAATGTTGTCCTCATCGCCACAAATATCAGTTAGCGTCTATTTTACAAAGACATATATTTTGATAAGTGCGTTAAGACGAGCTATGCGTCTGGGCTTGAGGCGGACGGGCGGGGCGCCTATCAAATCTAATATTTATAGGTTCGAGCGTCCTCTCGCTCCTTCACGTATTTCTTTATTTTATTTCCCCCGCGAACGGTATACCGTCGCTATTTCTCTTGATAAAAACCCGACAACGCTACTGTGAGGTACCGTGCAGGTTCCGTGGAATGGGACTTTGAATACGCCTGTAATTTATAACCTTGGTACTTGGAACTATGACGTTTAAAGTATTGTAGGGGTGAAGCTAAGATTTTTTTTATTGTATGCTCTTTTGTCGGTACAGTGGGCCGTGTAGACGGTCCAGGGTTTTAAGTCGTTTTAGTGGGAGGTGATTTAAAAGCAAAGTTTTTAAGGGTTCTTTTACTAAGACTCTACTGTCCGCCTGTCTGTCTGTCAGCAGGCTAAAATTCCGTAAAACAAAGAATCGTGATAGCTAGACAGTTGTAATTTTCACAGATAAAGTATTTCTGTTGCTGCTATTAAAAACAGAATAAAATATATATATATCATTGGAATTCCCAAACAACAAATGTTATTCAAAATTTCAAACGCAACTAATTTTATCCTCGCGCGTAAATATAAATGAATGCTATAACGTTGTTGCGTTACCCTACGTAACCCTACGTACGCGATTCCAACTCGCTCTTGGCCGTTCTTAATAAACTACAACATAAAAAATCTCAGCACAAACACTTACGCGGCCACTGACCTCCATGGTACAAGTCGCTGAACAGGTGACATAGCCCACTGAATTTTGTGCCTATTTGATCAACATGGGGCTAATCAAATAGGCACAAAGATCTAATTCCGGAATTGGTATACCATACAAAATGACATTAGATCTTTGTGCCTATTTGAATAGCGTACTTGTATGGGTTCATTTCAGTGTACGCGGCCATGACGCCATGCCAGTTATTAATCAAAATCCGATGCTCTGATTGGTCAATTGTTGATGTGGCGGCGATTAATACTCATGGGTAGAAGATTTCGCGGTGTTTTATATTAAACGCGATTTTTAACATCAAATCACTCAGGAAGTACCTAAATGAGTTCGAAAATAAATAGTTTGTTGAGTTGGTTTCAAAATTATAATTTCAAAATATATACATAGAGATCAAAACCTCATTTTTCATGAAAAGTGGATGTGGATTGTAGACGACATATATAAGAGACATAACGTGGCCTTAAGCCTATCATCTCCATGTTTATGAAGACTCTTCTTTTAGTGTACCTAAGTCTGAACCCTACCATTTGTGTGTGATATCTGAACATGATCTTACAGTAATTTATCAACGTCAACCTTTTTGTTTTACATGAGATCTCGAGCCCTATTTTTAAATCGCTTGTCTGACGTCGAGCGATTGAAATCGCTTCATTTCTGTTATTTGCGTTCGCCGTTTGACTCCCGCGTCGAATGGTTGAGACCACTCGTTACGGTCGTGTGATTCCTATATTTTGGAATCTTTTATTCCAATGTCGATCGATCTAAATCATTCGTCGGAGGACGAGCGATTCAGAAATAGGGCTCTTGGCCTAGAACGAGTTACAGGATACAGTTTTTTAGACCTATTTCTTGAATCATTTTTTATTCGAAAGGGTGACCTACATTTTGAACCTGGATATATTTTGAAATGTTTCAAATATTCACATAAACTACCTATAACCAGCTGGGTCCTGCGGTTTTACCCGCGTGGATACCGATCCCGTGTGATTTTCGAATAATCCTTTCTTAGTACCTACCTACACATAATACATTCTCCGAATTTCATATCCCTAGAGATCTTTGGTATACCTATACCCAGTTTAGTTATTCAGTCAGTAAGTCAATCCATCAGGTCCCCTGGACCTATTGCGAGATCTTTGAAGAAACGACGGACGCTGGCCTCATAGCTCCTAAAATCAAATCCATAGATTAAAGCTAGATAAGATATCTGTTTAAAAAGTCTGTAGGTATATTATTAAAAAAAAAACTGTTACTGTCTCATCTCAGCGATGTTCCCGGTTGCATCCTTCTCGGGAGCCCGGGGTCCGCTCAACCCCCAAATTATTTCGGGTCGGCACAGTAGGTCACACATAATCATCGTCCACGCCTTCTTCAAATAGGTTTGCCAATATTTTTACTGCCAGCCTAGAGACCTAGCAGTTTATCGGCCACGGCGCGGGCAAAAACCAAGGTTTGCTAGTCTCCGGATCCTTTAGTCGGCTTTTTTTCACGGTAAGAAATGGACATGCCCTATTCTATCTATGCTGGGGTTACAAGGTACAGATTCAAACTACATAAGATATCTGTTTCTAAGGACTATATTTTTAATAAAAAGTACCGTGTACCATTCTAAAGAATTCCAAAGACTCGATTCCCTTTAGGCGCAGCGTTGGAGCTTTCGTTTGAATTCCAGTTCGGATCATTTAACATTTTGTTAGACAATTACACAGAATTTCACTTTCGAAGATAATCATTTTAAACAAAAACCTTCGAAGATGTGATTAAGATTTGAAAACTTGTTTGGAAATTTTGTTAAACCTAGTATTTAGTTTAAATTTAAGGATTTTGTCACAGTCTAGTTAAATAACTAAACTAAAATATGATTTTTAAAGAAATGTTTTTCAAAAATTGCACCCGACAGGACTTGAACTTCGACCCGGATTGTCAAGGATGCAGGTTCAAGTCCTGACGGGTGCAATTTTTGGAAACATTTCCCCAAATAATCAAACGTCCAAAAACTGCTGAACCGATTGCAATGAAATATGGCATATTTATTTAATCGTAGGGCACTTTAAAAAAAATCAAAAACTGTTCATCAGAAATATTTCAACAATCACTACAAGTTCAATGTCAAATTTTCCAGCCAGTGTTTGGCATTTGGATTAAGATCGCAGATCTCTTCCGGAGGCCCAGGGTAGGAGTGAATTGAACAGACTACAAACTTGTGAATACAAACTGGGCATATAGATAGCTAGTTACCTAGACTAACACAGAAGTTACATTTTATTTCTATATGATCTGATTGTTTACAAACAGGTTATTGACCGACCCTTAGATGTGCCGCAAAAGTCTATACCTAAGGAGCCAAGCTCGGTTCCAACGAAAACCTTTGCCCAGGTCGTAAACGTTCCGAAGCAAGCTTCTGTACATCAGACGGTAGACGATAACGGCTTTACTCTCGTGGAGGAAAAGAAGCATCGTTCGATGCTTCGGAATCATCGCGGTACCGCTACCTCGTCCACACTGAAGGCTGCCGAACCAGTGATATCGATGTATCTGTCGCGGTTCTGCAAGAACACATCTAGCAAGGATGTTCAAGAATACATCAAGACCAACAACAAGCTTGCTCCGGTCTCGGGTGTTTTTGAGCTAGAGGACCTGGAATCGCAAAGGAAAACCAACTTAAATCCTTCGTGCTCCGGTTCCCAGCGTCGGTGAAAGATGTCTTGTTTTCTGCCGACTTCTGGCCAGCTGGCATTGTGTACCGTGCTTTAGGGAAGCGCGTCCGAAGATAAAAAACCCTAAACCCTAATTTTAATTTTATATTATCCTTATGTATGTTAGTCTATAAGGTATATATTTATATGAATAATTATTAAATGTCATCTTCATTTTTATATTGGTATCTCGGTTACTGCGGTACAAGCTGTGCTTAGTGTGGAACTGATTTATAATTTAATTTGGAAAATGTTTAAAAGGTTCATAATAATAAATAAATATTGTATTGTATATTGTATATTCTCACGAGATCAGACATTAGCGCGGATGAACCTGCGGAGCGCTGCTAGTCGACGCTGATATTATAAAAAAGAAACATTTGTTTGTTTGTAACGAATTGGCTCCGGACCGGACCGATTTTCTTTTCTGTCACCTATAGAAAGCTAAATTATCGAGGAGTAATATAGGCTACTTTTAATCCCGATAGCACAGAATAAATAATAGTACTACGTACAGAAGCTGCACGGCTTTGATCTTGAAGAAAGCCGCCATTTTAATAGCCTACAAAATTTCCGACGCACCTGGTGCATTCGAAATCGCGCCTTACCACTGTGTTACTACTAAGCTCATAAGAGCGCAATTCCTTTGTGTTCAGAATTTACCTACGCCTCAGTTCAAGCGTCAGGGTTGTACCATAGAGTGTAGGTATCTTTTTAGGGTTCCGTACCTAAAGGTAAAAACGGGACCCTATTACTGAGACTTCGCTGTCTGTCTGTCTGTCTGTCTGTCCGTCCGTCCGTCCGTCCGTCCGTCCGTCTGTCACCAGGCTGTATCTCATGAACCGTAATAGCTAGAAGGTTGAAATTTTCACATAAGATGTATTTCGGTTGCCGCTACAACAACAAATACTAAAAACAAAATAAAACAATTATTTAAAAGGGGCTCCCATACAACAAACGTGTTTCAAACATAACAAGGAGTCGAGAATCGCGGGAGGACAGGAAGAGGGACAGGAGGACAAATCGAGTTGGTCATGGAATTCAAAATGGCTGCCCTATCTGTCAAATATACCAGTCTGCCTTCACTTACCAAAGAGTTTCTTTTATGTTTCAGATTTTCTTTGTGCCAAGGTTTTTTTTTTTTGAGTGATTCGGTCGTTTGATGGGAGTAAGAATCGAAGATAAATATTTCATATTTTCCTATAAAATTTAAAAATTGGTTGTTGTAAACCATTTTAGGGTTCCGTATCCAATTGTGATAGTGGTACGGAACCCTTTATGCGCGAGTGTCGCACTTGCCCCGTTTTTTTTTTTAATATATAAAATTTCCATGTCACAATGTTAGTTACCGTACTCCTCCGAAACGGCTTGACGGATTTTTACCAAATTTTATATGCGTATTCAGTAGGTCTGAGAATCGGCTACCATCTATAATTTATAAGGCAAAACGACGTTTGCCGGGTCAGCTATAATTATATAATAGTTGAGTTGTACATAAGCAAAGTAAAATAAATAACAACACAATTTTAAGAAAATCATTTATTGTATTTACAATTGTTTAACTTTAATATAGTGTTGTAGTATTTCTTACCATCTCTAAAGTACCTATTTTAAACTTTAATGTTTGTAGGTAGGTACGTATTACGTACGTATTGTATTGTAGTACGCGTACGAACGAATGGAATTAAAATTTTAGGTATTCTTTAATGAGAAATTTAACAACGTACGCGCGCTTCGCTTGCGACAACCGCACTGAACTTGGATCGCCGGCGGTCCGAGACCGATCGGCCGGGCGGTAGGTAATTATAGCGCACAAGTACATAGAGTGACGGAGGCCTGCCGATAGTCCCAAAGAATCGGGACTTAAGAGGAGTATATACGCCAACGACCTTGAAACTGAAAATCCCTGTCGGGCTCATCGAAAATTGTTGATTATTTCATGACGGAATGTCGTAGAACTTTTTTTTGTGCACAGATTGTAGGTGACATTGTTTCCTACATTTTGGTGTAGTTTTAAGACAAGAACCTCCTATTGGTGCAAAGCCTATCCAAATTTTAGACAAAAAATGTCTGATTTGGCTAAAATGTCGATAGGCTTCAATACGTTTCGACATATTTGTATAGAAACTGCACTAAAATATCGGAAACAATGTCGCCTACAATCTGTACAAAAAAAAAGTTATACGACATTCCGTCATGAAATAATCAACAATTTTCGATGCGCCCGACATGAATTTTCAGTTTTTCAGAATAGGGCTCTTAAGCGGGTTTTAAAAAAAAACCTATGTGTGAAACATTATTTTCCTAGTTTAACCTCTGTTTGGTAATAAACTAATACGTAGCTATAAATGCTGTGGCATTGATCAGCTATTTACTGGCTACCTCCACACTTCAGGAGCCAAGTCACGTCCACACAGAACTGAAAGGTGGTCAAGACTGAATAAATATTGGCATCCATAACGTTAAGAAACAGCTGAACTAGCTTTTATCATACAAAAATGTAACTAGTTACTATATGGAATACGGGATTAATTACAATATATAACAGACTAGCAGAGTCCCGCTTTCACCCGCGTAAGTACCGGTCCCGCGGGATTTTCCAATCACTCTTTCTTAGTGGATAACAAAGAACATACTCTCCAAATGCCATGTCTCTAGGACCAGCGGTTTGGGCTCTGCTTTGATATAAAGGTCATTAAGTCAGTCAGGACTTAAATTTTGTTTGTATAGATTGCGTTAGAACGTAGAACTTCTAGCTCTACATAGCAACATTTGTGAATTGCGTTTCTGCATTTTTTGCGGGTGGGCTCGATTTTTTTTAAACTAACCTTCTACAGTGCTGGGTAGAGTTTTTACTGCCAAAGCACGCTCTCCCCCAAAGTCTTAGTAGACGGTCTCCACAGATCTCTACGAAAAGCTCGTAGCTCTCTACATTGTAGACGTGCTACAATAGTACCTAAACAAGAATGTTTCTTACTCCTTCACACAAAAAGAAAGAAGTCGCCTAGGAACCAACGCTTTTATATGGAGTCCCCACGAGGCTAAATATAAGCACATGGTGGAAAAGATACAAAATAAATTTACTAGGTACTAATATTTAAAACAGTATGGAGAGTATCCTTTCTATCCCATTTTGTACCCGAGTTTATTTGTAATTGGTATGGTCGGGTACAGTAGGCTAGAGGTGAGAAGAGATTTATCGATGATGCGGTATCTGTGGCAAGTGCTCCGTGGCGAGGTACACCATCCGGAAGTCCTAGCGGCGCTACAGCTGCGAGTACCGGGTGAGAACGCAGAACTGCTCCGGCCGCGCCCGCTGCAACTGCTACGCGTCCCCACTGCTCGAACCAACTTACTGGGTCAGACCCCTATGGTACGAGCCATTCAGGCTATCAATGATCTCGCGAAAGATTTAGATATTTTTTATTATAGCTTGCCGAAATTCACAGAAATGGCATACAGATGCATAGAGAATAATTAGTTTTAAGTTACCTATTTTCTTATATTATATACATAACCAATATATTTTAGTTACGACACTGCATTGGCTTAGCTGTAATAGTGTTGCAACTTAGTTTTAATAAATAAATAAATAAGTAATAAAATTTCTGAATCGATTGCGATGAAACTTGTTAAGCTGATAGCTGGGATAAAGGTAGCCTAATTGAGTTAATCCAGATCGGATTAACACATAGGTTACTTTTTAACCGATATTCCCACGAGATCGGGACTCAAACTGTTCGGGAAATTACTCACACACCTTTAGAAAACATGGATCAAAAATCGAACGTCCGCGTCGTTGTTGCTAGAATAAGTACAACGACGCCGACGCGACGACACGACTCAATCAAAGTCAGGTTTTATATATATATACAAGTGAAACCGCGTGGAAAAGAGATATTTTAAATTATTAAACCATCTTCCACAACAAATACAGCGATTTGCATTGAGGCGATGTTTTCATAACAAATATAGGCCTTAAAACACTTGTTCAAACTTACCCTTTGATTCATCAAAACAATGCCCACAATAATTTATTTCAAAGTTAATATAATAGAATCGTGTCTTTGAATGAAATAATAAATTGTGTTTTTTTATATTTAATTTTAAAACTGATTGAATTAATTGTTTAAAAAATAATAATGTAGAATGGGCTCTGCCAGATATAATTAATTATATTTTACCGTCCGGCAATTACAAAAAAAAATGTTTATTAACACAATTGTTTCTTCAATAACTATAATATTTATTTTTATGGGGGAAGCGATGTACTAAGGCTCGAATTTTTTCAGGGTACCGTACCTTAAAAGGTAATAAAGCTATGCTTGAACCAACGCAACAATGATTGTTAACCTGATGATATAGCCCAGCACCAAGTCACCTAAAACACGTTGGCGTGATACAATTAATGTCTTCTATTTATGTACATGTAACAATGCCTAAGCCCTGACTAAGTAAACATTCAGGCATATAAATGTATCCGCGGTAAACCACTACGGCATTCTCGAGCGTTGCATGGGGTGACTTCAAGATGATACTGATTACAGGTTTTTATAATTTTCTTTGATTTTTTAATGTTTTCTTTTTTAATGTTTTCTTATTGATGATACTCGTAACTTAACAAAACTTTGAGACTTGAATTATTTAGATTTATTTTTAAAGTAAACTTACACCAACCTACAGTAGGAAAACCTACACTTGGATGATTGATTATTTCTCAGTCGTAAGGAAGAGCTGTAGTCCATAATTTCATCACGACAGAACAGGCACCTGTGGCGCAATTGGGTAGCGCAGGACACGCAATATCAAGGTTGTAGGTCCAAGTCCTGTCGGGTGCAAATTTTTGGAAAGCATTTTTTCAAATAATCTTACACTATTTAAATCAAAAAATCGTTTTTCTCAGGAATAGTGGTGTTAGCGTCATGCATGCCGTACCTGGCATTCGCAACCTTCGCTCCGGTAAATTGTTACTGCCCTGCGAACTACGATCCGGTGTGCGGCTCTGACGGGATCACCTATTCCAACGAATGCGCGATGAACTGCGTCAGCGAGGAGAACAAACGCCGAGGTCTGCCTGCGATACGGCGACTCCGCGCAGGCCCGTGCGAGCGCTATGACTGCCGATGCACCACCGAGTACAAACCTGTCTGCGGTTCCAACAACCAAACGTATACCAATGAGTGCTGGCTCGATTGTACCAACCGCCAGCGAATCAAAGATAAGTTACCGATCATCGGGCTCGAATACAGATCTGCTTGCTCGAGCTCTACCTGCATCTGCCCCAACTGCAGAATCCCTGTTTGTGGAACCGACGGCAGAACTTATAAGAACGTCTGTACCCTGCAGTACTACAGTCGCATCAACGTTGCTCAAAACAAGCCACCTATTTACGTTGCGAAGTCCGGCGCTTGTGAAGTCGAGACCTGCGACTGCCGTAACTATCCAGATGAGATTTGCGCCAGCGACAATAAAACTTATCGCAATAAATGCTTCCTGGATTGCGAGAATTGGAGACGCGGTCAATTAGGGGAAAAGCTGCTTACGATTCAGAACGAAGGTCCTTGCAGTACTGCATGTGCTTGTCCCAAAAACTACGACCCTGTATGCGCCAATGACGATGTGACATACGGCAATGAATGTCTATTTGATTGTGAGAACACAAAGCGCGCAAAGGCTGGCTTACCTAAACTATTGAAGCGCTGGCGTGGAAATTGCGACTGCGGATGTGACAACAGATGGAATCCAGTATGCGCGAGCAATGGTATAACCTTCGCCAACAGTTGCTGGTTCAACTGTGAGAACCAGAAACGGAAACAGGACCGAAAGAAGCTTCTGTTTATAACCGGTAGAGGAGAATGCAGGGCATGCCCTTGTGACTACTGCCCGCAGTACGATCGCCCCGTCTGCGACAATGAGAACAAGACACACAAAAACATATGCTACTTTGACTGCAACAACGATTGCCTTGAAGCTGCCGGCTTGAAAAAACGCTGGATCTATAAATATGAGCGATGCTTATTCTAAAGCGATTTTGAATATAATCAACTTAGATTTTTGTTCCGTTTTCGCGATGTTGAATTGAAATTAAACTCATATTTCTGTAAGTTTTCGTTTTTTTTGTGATTTGTCATTCTATTGTATTATAAAGTAAAGTTACAGTTTTTCATACTATAGTTTAATTTCTATCAAATCTATTTGATTTTATTTTAAGAATAGGTATCATTGGAAAATAAATAAATGTAATTACCTAACTTCAATCAAACCGATTGTTTTTTTTTTTCATTAGTTACCTACTGAATTACTGGTGATTTCCTCCCGTTCATCTCTGAATCCTTTGTGGCTAAATTAGTCCTAATATTCTGTACATTTTTTGTCGGTGGACGAGAGACGAAACGAGTTCATTTCTCAGAAACCTTTAAGTATTATCGGGGCCGGGCAGTTTTTCCGTGCCACCCCACTCCATCCCGCCCTTTCGATAATCACCGGAAACCGTAATGATCACGGACATCTTCATTTTTTACGTCCATTCTCTTCGGGGAAGCCGATATTCACCCTCATAAAGTACCTACAGTAAACCGATACAAAAAAATAACAACCGTCGTAAAAAATTAAGGAAAAATATCTTGGAGAATTGATTATGTCGATAATAATAATAGCTTGTTATAGGTACCTATCCATTTTCTATAAAATTATGGTTATTTCTATTTAATTTGGTCGGTGTTTTTGTTAGTTGAAATTTATAAAATAGAGTTAAAAACGTTTGAAAGCGTTCCTCAACTCCTTTATTTGAACAAAAAGTGTTGTAAAACTCGTAGAACGCGTCGAGATTTCCCACCATTTTGTAAGCAAAGCAGGTCTCATCTGTGCAGCGGTTACTATAAATTGTTAATTCAGCCCCCTTTTAAAACATACAAACTTTGCTGAAGTTTGTCTTAGCGCTACTACGCTAGGGTGTCCATTGCTTCACTTGTATTTTAGATATAGTTTAAAGGAATATGAGCTTGTTTAATCTTTAAACTAATATTATAAAGGGGAAAGATTTATATGTTTGTTTGTAACGAATAGGCTCCGAAACTACTGGACCAATTTCAAAAAATCGATAGGATAATTTTGATCCCGCGGGACGCAGCTAATTTGCTTATCCAAATTCAATGAGTATGTAATAGATTAGGAGGAGTAGACTAAAAGTTATGCCTAAAAAACTCGGTCAGCCTCGAATCAGCTTGGGCCCGTCCCTACCCCGATTGATCCCCTAAAAACGGGCCCTAAAACCTGAGTTCAGACGGGCCCAGGCTGACTCGAGGCTGACCGACTTTTTTTAGCATAACTTTTACTACTCTTTCCACCATATTAATCCCAACTTGGTACTCGATGAGGTAAGTTCCCTGGCCCGATTGCTCCCCTAAAAACGGGCTGAGCTCAGGCGGGCCCAGGCTGAATCGCGGATGACCGAGTTTTTTAGGCATAACTTTTACTACTCTTTCCACCATATAAGTCTCCACTTGGTACTAATGAGGTGAGATGACCAATTTCCCCCTCCTAGTCTATAAGTAAATAGTCATCTGTGTGATACAGTTCGAATGTATTTTTAAGAGTAATTGTTTTAATTGTATATGTATTGCAGCGAAATACTTCGCATTTGAACCTACTTAGGTACGATAGGATATTACTTATTTGAATTATAATTCGATATAATAAATAGTAAACTATTATACACTACTACTGCGAAAAGTTTGTCTGCCCTAGTAATCTAGACAAAGTTAGCCAGAAGTTGGTAGTGAGCGGGCGGAATACGATGTATCTAATTATCACCTAACTGAGTTGTTGCTTCTTTAAGAACCCTTCGACTTCTCTAAGATTGATATTAATTTTGTATTTAAAAGTAAAAAGCTTGATATCAATAAACTGTTGTTATTGTATGCCCTTTAATTTTGCCGTGTAGCCCCGACATAGAATAGGGTTACCCCATCTCTTCCCGTTGGTGTCGTA
Source organism: Idaea biselata (assembly GCA_958496205.1). Taxonomy (NCBI): domain Eukaryota; kingdom Metazoa; phylum Arthropoda; class Insecta; order Lepidoptera; family Geometridae; genus Idaea; species Idaea biselata. The sequence goes on from OY292396.1 coordinate 783,260, forward strand.
AAAGGCGACTAAGGGATCTGAGGGAGATTAGCAAACCTTAAATTCTCCCCGCGCGGTGGCGGATAAACTGCTCGATCCCTAAGATCCCGGCCGGCCGCCTGCCTGGTGCCAGGCAGGCGGCCGGCCGTAAAAAGATTGCTAAATCCAATTGCAGAAGGTATGGTCAATGATGATTTACCGACTGCGTCGACCCCAAATTAAAAAAAAATTGGGGCGGACCCCGGGCTCCCAAGAGGGATGCAACCGGGAATGCTCGGATGAGAAGAGAGAATTGTATGCCCTTTAATTAATAGTTACCTACACACTTGTGCGTAGTACCTAGGTCTAGTGTAGATTCCAACTTTAGTCTAAGTTTTGGACTAAATGTTGTACCTAGTTTAGTCTGTAATTGCTGAAAACTAGTAAATACCTACATACGCCATGATACGATACCCTCTTTATCTAGGTAAGGATTAGTAGATAGATATAGTAGGTAGATGGTGGTAGATACTTACACTGACATTTATGTTTTATAACATCATAAAATAAACACACGTTCAAAAGAATTCAGTGACATCCCGAACTCCGCTTTTCCTGAATTTAAAAATATTAACAGTAAAAAGTAAAAACTCGGGCACTTCGCACCATCCACGAGCGAACTTTACGTGCACGAAATGGACTTTTATATTCCACAGAAAATAACTGTTACCGGTATCCTTGGAGGGTGAAAGTGGCGTTGTCCATTGTTCTCACCCGTGAGAAGTAATCCGGTATAATAAAATGGTTATTACAGAGGAAAACTGTTAGCGCCTGATAATACAATAGCCAGCGTTAACGAACCCAGACACGTTGCTATCACAAAATTAAAAGGCGCGAACAAAATTAATTCTATTACCTACGTTCCTACGTTCGCGTTCGATTTCATGGCGATTTGACTTTTATGTTTTCTGAAGTTAAAGTTATATCAGAATAATTATGTGCAAGTACAACTTTGCTGTAACGTCAAATTTTTGTGTTACGTAGGTTATACAAGATGCTCCGAGGAGGGGGTATTAAGCCGAAAGGGGGTTGTTCTAGAAGTCTAGGCGAACAACTTTTGTTTTGCAAGTTTTGGAAATTCGAAGTAGTTTTCGAAAATTTTGAGTTTAAAGTTTGCATGAAAATCAGCTGTTTTTTAGAGTTTGAGGTCATTGGCCTTAAGGTGCCCTTTAATTTAGTTTGGACCACTACAATCTAAACATTAATTGCCTTTTTTTTTTACAAAAAATGGCAATTTTTTTAGTGATACAACTTTATCATTTTCGAAAAAAAAGTTTTAATTTCCAAAAGTCGTACAATAAAAGTTGTTCGCCTAGACCTCTAGAACAACCCCCTTTCGGCTTAATACCCCCTCGTCGAAACACGCTGTATACATATTGTAAGTATTACAATTTTGCGTTTAGATTTCAATTTACTTGCTTATCTATAATAATAACTTTAATAACTGGCTGCGTTCAGTAGTGTTCTATTTAGAAATCGATTAGGTAGGTATTATAATAGTGTAGGTATTTGGTTTCTAAAATATCCCGACGAATTGAGAACCTCCTCCTTTTTTGGAAGTCGGTTAAAAAATAATAGTGTAACCTTAACATATAAATGTGAAACTACGTAAATAGGTAGGTACTTGTGAATCAAAACCTACCCAAGATTCTGGCACCAATAGTTTGAAAATTAAATTGACTCATTTTATCTTCAATACAATTTATATATTTTTACAAGTTACGTTATAGATAAGTATACATACCATTTAGCATTAATTATAAAGATCAAATAAGTCAGCAACTATGAGGAAATCATCTGTGATAGCAAGACTAACATTGTTACTGGTGGCTATTGGCACTACCTCGTACTGCGAGGACATTGAATCAGTGATAGGACCAGAAATAGACTACACAACCATCGCGAAAGAAGCTGAAAAACACAAGGACAATATTCTAAGCTTCCTCAACCAAACCAGTGTTACAGAAATTTACAGAAGTCTCTATCAGTGTTTACTTGATAAATTGCTTAGTAAGTATAACACTTCATTTCTAGATTTTTGCTTCGGTTTTTGAGATGTTGATACACGAAATTTAATTCATTTTTTTGTTTTGTTTTATTTTATTTTATTTTATTAAACATTTTTCAATGGCTAACGTTTCGAAGTCTTTACAGACCTCTTGCTCACGGGTTATCATATCTATACTAATATTATTAAGAGGTAACGTTGGTTTATATGTATGTATGTGTATATGGGGTAATCTCCTGGACTCCTGGACCGATTTCATAATTGATCGGGGTGAAATTGCGGGATTTACTTGTTTAAAATAAAAACAAAGCGATTAAAACAAACAGAACAGAAAGAATAATTTTAATTTGTCATTTTTTTAAGTAATGATTTCGTGTTGCTCCTTGTAGCAGCTTATTATTTATTTATTAAAGGACTTAATAAGAATTAATTATGGAGTTAGATAAAAAAATACCACGTAAACCTCAATGGTTTATCTTGGCATGTACAATCGATATTATTTTAGATATTACCTGATTCTTTAGTATCTAGAATATCTGTTCATCAAGATGATTGTTTATTTACCTAATACAAATGCGATAGACCGAGAAATGAACCTCAATATTTATCTAATTAATTTATTTTCCGCAGAAGACTACAATACGCGGAGAGGTAAGATATTCATATAAATAAATACTTATCTCTATTACTCTATTTCAGAATCTTAGAGCAAAAATGTAAACAAAAACTCATACATTTATTTGAAAACTACAGCTCTTTATTTACTTTTTCCTTTGATATTGAAAGTTCTTTGTTTACATTTATGATCTAAGAATTGTAAATAGAGTATAGTTATAATAAAATAAAACAACGAATGGAAGCCGTGTCTGTCTGTACCTACATTGAATATTTTATGTAGTTAAAGGTATAGGTAACGCATCGGCCAATCACAACGTTTGATTATTACCTCACCCCCTGCCCGCAATGGTGAGTTGTGTTTTGTAGAAAATCGCGGTATTAGCGTCCATTGGTCCTATATTCTTTGTATAATCCGAAAGGGAGTTGTTCTGAACGTCTATGCGGTCAACTTTTGTAATCCTATTTTTTTTAATAAATATATTTTTCGGTTTAAATCGCGTGGTGTTTATTACTTTTAGCATTGTTTTAACGCTCAACGTTTCAAGACCTATACAGTTCCCTTCTATACCACGCGACTAAAACCGAAAAATGTCAATAACTTCACTATAACATCGCGAAAACAGAAGAAATATCTATTCTTATTTTTTCAGTAATAACTGTGTCATCACGACGTATCGTGTCTGGATACAACACGTCTATAGTAGCAGTGCCCTGGCAGGTGTCGCTACGTGAGAAAACCTACCCCATCTGTGGGGGTTCAGTTATCTCTGACCTCTGGTGTCTTACAGCAGCTCACTGTCTCATGAGGTTAGTAATACCAGCTGTTATTTATTCTGTGACAAGGGAGTCTATAGTAGCAGTGCCCTGGCAGGTGTCGCTACGTGAGAAAACCTACCCCATCTGCGGGGGTTCAGTTATCTCTGACCTCTGGTGTCTTACAGCAGCTCACTGTCTCATGAGGTTAGTAATACCAGCTGTTATTTATTCTGTGACAAAGGAGTCTATAGTAGCAGTGCCCTGGCAGGTGTCGCTACGTGAGAAAACTTACCCCATCTGCGGGGGTTCAGTTATCTCTGACCTCTGGTGTCTTACAGCAGCTCACTGTCTCATGAGGTTAGTAATACCAGCTGTTATTTATTCTGTGACAAGGGAGTCTATAGTAGCAGTGCCCTGGCAGGTGTCGCTACGTGAGAAACCCTACCCCATCTGCGGGGGTTCAGTTATCTCTGACCTCTGGTGTCTTACAGCAGCTCACTGCCTCATGAGGTTAGTAATACCAGCTGTTATTTATTCTGTGACAAGGGAGTCTATAGTAGCAGTGCCCTGGCAGGTGTCGCTACGTGAGAAATCCTACCCCATCTGCGGGGGTTCAGTTATCTCTGACCTCTGGTGTCTTACAGCAGCTCACTGCCTCATGAGGTTAGTAATACCAGCTGTTATTTATTTTGTGACAAGGAAGTCTATAGTAGCAGTGCCCTGGCAGGTGTCGCTACGTGAGAAAACCTACCCCATCTGCGGGGGTTCAGTTATATCTGACCTCTGGTGTCTTACAGCAGCTCACTGTCTCATGAGGTTAGTAATACCAGCTGTTATTTATTCTGTGACAATTTACATTCCAGATTGTACTATCTTCTTCTTCTTCTATCTATATAAAATTTAATGTCCTGACTGACCTATAATATATCAACGCAGAGCCCAAACCGCTGGTCCTAGAGACATGAAATTTAAAATTTGGAGTGTGTGTTCTTTGTGGTGTATATAGTAAGAAAGGGTTTTTAGAAAATCCCGCGGGATCGATTACGCGGGTGAAACCGTGGGACGCTACTAGTTCATATTAAAAATAATTCTAATAGAAAAAAATAATTGCTCATAATTTAAGTCTACAACTTTCGAACCAGTTTTCGACACCAAAGTCTTTAGTCTTTGTAATTAATTGTAATAGATCTAACTGTCTAGAGTTTTATCGTAAGAACTGTCAAAAATTTCCAAGTTTTCCCAAAGTTGTGTCAGTGTTCAGAAGTTTTCTAACTAATTCTCAAGAAATTAACCCATAATTTTCCATTAAAACAATGTAGGTAGGTAGGTATTGCGTGAGCGAGTAAAAATTCTTTCAAGTTATTAGTTTGCCTACTCTCCGTAAGATTTAATTAAAAACGACTTAAATCAGTACAAGTTTTATTTCCCGTGTAAAACTTTTCAATTATAATGCTAAATTATTCGGCCTCTGTGGAGCGTCGGCAATACAGAAGGTTGCGGGTTCGATTACCGCTGGGTGCGAGTACCTATATTTATGCCTAAAAATAAATATTGGTCCAAGCCAGAACTTGTGTGTTTTATGTATTATGTATGAACTAAAGTATAAGTTAATAAGGAATAGATAATTTAGATACTTACATACTTTTTTTTTTACTTTCGGTCTGAGACCGATATGGCCAATTTGGAACAGCCAGGGTCAAGTTCTTTTATAATAGTTCAAGTTTTCTTATTTTAGGTTTCAGTACCAAGTATTTTGCATGAAATTGGCCGATCGGGCTAATAGTTTCAAGTCAGGAACTATGGTAAACTTTACCATAATTGTACCATAACCTTGAAACAGCTTTGGAGGCAACGAAGAAAGTCCATGTTTAACACTCAATTTTGTGTTCTCTTCACTTGTGCACATTCACATAACTAAGATTTTAGTACTATTTTTCAAAAACTATTATAATAAAAGGGTTATGGACCCCGATAACAGTGATTTTAGCAATTAGAGAATAGCAAATATTATCGAAAAAATATTCGAAATTTTAAAAGTCATAGAACGAAAGTTGTTCTTTGTGATGTCAGGAGGTAGCTCAAGGAAGCTACCGCGATTGGTTCGTTGACAGCAACTCGATCCCGACGCAGTAGTTTGACATCTCTGACAGCGGAGTTTTCAATTTTAAAACTGCGCATCCATGGCCGTCAGCCGTCGATTTGAAGATTTTCTGACAAAATCTTCAATTCAATTCAATTCTGTCTGTGTTGCATTCTTTCAATTTGGCTTCGGCATCATATCATATCGAGTAATCGAGACGCGACGATTTGAAATTTTCGCGGTTCGAAATTCGGCTGTCAACTGTCAAATGAATCCGATTCCGATGCCTACGGAACATCCGCGGTAGCTTCCCAGATCCACTTTCATAATTCGTTCCCAATAACCCTGTATAGGTAGGTCATCAACATGGGTTAGATATTACAATAACTCCACTAATAGGTATATAGCCCTCTCTACCTACCTATCGGCAAATGTCTCCTACTGTTGTCAAACTCCCGAAAATAAGCCAAAGGGAATAAATTCTCACCGTTCTGTGTAGTCTTTTTATGGCCCGCCCCTAGTGGATTGCGTTCTTTCGACAATTTCAATTTATTTCCTACACTACCCCTGTATTTTTTATCCCAATGCAAAGCGATAGGTATTCAAAATAAACAAGTGATATTGGCGGAACACTCTTGGGGAAGTATGAAAGAAAACATTTTTTTTTTTCTTTTGTTGATTGTCGTGTTTATTTCGATTCCTTCATAAAATTTACTAGGATTTTGTTAGTTTCTCCAATAGGATTCATAGAGATGATTTATTTATCTATTAAGGGTGTAAATACGTTTTAACGCTGTTCAATTCTTTGTATTTAGTCTTACTACTACACGTGCACGGCTCACTCACACAGAAACGAGTAATAAGCGGAAAACTATAAAAAAACTGACATGCTTTGATACTTGAAATTGATTTTATTATTATAGTCTAATAGTCGTTACATTACGTCATATTTTTATTTCAGTATTTAATCTCTTTTCAAAAAGTTTGAAAAGTGAAATGTTTTTAAGAAGACGCGTCTTACCATCACAAGGTTTGTTCCTATTATTACATTTTAATACATTGGAAAAGTTACAAATTTGGGTTACAATTCAAGCAACAAGCTTTTTGAAACCTCATAATTATAAATATTCGTTTATTTCATTCACTATTCGTAACTTTTTAGTTGAGTATGCACTGTCAGGACTTTTGTTTATTTTGTGGCTTTACAAACCTCGTATAATGGTTTTTGGAAAATATACCAGAGAAGTGTGAAATTCAAGAAAAATGCATCATTCATCATCATCACCCAGGTAGCAAATCGACGTTATAATGACGTACAAATCACCTCCTGCGACGTAATTGACGTCATAAATGATGACGTCGGGAGGTCCCAAAGACCTTAATTTGTTTTAGTCTCGAGACGTCGTCTTGAGACAGCCTCAGGACGTCATCTTAAGACTTAGGGCGTAATTTAAGAACAGAAGAGTATTTAGGACAGAAGAGAACGTTTCAGGTTATCAACAACAACTATACAACTGCAAATTAGACGTTTTGCGAAATTTTGCGAAAGAAATTGACGATTTCCGAAATAGTAATCGTCAATTTTTTTTAAATGCCTGGACACTTAACCACAAAAATAAATATATAAATAAGAACAGTGAGGGCAAGTATTACATGCAAACTCTACAGACCTTCAAAACTCCTTGATTTATTTTCTGTTACCATATAATCTTTTTAGTAGTGTGATATTTGACTTATTGTCAAGTGTGATATTTGATTGACATTAGGTAGGTTCTGATCAGGAGGCGTTTCTTTACATATTTTTTAGAGGCGATTAGTAAAAAAACCAAATCCATTCCATCAATAGTTTCCAAGATATTTACGATCGAAATAGGGACAAAACATGACAGCCAGACAGCCTGTCATACTTAAACCGATGATAACTCTAAAACTATTGACACTAGATCACTACTTCCTTCGCATAAGTGATAGGGTACTTCGATGTTTTCGTTTTGGATGAAAGCTCTCAAACTCAAAACGTAAATATATCGATAACTATCGATTCTAGGCCATTAGTTTCTTTGCAGAACTGACTGAACTCTTCAAGATCATCGTTTTGAATGACGGCTGTCAAACTTAAAACGTCAATATCGAAGTGCCCTATCACTTATGCTAAGGAAGTAGTGGTCTGGGTCAAGTTTCCGAGATATTGACAATTGAAGTTTGACAGCTGTCATCCAAAATGAAGATCTTGACGAGCTCTATCACTTAAGCTAAGGAAGTAATGGTCTAGGGTCAATAGTTTCCGAGATATTGACGTTTTAAGTTTGACAGCTGTCATCTAAAACGAAGATCTTGAAGAGCTCTAATCACTTATGCTAAGAACGTAGTGGTCTGTTGTCCAACGTTTCCGAGATATTGACGTTTTAAGTTTGACAGCTGTCATCCAAAATGAAGATCTTGACGAGCTCTATCACTTATCCTAAGAAAGTAGTGGTTTGGGGTCCAACGTTTCCGAGATATTATCGGTTTCGATCGTCTTTTATTTTTCACTATTCGCCTAAAAAAAAAAATTATTAACTTAAATTTAAAAAAGAAATCGACGGAGCTAACGCTCGGCCTATTATTATTTTAAAAAAAATCCGCCTACCATGTAGCTCGGCCGAGCTACAAGGATAATTGTTGGGGGTATTAGGTTTTTTTCGTTACTAAATTTCTTAATTCAAAGCTCAAACTCCGTGATAAAAGCTATGCAATAACTTAAAAATGAAATAAATCTGTAACTACCAAGTTTTATTATTTACTTTTTTGTATCAAGTATCAAAAGCGATGATCAATTTATATGTGTATATACCGCGATTTATTTTTTCCCTCCAAACGACGTGGACGTGCTCTGTCCATAGCGCCTGAGCGCGGTCTGAGCTAGTTTATAAGATATCTGTGGGTCTGAGATCTCATTTGAAATGTTCGTGACTATATACATCAAAACTGACACAATTAGCAATGAAGTCAACCTTATTTCATAAACACGAAGGTTTACGTGGATTGGCAAAATTTTTGAAAATATTGAAAGTTTTTGATTTATTTTTATAGTTTGGGAATATTTTTATTACTTTTTTAATTTCATATTTTAATATTCAATATTTCTGTTTTTTATAGTATATTTTTTGTTAATGACAAGCTACAAGTTATTGAGAAATGTGTTCATGGTTTTTCGCGGGGCGGCAGCACGGAAAACATCTTTTTGGTATTAAAAGTATTTTATTCAAAAGAACAAAATAACACGTTTGATACAATAAGATTTTCTGGTTCATTTGATACCCTTGAAATATGTTAAACTGTGCCAGAAAAGCAGAAAACGGTACCGAAAAATAGCTATAATTTCCTTACATTTTGATACTTAGCGTAAATCGGCCCTTAAAAAGGCAAAACAACAGAACACAAACTAAGACATTCATACAAAAACAGTATAAGTAAGTACCTACCTAAATAATAACTTAATTCTATAACAACATTCAAATAAAAATAGTTTTGCTAAAAAGAAAAAATCCTAATCTTGAATATTTTTGGCTAGACTTTTTTATTTATTATTTAACTTATTTATTTTTCGTCTAATTTTATTTCTAATTCTGAAAATTTTAAATAAAATATTGAATCAACCTATTTTATTACTTACTAACCCGACAACTAGGACCCTCCACTACCACTACCCTACTCTAATACTACCCTACCCTAACACAACCCTACCCTACAACTACCGTACCCTACCTAAAATCCTTCTCCTGGTTCTAAGCTAAACCCACCAATTTTTAACCAAATCGGTTCAGCCGTTGTTAAGTTATAAATAATGTAACTAACACGACTTTCTTTTATAAAGATACATACATAGGTACATACCTATATAGATTAAATTGTTTTGTAAATGATATCCTAAATTCAACCCTATTCAATAAATAGTTAAACAAGTCGATTTACACATACACGTTAGTGTAAATTGTACAATTCCCTCGAGCATCTTTACACCTAACCTATTGCTTAAAGTCTAGACTTGAAAACCACTCCAATTTTAAATATACTCCTAGTGTTGCCAGCCTACCAACTTATGGCCTAGCCAAGCACTAGGTCTCACGCGAGTTACGTTTACTTTGTGCAGATTTATTGCTGGCAACATTGGGCAATACTTTTCGTGGTTTTCCGGCATCAATTCTTCAGGTTAGAGTTTGTTCTGTCTTCGGATAATTCGGGATGTCTTTGCGATTGGGAAATAATGATCAACTTTCTGCGGCCCGCTTTTTCACCCGCGTACCTAAGTTCGATCCCGCGAGAAAATAGAAAAAAAAAAGGTATAATATGTAGTTTATTCGTTGTCTAGTACCCATAGCACAAGGCTAATGCTTAAACTAAGCATTGAGGCAATTAATAATATTGAATAGTCACAGTTTCGCATGTTTCTATAGAAGTTTTTGTTATATGGTTCTTTAAATTTAGGTACATAGCTGAATTGTTATTGATTTCGTGTTGGATAGAGGTATCTACTTGAACGTAACTGAGTTGTGTAGATGTTCGTGGTGTTTTAGTTCAGTTTGTGAAGATAAGTGAAGTTCGATGAATGTTTGTTAGTTTGGAGTGGGATGAAGGTACGAGAGAAAATTGGACACTAAGGATGCTCTTACTCGAACCTCAAATGACAGGGTTTCTTGTAATTTTGTCCAAATCAGTGTTTTATGAACGACGTGAAGTTTCAAAGTTGACAGACAGAGACAAACGTTACATAAACTTAGCCATCGTTTATAAGTAAGGGTGTTAATAGGAACCTAGTAAGTAAGTGTGCCTTTGTTAGGAATAGGGGAAACCTGCAATGAAATGGACGTGTTTTGTAACGGACAATATCACAGATGTTTTATGTTTTTTGGGTGTTGGCGCCATTGATGACCATAGACCTGTGGCTCTGTGACCATAGACCCTTGTCTACGGTCATTAGTGGTGCCAACACCCAAAAAAATTAAATATTATCGATCAAAAACTAGTGATATCGATAGTGTCCGTTTCATTGCGGATTCCCCCTACCTCTGTCAAAGATAGTAGGGAAAACGGCTATTTGTTTTTGAAAATTGTCATAAACCCCACTAATGGGGACCGTTTAGTTGGGATGATTATGACAATAAACCTATATTCGTACCTTTAAAAAAAAACTATATGCGCCCCGCGGTTTTACCCGCCTTAGCCCCGATCTTGCGGGTCGGGATCAAAAGTTAAAAGTCCTTATTCAAGGTCCACACCAATATTTGTTAAAATCGGTTTGATTTTTCACGCCTAAACGTTAAAACGTAACAGACGAACAATGTTACTTTCTCATTTGTAATATTAGTAGAGATACTAATATTATTTACCTGGTAAGCAAATATTTATCAATATATACCAATACAATACGCCATTATACCTGCTCATTTCTAAACATTTATTTTAATCAAAACCTGAACAAATTGCAGAACACCTGCCGACCTGACCTTCAGTCGAATCGACGTAGGTAATTGATTTGACCGCGAATTCATTTCTAATTAGGCACAAATTTTCTGTTAAGCAATTGTATCAATAAATAGGTAGGTAACAACTAATTGAAAAGAAAGTTGGTTTGTTAAGTAGGTTAGTAGAAAAATAAATGAAAAATTGCACGACGTTACGCACAGCGCAATCTAGCCCCAAACTAAGCACTAGGGTTGTACTATATGTACTAGACAACTGATATACTACGTCTTATTTTATACTTTTTTTTTGTAAATACATAATGATACATAGAAAACACCCAGACCAAAAACAAATATTATGTTTTAAATCACCACAGTAGTCGTAAAAAAAATATATATACCTACCGTGTAGTGTTAGCCACCGCATGGAATATGGTTACACCATCTTATCCAGTAAGGTTACACCATCTTACCTAAGGCACTTACGCCCTTGTCTTACCGAAGGTTTGAAATATATTAACTTAAATTTCAGAGCTCGAGCAAGTGAGTTAAGTGTAAGACTGGGCTCCTCTTGGAAGAACCATGGCGGAGAGATGTATGACGTTAGAGAAAGCTTCGTGCATCCGCGGTACAATGGTAAAACTAAGGTGAGGACCATCATTAACTACTTACTTTCCCTTATAGTTTACTCTGTGTTTTCGCAACTAGCCCTATAACTAGGCCTTTTTGCGTGACTTTAAGCCGTAGGTTTCCTCACGATGTTTTCCTTCACCGTAAGAGCGATGTTAATAGAGCACCTGATTTTTTGTACTTTATTTTATTGTAATTTATTTTTGGTGAGAACAATAAAGCGTTCTATCTATCTATCTATCTTTTTTCTTAAAGAATTCAGGATACAGGAAAAAGGCCAGGATTCGAAACTACGACCTTTAGTATGAAAGTCACGGTGTCTACCGCTAGACCAACTAGAAAATCTTGCTCGGGACCTAGCTCGGAAGGAAATCAGCGCTTTAAAATCAAATGACGTTACAATAGATTTGAAAATATTATAACGTCGGCCTAAAATGTTCATGCATTGCATGAACATTTGCACGCATTTGTGCATTTTTAGGTCCTGAACGAAAAATGTAATACCATCCTATTGTACCTACAGTTTATGCAAATAAAATATTTCATTTCATTACATTTCATTTCATTTTTTTTTAACCTGCTTAATCCATTTTGGCTAAAAGGAATTAAGCAGGTTAACATTTTAGACCGACGATAATAATCGTTTTCCTTTAAAGTGTTTAAATGAGTGTTCCCACTTCCCAGATGAACGACGTAGGGCTGGTAAACTTGTATACTCCTCTACGGTTCTCGGCGCGGGTGTTGCCCATCAAGGTGGTCGGGAGGAGCTCGCGGTTGTCTTCCAACGAGTCCGCCATCGTCTCTGGTTGGGGGAAGTTGCAGGTACTGCTCAATATCAAGTTACTATAACTTCTGTGGCGCGAATGTATGCAATACTATTTGTTTACAGTCCAGGCATCTCTATTGCCTCCTTCAGGGTTACGATGACAGAAATCTTCAAGTGCTTTATCTTATTAGATGGCTGTGTTACTTACCCCCTTACTTATAAACGATGACTAAGTTTATGTAACGTTTGTCTTTGTCTGTTAGCTTTGTAACTTCATGTCACTGTAAAAGCCAATCGGTTCTTAAAGTTAGTCATCGTTTATAAGCAAGGAGGTTACTGTTTAGTGAGAGGGTCTCTCTTATAGATATGGATGGCAATCATCTCGCACGTAATGTTTCAAATTTAGATTTAAATAGAAAACAAATCTGCTCTGTTCAGGAAAATGGTCCCAGCGCAACATACCTACAGTCGTCGACAATAAAGACTATCGCCATGAAACTGTGCAGGCGATCAGGTCTTGATAGGAAATCCATCGAACCAGCATCCATGTTCTGCGCCGGCTCATTCAGACATTCATCTCCCGATTCATGTCAGGTAACAAATACTAATAAACCTGAATCTAATCGAACCTGGCTACGGTATCCCCCTGCCCATCGTAAAATCCTGCTTGGTCCCAGCCGTTTCATAAGCATGATAGATTAGTTTCCAAGGAAGATTGTCCAATTGTCCATCTTAAAAGGCAGTTAAAGAGCGGAAAGGCTTCGGCCGCAGCATGTTACCACTTACCGACCTAAATCGTAGCGCCAAGCAAACTTTTTTGTGTTCCGATACGTAGGCCGGTGCAGCTACTAAGGAAGTTGGGTCTGATATTCTTCAACTGCAGTCTTCTAAATAAACGTGCCACTGATATTCTTCAACTGCAGTCTTCTAAATAAACGTGCCACATGTCAGACTACACCATTGCTAACCTTCAAGTGAAATTGTGGTCCAACGCTCATCTATCGTTCATAATTTTAATAATAACTAGAATAGTCCCGCATTTCACCCGCGTAAGTTCCGATTCCCTGGGAATATTGGGATCAAAAGTACTCCTCGGTAAAAAACCTTTCCATTGGTGAAAGAATTTTTGAAATCGGTCCAGTAGTTTCGGAAATTACCCCCAATATACATACATACACGTTACCAACGTTACCTCTTTATAATATTAGTATAGATTAAAATCTAAGATGTTTGTTTGTTCTAGGGTGACAGCGGTGGTCCTATAGTCCACGATGGGGTTCTAGTGGGGGTGGTATCCTGGGGCTTGGGGTGCGCGCGGGGGAACTTCCCTGGGGTGTACACACGGCTGGCGTACCCCGTCATATGGGACTGGGTGCATGAACATATCTCGCAGAAAGATACTATAGAACGATTAAGATGATCAGCTAATTGGTTAAGAAAACTTTGTGGGTTTCAAAGGTACTGCAAAGGTTCCAAAGGTTCCCCAAAGGTTTCGAAAGGGTTACTATTGCATTTTGTTTTATCATTGTTAGGGTTCTGTACCTTAAAAGGTAAAAAAGGAACCTTCTTAAGGCCATTCGATTGTTTCTATTGTTTAACTACTAAAACAGTAAATTTAAGTGCATAAATAAAACGAATAAATATAACTGAGTACGACCGAAAGTAGGTAACCATTAGCTGAAAAATAATTAAATACAGGTGCCGGCAAACATTTAGAAAAATACTAAAGTGGAAGAGGTACGATTACGTGCGACTTCTATGAAAAATTGACTTCTGCGCATCCACTATTTTTTTAAAGTAGGTATGTAGGTTTTGTATTGTTTTGTAAAATTAAGGTAGGTAATTAATTTTACATAAGAAATAATACATTATCAATTAAAATTAGGTATTTTAATAATTGTACATTTACAATGTAACGTGATAAAATTAAAAGAAATGTAATATAATTAGTAATTAATTAGGTATAAAATTATAAAGATTTAAATATATTATCTACCGATTGGATATTCTCTGACAGAAGAAAACAAATTAGGATCTCCGCCCTCAATATCACGATTGACGATGTTGTTGGACGTCATTCCCGCGTTATGCCAGAAAGAAAATTTGTGATGACCTTTTAGTGACCTGTAATAGCTTATACCTACTCTTTTCTCTATACAAACTTTACAAACGCAGTCGTCTGTTTCCTCCCTGGATAAAGACTTTGGACAAAATAAGTTAATGCCAAAAAACCTATATCAGCCATGACCATGACCTTACGTTTTGACTTTTTTCATATTCATTTTTTTCTAAATTTATTTCTATTCTAAAATTAGAAAATCATAAAAACGTAGGGGCTTGTGGTCATGGCAGATAAAGGTTTTATGACATAATCACATTTGCTCTAATGTCTCTATTCAGAGAGGGAACAGTCGACAAAGTTTCTGTGTTGAAGGAGTAGATAGACTTTTCTTCTTAAGAGGGTTCATTCCATTCTCTTTCTCCATACAAACGTAGTTTACGTTTTCCTCCCTGGATAAAGACATTAGAGCAAATATGTTTATGCCATAAAACCTATATCTGTCATGTCTTGTCAATGTACGAACCTTTTTTTTTTCTAATTAAAATAATAATAAAAAATAAAAAAAATGAAAAAAAAAATTCGGAAGATGAATAGTCATGCCAGATATAAGTTTTATGGCATAAACATATTTGCTCCAATGTCTTTATCCAGGGAGCAAAACGTAAACTACGTTTGTATGGAGAAAGAGAATGGAATAAACGCCCTTAAGACTCGTACACTCTATACCGGCGGCGCAGACCGCCCCGCTCTGTTGCCTTGCCTCTGCGGCACTGCGCCGAGCACTATTTCAGTTGCACCAACCGCTTGTGTGTGTGAGGTACCTAGCCAAATTAATGTCTCAATTTTTAGATAAACAAGTTATTCAGGCAAAATAAATTACTTTTCTGTTATATTTTCAGTATTCGATGCATATACCCCGCCGTCAATGCCGCCGGTAAAAGCCTATAAAAATTAAATGACAAAAAAAAAATAGTAAAATCCCTGTTCAGATTATAATGGGTGGGAACTTTCAAATACTTTCAATCAACATTTAAGTTACCTATCAAGATATTTGTACGTATAAACGCGTAAGCTCTTAGGATGTATTCTCACTAGGGACAGCTTAGCTTAATTACACTTAAACTTAAGCTTAATTACACTTAAACTTAAGCTTAATTACACTTAAATTTAAGCTACATGGTGCCCATTGTGTAGGTACTTAATAACATTTATTTTAATTTGTGCTTCACAAGTACACGTTTAAAATTTAACAATTTTAGGCTATCTAGACTAGAATGACATTTCAGTACTATAATTTGTATAATCAAATGTAATTTGTAATGTTTATTTAACTTTAAAAAAAACTATGTAGGTAACCTACCTACGTATTTTTTTTACATAAAAAAAATGTTTAAAATCCGGCTACCGAAATCATTTCCGAATTTATACAAAGAATTTTTCAAAAGAGCAGTATTTCCTAAGTGTGGTAAACACTAAGAAATAATAAATAATGTTTAAAGTCACCGTTTTTAAATTAATGTTAATTTATATTAAAGTTATTTAAATTATTTATACCTTTAATTAAATTAGAAAATATTCGATTAGGCATAATTTTCCGCTCTCACTCAGTTTTCACAATCAGTAGGTATTTAATAATAAGAAATTCAAATAACTAGATACCTAATATCTACCTACAGTATGTAATAAATTCGGTGAGGTAAAATATTTAAATTAATTTAAATACGTTTTCTGTGCCCTTAACTTAAATACAACAAGGAGTAATTACATAAAGTATTTACAAGCAACAATGTTATTATTTAAGACTAACTTTGTACCGGGATTTTACCCGCGTAAGTTCCTGCAGAAATTTTAAAAACACTTTTTAGTGCCTATCTACACATAACAATGAAACCACCCTCCAAATATCAAATTTCATGTCTCTAGGACTGGATGTCCTGCAGCTATACGTTGACATATAGCCCAATCAGTCAATCATGGCTTTGATTTTATATGACTGTTGTAAAAATTTGGTGATCATGAGATAGGAAACGAAAACTTTAGCACCCTTATTCATAAACACACAACATGAATAACAATGTTTTTTGTAGTACGAAGGTGTAAGTTCATAGGACTGTTCCGGCACGATTTAAGGATGATATTATTATGCTAGACCGGTCCGTGTCCGGGCCGGGGTGGGGACGGGCTACTTTTGTATGAAGACTGATTTTGTTTTGCATGTTGTCCGTGTCGCGTCCGTGCTGTCTTTATACGAAATTAGTATAGCCCGTGCTCGCCCCGGCCCGGATACGGCACGGTCTAGAAATCTTTACGCAACAACCCGTTCCGCTAAATGCTCTAACTGCACGGCATTCGTTTTATACCTTCACCTTGTCAACAACATCGACATTAAAAGATCGACAAAGTATACAACAGGAACAGTAGGAAACAACAGTATCTAACAACATATCACTTTACATCATTGAGTTACAATACCTTAACAGTCACAAACAGAAATATAATAAATGTTAGTGTGTCTGTGCGTCAGAACTCAGTGCACGCTGCGAAGTGCGCAGAGTTTTTGTTAGAAAACCGCAGAACAGCGCGGCGCTCGGACATTTTCTCAGTGTTGTCAGTTAGAGATTGTACCTACTCTAAAGTATTGTAACTCAATGCCTTGCAGTGTTATTTTCATGAAATTTGAATTTGAGCTTGTTTTACACCTTTAAAATAATGAGATTCTTCGCTGTCATAATAGACTACTTCTGTTATGGCTCATTTTCATTGATGAACTTAATCGTTATACTGCATTCGAGGAGTGCCCAAATACGGGATAACATCTATCAAATTGTTCAGACGATAATTCCCTGCATCGCACATGACTGAAGGCCCTGCTGTCACATAAATCTTGGCAGCACGCTCCGAATTTGAGCTCTAATTAAATAATTAATCGTATGGCATCTTACAAAAATTGTTATCAAAAAAGGTGGGTGGATAGATCCACTAGAGTGCTGACTGTGAGGTGAGAGACAGCAGCCAAAGGTACGCAGGTCGAACACTCAATGAAAATGAGCCACTGTTATTTTTTACCATGTCTCATAAAAGAATCAACATCCATACCTATCTACACATTTGGTACACATATAATTATAACTTATCCTAAAGAAATAGTCCATTTCTAGCACTGTACATATCACATACTAAACTATATCTAAACGTCTTTTGTACACTTTAACTCTTATTCATAAAAGTTCGATAAGCCTTTCATAGTTAAGGGGCTATAAGCCTGGGGCTGTTGTGACTTAACCTAAGATAATGAAGTCTTTGTAACAGCTTTCAATCCAAAGTAATGCTTTCTACTAATATCATTAGATGACTGAATAATAAACAATACTGAACATTTTTTTGAATAAATGGCACTTTATTTTACTATTAGCTTCATTAATAAAAAAAGAAGTTCCATTAAGTATTAATCAGAAACGTAAAAAAATCGTAATAATATAATTTCAAGTGAAATCACTGAATATCTGATGAAAATCAACTTTTAAAAGAGCCCTGATCATGATATAAACTCATGCCCTACGTACAATAACAATAACTCAGCTGCTTGACCAGCTGCTTGACTTGACATACTCGTTGGCTTGACAAATTGCCTTAACGAACTTATACGAAAAGAGGAATCCATGTCTTCATCAGTTCTATGTCTGTCTGTCATAGGACAACAAACAACGGCAGTAGTAAAAGGCCGGCAACACAAATCGCTCGGCCTTGTGAGGCCTATGTTTTCTTCTGCTGAGGCGGTCGCCTCAATAAATGCAGGGGATCTTTTCTATATCTTGCGAATAACTCCCTTTTGAAAGTCTCAAAGTGTTTTCTATTCTTTTCATTTTGTTTCTCCCTCCATAGCGGCCGGTTTCTTCTTGCTTGCAGTCCCCAGTGGATTGTGAAGATTGGTGAGAGAACTCTGAATTGGTAGCCTATTAAAAACATTTCGTATACCTGTAAAAATAAATAATATAGTTTAGTAAAAAAATGTTAATTGGTATAGTTCTCGACTATGTTATAATAAATGTCTTAGTCGTATCCCCCCTAGAACTTAATCGTGCATTGTTAATAGAAATGCACGATAAAGACCTGAGAAAATGACACTACAAGTACAAGTCGTGTTTTGCTGTCTGATAATATTAAGTAATTTGAGAAATATCTGATTTATATTATTTAGTAAAAATGATAGTGTAAGATAGAGTGAATGATATTGCTTGCGTCCGTGAGATTTGACCCTATTATTTATTATTTAGCTAATAATAAATAATAGGGTCAAATTTCTGTTTTTTTTATACAGCTATGTCACATCGTTCTTTTTTGTAAGCAATTAACCTATTTAAACGCGGTATTTGTTAACTAAAAGCTTTAACGGTCAGTGATTGTAGTCATAAATAGTTAAGATCACTTAGCTATTATATTTCAAAATATTTATTAAATAATTCAAAGTTAAATGACTGATTTTCGTAAAAGAAATAATTATGTTATAATAAAAACATACAGGATTTTATGGAGGTACAAAATATTCATAAATTACATATCTTTCTATTTAAAAATAGAGCAGTAGGTACATATTTCACGCTAATTTCGGACTAATTCGCTATACATTTCACACACACAGGATGCTATAAAAATCTAATTTTGTCAAAACTTTTTCGTCTCCCACTGCGCGCGCGCAGTATTGGGTAACAAACTCCCACATTCTAACACAAAAACTCATAAAATGACTGTCCATCGAGTGATTTTCCAATGCTCGTTAACTTTTTCCGAGGTTAAATCTTACATATCAAACATGATATCTTAAAAATACAAGAAAAACGACTTCATTATAAAGACTTTATTTCAAATTATAACAAAAATAGATTAAGTAAATAGAGCAGTCTAACACACTAACAACAAATTAATTTAGAACAGAATGCAAAAGGCGGGGTAAGGGAATAACAACTTTATAGTCAAAAACACGGGGCTCAAACTCCGGTGTTGGTGGTGATCCATTGCCTGAGGGATGCAATATTGGTGAAGACTGTAGGAGAGAGCGGGAGAGCGCATCCTCGCGCGAATGAGACCACCCCGTATGCCGTGCCGCGGAACACTGCCGGACCACCGGAGTCACCCTGTAGGAAACACCAAGGTTGTCAAGATCGCCATAGTCAAAGTAGGTAAAATTTAAGTCACAAAGCTAAAATTTAATTTGTGACGTAACGTTTTTACAAAAGGCATATCCAAACTTTTGGCCTCTCTCTTCCAATACGTTACCTCCCACTGTGCAAAATTCACTTAAGCGGTGGCCCACTGAAGTATTCACCGTCCAAGGTGCTGCCTTGTACTATTTATGTATTCTGTGCTAAAGGTCGCCGTGGCCGAACCTATCACCATGCAACCGCTTGTGGTCTAATTTTACGTCAGTTGCCTAAACAGTGCTTCTGGACAAACCCCCTTATCTATAAACGCTGACTAAAATGTAACTTTTGTCTTTTTACTTTGAAACTTCACGTGACAGTAAAGGACAAACGATACATAGTTTATGCAGTTATTTATAAGTAAGGGGTAAATCGGTTTAATACCTGACACGAAGAAACTCCTCCGATAAGAAAGTGTCCGCCACAGAACATGTTGTTAGTGAGCGCGTCACCATAGGACAAGCGGCACAGCCAGTGGGGAACCACCGGGACTTGGGCTTCCATCATTATACGGGGGATGCGACGTCCGCGGGGCTGAAACACGGTCGTGGTAAGAGATTCGAATATTTACCTATGTGCTTTTAAGGCAAACACTTTTATGATCTGCTGTATCCCACGGTTTTCTCTGCGTAAGTCCCTTTTTAGGGTTCCGTATCCAAAGGGTAAACACGGGACCCTATTACTGAGACTTCGCTGTCTATCCGTCTGTCTGTCACTAGGCTGTATCTCTTGAACCGTGATACCTAGACGGTTGAAATCTTTACAGAGGATGCATTTTGCATGTATCAAATGTATGTATTTCCAAAAAAAAGTATAATATGTAGTATATCCGTTGTCCAGTACCCATAGTACAAGCCTAGTGTTTAGTTTGGGGCTAGATTGCGCTGTGTGTAACGTCGTGCAATATTTATTTATTTTATTTTTATTTGTTTTCGTTGCCGCTATAACAACAAATACTAAAAACAAAATAAAACAAATATTAAAAGGGGGCTCCCATACAACAAACGTTATTATTTTGACATAAAAACGCAACGATACCGCGATGTATTTTTTCCACTAGCGCCATCTAGTGATGACCTTAGCGTTCGCGTTGCGTTCACGGATTGGTTAGTCTATGGTTCATTTGAGGGTTCCGTACTCAATTGTGATAGTCAAGTGGTACGGAACCCTTCGTGCACGAGTCCAACTCGAACTTGACCGGTTTTATAGAAGCATAAGTCATAGGATTTTCTATCAATAAGTTTTGAAACTATTTTACAAGAAACTGAAGAAAAAAACTCCAGAAACTAAGCCAAGTGTCAACGAGTCATTCATAGGTCCGGAAGGCATTCAGAAGATCCAGAATCCAGACCTCCTTGGCGCGTCGGAAGAAGGCCCGACTGCAGTGCAGAAGGTTGCGGTTTCGATTCCCGTCGGGTGCAAATATTTAGATATACTTCAAAATAAATATTTGTTTCTGGTCTGGGTGTTTTCTATGTACCATATTTATGTATTTACACAGTCCAAGTCAAAGTACAAGCCTAGTGCTTAGTTTGGGCCTAGATTGCGCTGTGTATAACGTCGTGAACATTTTATTATCTTCTTATATATAAAAATGAAACTTTTGCCGTTGTCACGACATCACGCGTGAACGGCTGGACCGATTTCGATAATTCTTTTTTTGTTGTGTTTGCTATTGTCAGAAGAAGGTTCTTATGAAAGAAAAAATGCTAAACCGATTTTGATGAATTTTATTTTTTTATACTAAACGACAGGACAACGTCTGTCGGGTCAGCGAATTATTTATATTTATGATGCTCATGCTGATGAGATATGAGATACTTACAGCAGTGAGCCCCCATCCTGTAACCGTCAGCCTCACCAAAGGCACCGGATCCCGTACCCTCGGGAGCCTAATCGGCCTAACACTGGTGCTAAACTGCAGTGGCTGGGCTAGCCTTAATGCTGCTATGTCATTGTCATATTGTGGCCGGCCATAAAGCGGGTGGACGGTGATATTAGCCACGGCTACGATCCGGCCGCCTGAGTCGCGCCGAGTGCTGCCTACTCGGAGGCGGATACGAGAGGGTGCAGTGCTGCAGAAAGAAGTTTCCATTATAGTATAGAGATAGATTTTTCTTGTTTTCCTGATGTTGGGTTGAAATTATACTCTTTTTTTGGTTTTGATCGCGTGGTCTTTATTACTTTTAGCATTGTTTCAAAGCTCAACGTTTTGAGAATCAAATTGACTTTGATCCTCAAAACTCAAATCGATCAGGATTGACTGATGAGTTTGTCAATCCGGATGTAGAGACCTGTAAAGGTCTCGAAACGTTGAGCATTGAAACAATACTTAAAAGTAATAAGCACTACGCGATTAAAACCGGAAAATGAGTTTAATTTCAAAGTATACTTAGAGATACTAAAAAATTATACCCTATATCATTTTGTATAGAACTCTACACTTAATATCTCTGGCTATCAGCTTTCTTTAGATACAAGCTGGGCCCCGCGGTTTCACCCGCGTAAGTCCCGTTCCCGCGGGAATATCGAGATAAGTAGTAATGTTATTCCAGGTCTCCAGCTGTCTATATTACAAGTTTCGTTGCAATCGGTTCAGTAGTTTTTGGGTGAAGGAGTAACAAAGTTACATACAGACATACATACTTACAAACTTTCGCGTTTATAATATTAATAGGATAGGATTAGTTTGCGATTAGTAATATTATTAAACGGGATTTAGTTAAAGCCACATTACACGCAGAACACACGTACTACTTCATGGGAACCCTAAAGGCTGTCGCGGGCGATCAATATAATGTGTGTCAAGGTGCATAAAAACACGAAAGTTACAAAAATTTCTTCCTCCGAAATGCTCTCCCGATTCCTCGGTATGCGTTTTAAATTAACAAAAAAACAAATAGGTCACGCAACTCATTTGACTTTAATAAAAACACCTTTCCAGTGTCTATTAAAATCCACACCTATTAAAACGGTATTTTGAACCAAGTCTCGAAATAACATTAGGTATAGTTTGTTTTTTAAAATTTCAGACTATAATCTAACGTATCATCTACAAATTAAAAAAAGCGTGTGGCACTCGGGGACTGCCGCGGTAAAGTTATTGCATAGCAATAGGTTGGTTGTGTTAGGTTTTATTTTCGTTACGGAATTTCTTGATTCAAGTTATGCAATAGCTTAAAAACTAAGTATAGGTACCTACTAACTACTGAGTAAAGTCGTGAAGATCGTCTAGTTCACAGCATAATACTGCAGTATATTTAATCTGCTACGAGTACAATGTTTGTGTAAGTCGTAAAATAGTGGGTAATCCAGTAACAACAGCTCATGAAATATTCAGCGAGGAAAAAACAGATGTTTGCTTCTGTCGGGCTTCGGGTCAGGAGAGACATTACATTGTTCTATTCTTTAGTGTAGGTATGTTTGAAATTTAATGGTTTAAACGTTACATGTTAACTACCGATGCATGCAATAAGGCTGTTGGAGTGTTTTTGCAGCAAAATACTGCACTAGCCTTTTTATTGTTCCGTAGCAAAATGGCAAAAAACGGAACCTTTATGGATTCGTCATGTCTGTCTGTCTGTCCGTCCGGTTGTCCGTCCGTATGTCACGGTCATTTTTTTGTATGCAACTAAAACTTTTGCCGCCAAGAAAAAACTTAAACTTTTGTTTTTAGTTAGCATTTAATTTATACCTAATTTATTTATATATTTGGTGTATCGTGCTCATAGGTGGAGTTCTGGATTATTTAATACATAGGCTACTTTTTAACTCGATAATGCCACGGGAACAGTTGCGTGCGCGGGACGCAGCTAGTTCAAATTATATACGATTCTACTCATAGATACGATAGATAGCTAAGTCATTACATCGTTTATAGATTTATAACATTTTTATGTAAGTCCCACGTAAATGAAACATGGATTTTATGTTACTACGATACCGTTATAATTTCACACAACGTCTGTTTTCGCGCACAAAAATTGTTTATATTTTATTATTTTTATTAGTTTGCATGAAATATTTGTCATCGTGGTACAGATTGCATTAGAATGTGTAAAATATTACGTACTAGGAATATCAATATAAAAAAAAACTTTAAATATATCAATTTATCAGCTGCGCCCCGCGGTTTCACCCGCGTAAATCCCGATCTCGCGGGATTATCGGGTTTAAAAGTAGGTATCTTATGTTACTGTCAATTACTTAAACTATCCTTATGCAAATTTTCATCCAAATCGGTCGAGCCGTTTGACCGTAAAGTATCCTATGTTACTCTCTATTACTTAAACTATCCTTATGCAAATTTTTATTCTAATCGGTCGAGCCGTTTGACCATGAACAAATATAACATGAACAAACAAACTTTCGGATTTATAATATTAGTAATGTGAGGTGTTATTTATAAACAGAAACATTTAAAAGGGGCAGATACAATATCGACAGATTTTTTAGGTTGCATATTGTAAATTCGGAAACATAGGTAATTGGGTGGGATGTATGGCAGTGAAGGTCACTTGCTTCTAGGTCTGGGTATTTCTTTCTTTATGTATTTACATAACAAAACGGATAGCTATTCTATCCGTAGCCTAGCACTAATATTACTTGAGCTTACACAATAAGTCGTCTGGGACCCTATTTGCCAAAAAAATCAACAGTTAAAACCATTTTTTCGGTACTGCCCCCGTCGGAAGGCATAAAGGCAACATAAACCTCTAGTGGTATACGGCATCCTTGCATCGTAAAGTAAAGGGGCGTTACGCGTTAAGGTCTGAGTCCATCATAGGACGTCCGTTTCGTCCGTCCTGTCGTTGATTCAAGTCATGCATAAACGAACGGTAGGTATCTACCCCTAGTACCTACTCGTGTATTTAACCATAACCACGAAAATTACGGGAAATTTGCGTAAACGTCAACATTTAATGGAAAGTAAAAAGCACCTCTAGTAAACGTAATGCGTACTAAACATACGCATTACGTTTACATAGTAGTCACCTATTTATGCCTGTATTAATTGATTGAATTAGGAGTTACTTTTTGGTACTCCATATCAACGATAACATAGCTGTACGACAATAATATAACACCTTATTTCTTTACCTATGTAAATACAGAATTATTTATTGATTGATAACTATGTTAAATAATAGTGTTTAGTTTTTAGTACTGATTCCCGGCTAGTGTCAGAACACAGCGTGCAGCGTGCAAAGAGCATCATGCTCCATGCACATAGCACATGCTTTTTGCATGGAGCTTAATTAAAATATGGTTTTGTGTTGACTCGACTGAACAAGATTCTCTTGTATCAGCGAGTTCTGCTGTCGGCGAGTCAACGCAGTGTCGAGTGAGCGGCGTCATTACTAACTATTGTCGCCCACACAGTTTTGTCAAAGTCTACGTTACTGACGACGATGGCTTTGATGCAATGACTAATGTCACTAGCACAAAAACATATACATATTGTATGCCGCATGCAAAGAGCGGTGGAAGGGTGGTGCTCTTTGCACGCTGCACACTGCACGCTGTGTGGCACTAGTCACGTATCGGGACTAAAAACTAAACATTGTTCTGTAACATAACTTAATAAATATTTTAACGACGAATCAGTCACTTTGATAATACGATATGTGTTTCTAGTGGGCGGAGATCTTTACCCTTGTATTGCTACGTATTGCGAACCCTGGATAATCCTGGACGTATCTTAGAGTTTAGTGTAATAAAAATACGCGATACGTTGTTGTTAGGTTGGCTTGCACTGACCGATAGATTTACTGATGCCTGTTATAAGGTCTGGTTAGAAGGGTTGATAGTGTCACCTAATTCACTTAAAGGACTTGGTCTAAATCTCAAACACCTTATTACAGAAGAAACTCCAGGCTCAAACCATAGTTAAATAAATAATCGCTTATCAGGTTTTAGCCATTCTTCTTCTTTCTGAGTTGTCAGGTCGGCCTTAGGCCATTAACTTGACCTAACGTCTGTCAGAGATAACAACCGTTTTAACCATTTACGAAGCAGTCAACTAAGGCTTTACTTACCACATCTTAACTAAGTAAGTTTACACGTCGTTCGTTTGCGTTCTATAAAGAGGGAGAGATACCTATGTTATCAGAAAAGACTTACTTCTGAACGCAATGTGCGGCTGTAAGAACGATGTCGTTGCTCACGATGAAGCCACCGCAGAAAGAGTTCCCATTGATCACCATTGACACCTAAAATGACCGATAACATTAATTCACACTATTTAGAAATAATCCTAGTACTAAATGCATGGTTTGTTCTTTCATCAATAGTTGCCTCAACTCTTGTCTTAAAGATATTAGACACGTCTCAGAGAAAATGTGTCAAAACAAAATAACATTCACTTATATGGCAGTGAAAATTCGGATTAGCATTAGATTAGCAAGCATTCGGAAACGGCACTATGTGCGTGAAAACTGCCAACTAACAGACTGAATAAGGATTCATATTGAGGAACCTTAAAAATTAAAGGTCTTTAACAAACACCGTAAGAAGTAGGAGGTAGGATATTTCAGCGGCTCAAAGTCGTCCTTCATCCCTCCTGAATCCGTAATATTCCGTACCTTCTGAACTTAATAATAAATAAATAATAATAATAAATATTGCACGACGTTACACACAGCGCAATCTAGCCCCAAACTAAGCACTAGGCTTGTACTATGGGTACTAGACAACGGATATACTACATATTATACTTTTTTTTTTGTAAATACATACATATAATACATAGAAAACACTGAATATCCCATGTCTTCGGACCGTGGTGAGTCCTAGGACATGTTGGTTTCCTCACGATGTTTTTCCTTCACCGAAGGAGCGATGTTATTAGCGCACATACCTTTTTCTTAAAGAAAAAGACATTGGTGCGCGGTCGGCCTGGATTCGAACCCACGACTCTCGGAATGAAAGCCGGGGTATCTACCACTAGACCAACACCGCTCTAATATCTCATAAATCAAAGACAGAACTAACCTGGTAAGGATGTCTGTTCACAGAGCTGGGTCTTCCTCCAATAATCTGACCGCTCAGTTCAGGACATGCTGCCTCCAGATCAATGTCTTGCAGTTCAGTTTCTGAAGGCTCTTCTGGTGGTGCCTCTTCGGTCTCTTCTGAGGCTGGTTCGATCTCTTGAAGATCTAAAATGTTGAAGAAAGTTTTAAGTGTTTTCGTTGACATTTCATGGCAAAGTAAGAAGTGCTTACGTATAAAATGTAAAAATTACTATTACATCTCTACTTTTTTGAGTATTTTTTTAATTATGTAGAACTATAGGCCGTTGTGGCGACGACGTGATTCAAGGATTCTTTATAGAAAGTAACAGAAAAAATGACATAATTGATAGTTAATTTGAGAACGTCACTTTAACTATCAATTTTCTTTATTGCAATTTTCAAAGAAGAAACTGGCCATTAGTAGCGCAAGCGGCACAAACAAAGTGATTGGCATCAGTAAACAAAACATGGATAATTTTGCCTACTGATACAAAGTGTTATGGATTACAGATCTATACCCAAAAAATCAAGCCCAGAACACACAATATCTCTCACATAGGATACACATCCGGGATGCGGTCTGAGAAACATAAGCGATCCGGGAGCGGACCTAATTTGATTCAGGACAGGACTCTCCCGGTTCCTGTAAGTGTCTTCAGGGCTTTAGAGTTCTCCCTGGACTATACACGCCAAACAACTACAAATCAAGTTATTAAAATAACAGAATTTCAAAAAGCATTACTTACCCCCGAGTATGACCACACACATAATCACCAACAACGTCCCCAGATACGCCATATCTTGAAGCAACAACCACACCGGTAGCGGTCAGGCAAATACCGTCCGCTGAGGTCTGACCAACGAATGTCCTAGATCGCTATCATTGTGACATCTGACCTCTATTTGCCACGCCCGGCCTGAAGGCCGCGACCTTTTCATTGATTTATTAAAAAGAAATTACTGATTATTGCAATTTTAAAGTTTACAATTTTCTTGTTTTCGCGGTGTAGGTTCGAAATTAAACGCATCTAAAGACCTGTAAACATCTCGAAACGTTAGGCATTCATATTATGATGCTAAAAATGTTAAAAAAAATAACGCGAATAAGACTTTAATTTAGAAGTTTAACATAGGTACAATAAAATTAATTATACAATAGATATATATTCAGAATATCTTGTG
This sequence comes from Idaea biselata, assembly GCA_958496205.1. NCBI lineage: Eukaryota > Metazoa > Arthropoda > Insecta > Lepidoptera > Geometridae > Idaea > Idaea biselata. The sequence goes on from OY292396.1 coordinate 811,035, forward strand.
GCAAAGTTATTAGTATCCTATCGGAAGATATTGTACTCGTAACTATTTGTAACTTTCAGGAAATCGTTGTTGCATGAAATAGATATCTACACATTTCCGGATGCTACGAAGATACAAGCTGATATACAATAAATATGTATCTACTTTAATTTACTTTGCAATTTGTCCGTGTATCGTGTATGTCCGTGTATCCCCGGTATTGTCCGTGTGTCCCCGGTATTGTCCGTGTGTCCCCGGTATTGTCCGTGTATCCCCGGTATTAAATAGGGTTACACCATCTCATTCCGTAGGTGTCGTAAAACGCGACTAAGGGATCTGAGGGATCTGACGCAGACCTTAAGTTCTCCCCGCGCGGTGGCGAGTAAACTGCTTGGTCCCTAAGAGGGTTGGTGTTAGGCAGACGGCCGACCGTTAAAGTATTGCCAAATCTATTTGCAGTAGGTATAGTCAATTATGACTTACCTACTGTGCCGAACTCAAAATATTTGGGTTTTTAGCGGACACCGGGCTTCCATCAAGGATGCAACCGGGAACATCGCTCAGATGAGATGAATTTACTTTGCAATTTCCCTATGCTACTATCGATCGATCGAGTAGGTTGCATTGGAATGGAAAATGGATAATAATAGATAGACTTAGACAATCATTAATTGTAAAAAAAAATACTATGGGTTCATTAGGTTAGATAAAAAATTGTTTTTTTTTATCCAAAGATAACCTGTGTTTTTAGCGATAAGACAGCTCTTAGATGGCACCATTAATTGTTTGTAAATAGTACTTTTGTATTAAAATGTCTAACAATTCAAACTTAACAAAAAAAAACGACGTCATCTGTGAAATAATTTTAAAACATCATCACTAAAGATAGTTAAACGGCAACAAAATGTAAAACATCGGTAGCTAAATGACAAAGCGATCATTTGGCACCGGAATGTGAGTTAGTAGTTACTGTCATACCTAGCTATATGTGTCCCGACTATTATTAGAGTTAGCATTTCGCTTCGAACTAAATATACCGTTACTATGTAGTTGAGGATGTGTTCATTCTATTGTACAATAGAATGTAACTTTACGTATGTTAGAAATTAGTAAACTAAGGGTCTCTGCAAACGTAACATTTTCCGTACGGGACATGCCAATTTCTACATACGGGAAACGTTACGTATGCATAGACCCTAAGATTGCTAGATCTCTCTGTGCATCACCTTAGTAACTGTAACTTAACGAACTAGTAACAAAATGTAAAGGTAATTTAAGAGGAGTATATACGCCAACGACCTTGAAACTGAAAATCCCTGTCGGGCTCATCGAAAATTGTTGATTATTTCATGGCGGAATGTCGTAGAACTTTTTTTTGTGCACAGATTGTAGGTGACATTGTTTCCCACATTTTGGTGTAGTTTTAAGACAAGAACCTCCTATTGGTGCAAAGCCTATCCAAATTTTAGACAAAAAATGTCTGATTTGGCTAAAATGTCGATAGGCTTCAATACGTTTAGACATATTTTGTATGGAAACTGCACTAAAATATCGGAAACAATACCGCCTACAATCTGTACACAAAAAAAAGTTCTACGACATTCCGTCATGAAATAATCAACAATTTTCGATGCGCCCGACATGGATTTTCAGTTTTTCAGAATAGGGCCCTTAATTATCTGTCTGTAACGTTTTCACGTCTAAACCAGATAGATAAGACATTGGAGAAGGAGGTAAGCTACGTTTTATGCTGATATTCTAGCGGGATCGGTAATACGCTGGTAAATAAATAACTTATATTGTCTACGTGTACTTAGATATTTAAAGAACATCCATTGATAATAATCAAAATGGAATTAAAATGTAATTACCAAAAAAAAAACACGTTCCGAATTCTAATTGAATTTGGCATTATAACTGTGTTAAAACTTACGGTTTTTAGTGACATGACCTCCAATTTGTAACTCTTTGACTCTCTAATATTGAAGTAAGTAATCGATAGTTCTTGACCCAGGTTTTTGTCTAGATTGAAGCCTTAGTTGCGTAAGTTATTGACTTACTATTGTGTTCCTTCCTATAGAGACGGATGTTCGTGTGAAGACATCTGATATCTATACTTCTATACTTAATATTATAAAGCGGAAGAGTTTGTTTGTTTTTTTGTTTGTTTGTTTGAACGCGCTAATCTCAGGAACCACTGGTCCGATTTGAAAAATTCTTTCGGTGTTAGATAGTCCATTTATTGAGGATGGCTATAGGCTATATTATGTTTTCAAAAAAAATAGGGATCCTTACTAAAAGTTCAATAATGTAACACAAGGTGTGAAAAAAATGACCAAAATATTCCTTACGGCGCGTGCGCTGCGAAAACTATTGGATATAGAACAAAACTATGTACTACAACTTTGTAGAACATGTAATTGTCTACAAAATACATCGCGACACCATATGTCTAACTATTGTAGTTATCTCACAATAAGTGTTTTTGTAATTTTTGTAAATAATTAAAATGCCGTCGCTTTAATAACCTTTTATTTTGTACCTTGGTATTAATCCTTATCAAAATAAATTACTTTATATTCAAGACGAATTCAATACCTTTCTAGGACCTTTTGAATTATTTAATTCGGACATTTCATTCAAAAGATATCGCGATATTAAAAATGTAAGTATGTTGCAACCAAATAAGTATTAAGTATTGCGCGCGCACGTATGAGCGCGGTCGGCTCCTTGCAAAGCGGTTGTGCTCAGCGATACTTTTTAATACTTCCTTTTTAGGGTTCCGTACCCAAAGGGTAAAAACGAAACCCTATTACTGAGTCTTCGCTGTCTGTCTGTCTGTCTGTCCCTCTGTCCGTCTGTCCGTCTGTCACCAGGCTGTATCTCATGAACCGTTATAGCTAGACGGTTGACATTTTCACAGAAGATGTATTTCGGTAGCCGCTACAACAACAAATACGAAAAACAAAATGAAACAAAAATTTAAGAGGGGCTCCCATACAACAAACGTCTTTTTTAGTTATTGTTGTCAATTTCCGTATCTAATTGGATTTTGTATTATATAATTTTTGTACAGATGTTATACCTAAGTACAACATAATAAACAAACAAATCTAGCTGTGTAGCCCCGACATTAGCTGTGTAGCCCCGGCATAGAATAGGGTTACCCCATCTCATCCCGTGGGTGTCGTAAAGGCGACTAAGGGATCTGAGGGAGATTAGCTAACCTTAAGTACTCCCCGCGCGGTGGCGGATAAACTGCTTGATCCCTAAGAGGGTTGGTGTCAGGCAGGCGGCCGGCCGTAAAAACATTGCCAAATCTAATTGCAGCAGGTATGGTCAATGATGACTAACCGTCTGCGCCGACCCCAAATAAAAAAAAACAATTTGGGGTTTATCGGACCCCGGGCTCCCGAGAGGGATGCAACCGGGAACATCGCTCAGATGAGAAGAAATAAATAAACAAATCCTGAAAGTCACTTTTCTACGCGGACGTAGTCGCGGGCACTGCTAGTCATTGATATATTATGTACTAGTAGTAATAGAGGTGATGTCTCAAACATGTTCCTTTTATTCTAAATAAATTTAAAAAAGCCACTGCAGCGCTGACAATATTTTTACGTTTATCGAAAAAATGAAATTTTAATTATCATCGCTACGGCCGCTAAAATATTTGGTCGATGAATGACGGTTCCAACGTCAAAGGCATCATTGAGTTTGAGGTAGCTCCTAGCGTTACCACAGTGGCTGTTTACAACTGCCTTCCTTCTGATGTCATATCTACTGTTAAGGTTGAGATCAATGTCTGAGGTAGATTTTTTAGAGATACAACGATAAAAAATGTTTTATGTAAACATCGCAATAATAGACAGATATTATAGGTACTCGTCTAATATTATTTTGCATGCGACCTTGTTTTTTTAACTCATGAAAATTATTAAATATAGGTACACAAAAGAATCGGTGAATTGGCAAACTATTACATGGACCGAGGGTTTCATATTTAAAGTCACGACTGAATTGTAGCGTTTGCAAAATTATTGTGTTATTAAGTACTTCAGATTTGGGAAAAATGTCTATTGCATCCTTAGATGAAAACAAAAAACCGCAGATACGTTTCCTAGTCTTGGAAAATGAGACAGTAAAACTGCGTCTAGCTGACGCACTAGCCTCAGTCGTATGTCGAACCGTTGCCGCGTGACCACGTGCTGTCACACTGCGATTATCTTTTTGAAATTCTTAAGAATGCCTTTTTGCTTATTTACAAGTGCCTGAATCATTCTTAAAGACAAATGTTTTTAAATACAATAATTTTATGAAAATGCATGTAGGTATGTTTGTAGCTCATTTTTCGAATAGGTACGCAATGATAGAATATACCGTATCTACTATTATTGTGTTCATCTAAGATTGCATCAATTTTTATTTTCCTACAGAATTTTTGATTCTTTGTATTTAGGTCATTGATTGTATTTCATATTAATCAACTGTTAAACTTTTTAAATTCACACGATTTGTTATCATAGTTACATTTTCCCGGGTCTTTATCGCGTATTTATTTTCTTACCTCGACGTTTTAACCATGTTACAATGGTCTTGGTCGCGAGGGGACTGGAGCAGCGGCGGGCGACGTCTTCTTATATACTACTGCTTGTGGACCGTCGGTGAAACTACCCACATTTTTACTGTCCGCATTTTTTCTTGTCATAGTTCGTAAACAAGTCTAAGACTTCAGCTTCCATAACAGATAAGTCTGTTGCACTGTATGTAGAAGAGGTTATTAGGTTTTTTTTTAATCGGATTTTTTTTTTGTTTACATTTTTGATCTAAGATTTTGATGATGATTTTGGTAAAGACTGAGCATAGGTACGTATAGGTCCATAACTATATCAAATAGAGTTATTTCCTGTGGTTCACTCATTTACAAAGAAATACCTATCTCATTTGCGATTTAGAGTGTCTGAGGTGGATGTGCCTTCAGACTCAGACATAAAAGATGTTGTGAACGTCATTAAAATGTTTCCTGACACAAAAGAGCGTCATTAACAAATCGTCAGCGACCGTCGCGGATGCAGTAATAGACTACACTACCTGATACAAACACTGCCAATGGTGTCATCATTTAGTTTTAATTCATTTTCTACCAGCGCCAATTTCGTGCAAATAATTTAGGTAGGTACCTGAAAAGGTACCTCCCGGTGTATGAGACACAGTGATAGATGGACAGACGGGCAGACAGCGAAGTATCAGTAACATCTAAAACTTGAAAAGGAAAAACCGAAATAAATGCAATATAAATGTTGAATTTAAAAACATTATTTTATTCGAAAATGTTATGTTACGTTACCGGGACTTTTTTCCCGATGTTCCTGCAGGATCAGGACTTACGCGGATGAAACCACGGGGCACCACTAGTTCGTTACAAAACCCAGAATCCGACCGCGGTTCGCAGTTTGTCAGCAGTTTAAAAACGGTTGACCGCATTTCATATTGAATCCAGTTTCCCATACGCTTTATATATCCCATTTATTTTTTCTGGCCCACACGAATATTTGAGCGGCTATAGCGGGCAACATCGAACTCATTAATCCGGCGTTGTTGCCACGTTGTTTCAATAACGCCATCGGTTGCAACTATAAATTTTGCCGCTGGCAATTACGCCACTGTCCAATACGGGCAAAAAACAGGATTATTTATTACAATCACATTCCTGGTCAAAAAAACGAGATTGGATCGAGGGAGCGATGTTTAAGCTCTTTGTTGTTCGTAATTAAAAGATTGATTCTTTTGATCTCAGTTTTAATTCCCTTCCAATATTGGTGAACACTCAGACACACTCAAAGATAAATCAAGAACTTGTGGCAGACTTGTGATCAATAAACATATACCTTCCTACCTACTTACCTACTTTGTGGAACAAAATAAAACAAAAAAATAATAATTTACTGCATTTTTGGATGCAGAATGGCATCCAAAAATGCAGTAAATTATTATTTTTTTGTTTTATGCTCATCATTCTGAAGATAGGTAGGTAGTCATCAAATCAACACCAAGATTTGGGACCAACATGGGACTCTCACCTTACAAATAAAAAAAGAATTATCGAAATCTTACTTCATAATGGCGGAGTACCTACCTACAGTGTGAACATAATAATATGCACACAAACAACATGCGGGTCGAATTGAGAAATCGTGGGACGATTTAAATTAAAGCTATGTGCTTTCAAAAAGATCGATTTGAGAAATGGTTGCTGATCTATTTTTTTTACTGTATTTTTGAAATGAATGAATGAATAGTTAGTTTCGCTGGGCCTTTTTCGCACTTAGCCTCACAATTGTACCTACGTGATTTCTTTGGATTGGCGAATATCCCATGCCTTCGAACCGTGGTGAGTCCTAGGACATATCGGTTTCCTCACAATGTTTTCCTTCGCCGTAGGAGCGATGTTATTAGCGCACATAACTTTTTCGAAAAGAAAAAGACATCGATCAGCCTGGATTCGAACCCATGACTCTCGGAATGTAAGTCGGGGTATCTACTAATAGACCAACACCGCATGAAGGTGTTGTATCTAGCTAGACGATTACATCATTATCAATGCAGTAAACAGCCACCTATTAAAGGGGTAGATTCTAATGAGAGCTCCATTACCTCCCTAAGCATAATATTAACAAGTAGCAATTAAGATTCATCTGATCGGGTTTACGAGCAGCTGGTACTGCTCCAGACTCGAATAGACTCTTGTTTACTGAATGTAAATTACACAGAATGAAGAACAACATTCGAAAATAGACAGTTTCATAACATCCGCGAGGGACTATGGTAGGGGTATATACGCTCGTCTATTTTATTTTATTGGTAACGTTTGTTGATGTACACAGGCACCTTTTATTTTGGAGTCTTTTGTAACGGAGCACCGCGGGTGTTTTGCGAATAAAAACATTTAGTAAAAGTTTAAACCTTGTGTGAGATAGATTTTTCTTCTGTTTTGCGATGTTGTATTGAAATTAAAGACATTTTTCGGTTTTAATCGCGTGGTGTTTATTACTCTGTAGCATTACATTGTTTCAACTTTGAGCGTTGAAACAATGCTAAAAGCAATAAACACCACGCGATTAAAACCGAAAAATTGTTTGAGATGTTTGCTTGATTGATTGAGCTTGATTTGATTGAGTTAATATTGACCCGCTAGTTCTAGTTGTTTCGTACCCAAGTAAAGGGACCTTTTTACTGAGATTTCACTGTCTGTCTGTCTGTCTGTATGTACGTCTGTCACCCATGTATCTTGAAACGAAACGTGATAGCTAGACAGTTGAAATTCACAGATGATTTATATCTGTTGCCGCTATAACAACAAATACTAAATACAAAATTTTAAGGGGGGCTTCCCATACAACAATCGTATTTTTTCTGTAATAAATAATAATGGTACGGAACCCTTCCTGTGTGAGTCAAGCTCGCACTTGGCTGGTTTTTAGGGCTCTTATCACAGGTTCTTATATTATTTAAGTACCTACTTACATCTGCTATTCTGTTAATTAAAACCAGATATTTCGAAAGCTCTTCTCGAAAGCTCATGGTCAAAATGATGACATTTGGTCTTACAAATTAAAACTAAATGAACATAAGCCAAAGTTTTTCTTAATTTTCCTTCAGTGTACAGTGGCAACGGAACATCACAGGCGGACAACATAAATAGATCGCCACTGTTATGAAAATAAACGTTAGGAATATAACTGAGACGTTTTGTAATTAGATATCTCGGGAATTATAACTTACATGGAACGAAATGTTGGACCTGCAACTGTGACATTTGAAGTAACAAAAAAAAATAGTTCTTTGTCAGTGCGAAGCGTAGGTACTTAGCGCACGTAAAAACTTATTGATAGAAACTTAAATTATGAGAGGATTAATAAGTCCATAGAAAAGCTTTTCAGACTCATCGATTGAGATAATATTATGTAGGTATAACTTTTTGGAAAGCTGAATTTTATCTTAGCCGATTCTGAAATAGGTAGGAAAGACATAAGTTACAACAACCGTGACTCATGCATGATCCTAAAACAACATTTTATTGAATAAATATATTTTTTAGTTAAGTAAGAGGTAAATTTGTATGGAATAGTTAATGATTGTAATTTGTTTTGTAAAATTAATAAATAAATAAATGGGTGACATAAGGGCGGACACAGACTTAAGCAGAACCGCAAGCCGAACCTCGAGCATTAGCTGTTTTTAAATTCACAGCCGAATCTCGAACATGAAAGCTCGATGTATTGTTACAGCCTCTACGAACGAAAATTCCAGAAGAAAATCTCTCATCCATCCTTCCGAAATTTTTATTTTCTGACGGTTTTGAAGGACGGCCGACGGATGGTAGATTTTCTTTCGTTTCGTTTTTCGTTCGTAGAATTAAAGTAGAGGCCCTGATTTTAAAAACAAACGAGCATCCGAGCGTATTGGTATAACAATTCGTCGTGGCTTTGCATAAGCAGGACATTTCAAGAAGGAGTGAAGCAAGGTTCAAAGATATGTTGTAGGTATCTTGCGAAATGAAATGCCGAACAGAGCGTCGAACATTCACAGGAACGTTACATTACATAGAACTGCTTTGGAAACGAATCTTTTACCTGAATTGTAACATTCGTAAGAACGTTATATTACATAGAAATGCTCTAGTCTGTGCCTAGCCTAAAGAGAGCGTAGTGACGGTAGGTATAACCCCATGATTCTTTCCGAATTCGCGGCAACATCTTGTTGAAACCGCTCCGGTTATGGAGCGGTGCCAAAGCGCACAATTTGGCACTGATACCGACAAATCTATCAGCCCATGGTACGAGTACCTATAGGTATACACGTATACACGTGTTATTGCGTCTGCTTAACTATTGTCTTCCAATTTGATAATGTTTTTCAGACTTGGCAATAACAATGGATGTCGGGAATATTGGTTCGCAGAGAGGCGTTGATGTCGAAAAATTGGCGGAGATACGGAGAAGCTCCTTTTTCTTTTCCTTTCTTTTTATTATTTTCGTGTTTCTCGTCGATGAATTTTAGTTTCGTTTGTGTTTGACTGTTATTGAAATCCAATTCAAGTGCACTCTCCTAAATTTATTTTACCACATTCCACGAATTCTACAAATCTTTTAGAGATGCAAGATTGTGAGTGGCTGTGTTTGTTGATCCTTCACATAACCACTGCGATTGTAATTCACGAGCAAGTTGACATTTGACACAAATTAAAATGTAAAACAATAAATTATAATTATATAAAAAATATTTTTTTATAGCGCAGGATACCTACAATGAAAAATTTGAACGGGTATTTATTTATTTATATGAGATTTAATTTGTGTTACAATTTTTGATTAGGTTTAAAGAATCTTTATTACTCATAAAAGACAATAGTCCACTTACAATGAGCTTATAACTAGAAGCTTAATAGCTAATTATGGAGTAACTTCCGTCACAACAGTTTTTATTTAAATATAGTTTCTTGTATATAGTTTTTCAATTTAGTTTTAAATAATGCCATACTTTTACATTCTTTTACACTGTTAGGGAGATTGTTATACAATAGTGCACCTTCAAACGCTATATTATTAGCACCATATGTTTTAGTTCTAGGTTTAGTTAATTTTATTTTGTGTTTATTTCTTAGCTTCATTGTGAATCTTCTTTTTTCGAAAGTTAAGCCTACATGTATTTGTTTGTTTAAAATTTTGTTTATTAGGATGCAAGTTTGATAACTATACAGTTGCTTGAGGTTTAGTAGTTTGGTTTCGCGGTATATAGTGCGCGTATGTGTCCGAAAATTGTAGTTGTAAAGAATTTTTATAGCTTTATTTTGAGAAATTTGTAAGTCTTTCAGATTGGTTTTAGCTGCAGACCCCCACAATTCTATGAGATATTCTAAGTGTGACTTAATCAAGGAATTATAAATGCTTATGCGTACCTTTCGCGGTATACATGATATTGACTTCCGAAGCAATCCATTAAGCGAACACAATTTTGATCTAACGTACTCTATATGCTCAGTCCAAGTTAATTTATCATCTAGATATAGTCCTAAGTATCTTTCACAGTGTGATTGTTGTATCTGAGTGTTATTTATGTGCAAAGGTTGATATACGGGAACTTTTTTATTCTTTGCCTTAAATATCATGAAAGAAGTCTTTTTTTCATTTACTGTCAACAAATTACTGGAACACCATATGCTGAACTTATGTATATCACTTTGTGCTTGATCTATGAGATCATTTAGTTTGGGCCCAAAGTAAAATAAGCATGTGTCATCGGCATACATTGTTATGTGTTCGGTAAGTCCCATGTTGCTTAAGTTATTTACATAAATGAGAAACAGTAATGGGCCTATCACTGATCCTTGAGGAATTCCACAAGTGATTTCCTGAGGACTACTCTGTACATTTTCGATGCGCACAACTTGGCGTCTGCCACTGAGATAAGATTCAAAAATATTTAAAGCCCTACCCATTATACCCAAGTTATTTAGCTTTTGTAACAATATGCTATGCGACACTGTGTCAAAAGCTTTTTTAAAATCAATGAAAACACCTACGCAATAGTTTTTTTTATCTATGTTGTCTTTAATTTTAGTTACTAAGTCAATTACAGCCGAAAGTGTGTTGGATTTTGGTCTGAAACCATATTGATGTTTATATAAAAAATTCAAACTTTCTAGATGTTCGTGAAGTCTACTATAGATAACTTTTTCGAAGATCTTGGATATAACAGGCAGAACTGATATTGGGCGGTAGTTCCCAGGTTCTGTTTTGGCACCAGACTTGTAAATTGGGGTTACCTTGGCTGTCTTTAGACTCTCAGGAAAAACTCCCTCTGATAAACATTTATTAATGCAGTCAGCCAAGATTTCAATGAGATTAATTCGCTTTCAAGAATTTGTATCTTTTCTTGAATTTCGGTTTTTTCCGATATAATGTTTTGGACATCTTTAATTAAATTATCATAGTTTTGTGTCAAAGTATCAGCAGATCTCGTAATCGCCTTCATTTGGTTTTTAATATCAGACAGCTCTTGCTTTATTTCGGCCGTGTTGGTGCTCTGGGTGATAGAAAATTCCCTAAAGAAGGACATTATATCGGCGCGAAACGCTTTTAGTTCTTCCTTAATATCAACTTCTGTTTCTGGGTCTTTTCTTTTTCTGTCCGTTGAGTAATATTACAATAGATTTGGTTGCGATTGTGATGCAATACTACTCTTACTGCTGCTCGAGCGCACCGCGTCGCGCTTTGTATCATGTGCACTCATCCTTATGTTGACACGAGCACCTGCGAGGCAGCGGGAGGGAGTACGCTAAACGTTCTGGTGGTTCTGTGTCACTCACGATGCTCGGAGCGGTTCACGGTGACACAATACACCAAACTAGTGTTAATTAAGATAGTACTACGGGTCACTTTTGTTTACAATAACCACCGATATTTTTATAATAATTAGATAACGAAATGAATAATGGTACGTGTGCACTGTTCGACGACGGAAGACGAAAAAAAAAAAAAAAAAAAAAAATATTTTTTATGAAGGTGTGTATGTATGTGTGTATTGTGTAGTTTTAGTATAGATATTCAATTGTTTGGTATTGTAACTTTTAATGATTAAAAACATAATACAATTTGTATGTGATGCTCCACATACATTTTCGTATTAATTCTGACATGTACTTCTACCGATAACACTGATATTTCAAGTAGGTAGGTATACCACAATCATGAAGCACGACATTTATCAATAGTAGGTACCTAAGTACTATTTTAAAAAACTTTATGTAGATGCTGTGCCAAATTAAATTGTCATAATCGAATTGTAAACAGACCATCGACGACCTCTGTGGCGCGTCGTGCGAAAGCGCGACTGCAATGCAGGAGGTTGCGGGTTCGATTCCCGCCGGGTGCAGGTATTTATGCTTATAGAATAAATATTTGTGTCTGGTCTGAGTGTCCCTCTATGTATAATATGTATTTATTTACAAAAGAAAAATAAATATAAGTATTATATCCGTTGTCTAGTCACCGTAACACAAGCTTAGTCGCTTACCACGGGGCTAGATGGCGCTGTGTGTTGTTCACAGAATTTATTTATTTTATTTATTTTATTTTTTATTACCAAATTGCCTTTAAGAGGAAAGCCTTGGATAAAGATATTATAGCAAATTTGTTTGTTTATTTTGAACCATATATTATACTTAACCTATATCTGCTATTTTTTATTTAATAATTTAACATTCAATTCAATTCAATTCATTTTATTTATTTGCTTAGAAAAAGGTACAATACGGTGTTACAATTTAAAATATGTCCAACTATTTTTACCATGTATGGTGTGCAAATATTCTTAGAATTAGGTACAATTATTATTATATAAGTTTTTAATTTGTTTTTACACTAGTTACTCATTACATTACAATATTTTTTTATATTATAATAAATAAATGATTGCAACAAACTTAAAATACTGTGTTTCCGTTTCATGTCCTAATTAATGCATAAAAATGGGTGAAAAAAAAAAAAAGATCAATGCATTTTCTCAAACTTATTAACTCAATGGTAAAATGCAGCAAATTTCAATATTTTTAAGGAATTTTATTCTTGACTCGGCCGGAAAACCAGTTTTGGTCGGACTCTAATTATTTTCTTTTAATAAAAACTAAGGTAGGTAAATATCTTACCCAGTATAAAATATTATTCGCCCTTCAATATACGCTAATAATTAAAATTGTTTACGTGCAGTATAAACCGATCATCGAGGTCGGTTCAGTTAAGTTAGTAATGCGACCGAGAATAACTCGTTTTATAGACGTTGGACGCACAGCTGGTCGTGGGTTCCGCCTGCTTTATACGAATGAGCGATCTTGGGATATAGTGATACAGACCGGTCTAAGTCGTAGCGCCTATCGAACTCATCCGTGTTCCGATACGTTGGCCGGTGGAGCCTCTAAGGAAGACGGGTCGGATCTTATTCCACTGCCGTCTTCCTTCTTCTGGATGAGCGTGTTACATATGGTCTAAGATATCGTCACAGTAGAAAGAAACCATTGTAATGTCCCGCTTTGTTTCCACACATCGTGAGGTGGAAGACAACGTCTATCTGCTTATTTTGGTCTGTGAGTGAGCTTTTATGCCGAAGATTATGGGGTCAAATCCTGGTCTATGAAATTATTCGTAGGTATATGTAGGTAGGAAGGTATACGTGCGTGTTCTTTGATATCGTCTTATGCCAGCCAAAAAAAAAAATAGATGTTTCTTTAAACTTAAAAATTGAACACAACTACGACATATTTGAAAACAAATCAAATAATGTGCCGAAATATAAAGCAGTATCACCGGGTGGACGTCCTCATTCCACCGCTCACCGCTGCAGCGGGTACCGCTCGTTGGCACTCTGCCACGTAGCCTATTGTCTCCTTGATTACATACTGCCCGACATACCTACACAACTGTACCTATATTGTTTAACCAATGGATTCATTTCCTCAATATTTAGCACTTTTTTATAACAGAAATAAAGTTCGTATATAGGCACTAAACATTTAACGTTAAAAATCTGGTAAATATACATAAACCAGTAACGTGGGTGGTGACAAGTCACGGCCGAAGAAACTTAAAGCAAGTGATAGTTCATTTAGCACCGCTTAGGAGTCAGTAGTCGGATAATTAGGGCGTAAGTATTCACGAACGCGAGAGCAATATAATAGAAACAAAGCTCGATTCGATATAGTAACATTTTCCCGGGTCTTAATCGCGTATTATTATTTATTTTCTTAGGCCTTAGGTTCTTACCTGAAGTAAGAAAATAAATAATTATAAGTACACGATTAAGACCCGGGAAAATGTATCTATGTTTAAAAATTTAAAGCTCGATACGAACAAATGCAACGAACCCATTCCCTTTTGGTCGAATCGAGCCTTAGTTAGTAAGCAACGAATATCAATAAAATTCTACGCATAAATCGTTTTTATACGATTTTAAACTTACATGGTTGTTTTCACTACAAATATTATTCAATAACGGGGTATTTACTTAGGTAGGTACAATGTTTTAATTTGTTTTTGGACTAGCTCGATATTTCGCCAGTACCTAATTTCAACTGGCTCGTCCAAAAATAAATTAAAACATGGTAAATACCCCGTTATTGAATAATATTTGTAGTAAATCGTTTTTATTCAAGAGTCTCGAACTGTTCAATCGAAAAATAACGATTTATGCTAAGAATTGCTTATTCTAGTTTCGTCGAACTAAGCCTATCAAGTAGATATTAGGTTGTAATAAGATTGACTAGGCTTTATAGGTTAATACTTATTATTATTTCAGGAATCTCGATATTTTGGTGCTATTTACAATTTAACACAATTTCTTTCAATTATGTATTATTGAAACACTGTCAAAATATGGAATTTACCACAGAATGCAAAAAAAATACATGGTATAAATAAATGTATATAAATAAATATAGTATAATAAGTTCTCGAATGGAGACCGCGGATCGGAAAGCGCAGCGTTGGACGTCCACCAACAAGATGGACGGACGACTTAGTTAAGGCCGCGGGTTCACGATGGATGCAGGCCACTTATGACCGAAGCATCTGGAAATCTATGAGGGAGGCTTATGTCCAGCAGTGGACTTCTTACAGCTGAAATGATGATGATGATGAAATAAATATATATAAAAAATGGTATAAATAAACCCGTTTTATATGAAAAAGCGTACCTAACTTACCTAACATTGGTTTAGTTAGTTACATGGCTATTTACGGTCAGATCACAGTAGGTACACATAAGTGATGTTTAATAATAATAATCCTTCCATGTACTGTGGTCAGATGTTCAAATCAGAAAATCTGATCAGCTACGACGTAGAACAATTTGTAGCTCAAAATCACATACGCTACTAAAGGTCTGTTCGTAGCCCACAAGACTACGACTTAATCGAAGCCAGTATGTTCTCTCCAGCTGACCAAACGAACGACTCTATAGAAGTTGATCTCGTTGTGACACACGTGCATTGAGGAACTCTCGTTGAGGAACTACCGTTACCCCGTACCCGAGTATTTCTAGTGAACCCGTTATCCGAGAACCGTACGGATCCTGCGGCGGAACCGTATCGAGTGCTACGTAAGGCTCATAAAAAAGCTCAAAGTTTGTCACGTTGTGGCTCACGTGCATTGAGGAACTCTCTTTGAAGAACTATCGTTACCGCTGTGTGTTCCTAGTGAACCCGTTACCCGAGGATCGTACGTCGTGTCATGTGGCGGGATCGTGTCGTGTGCTATAGAGAATGGCTCATAAAGGAGCTCAAAGTTGGTCACGATGTGGCTCACGTGCGTTGAGGGACTCTCGTTGAAGAACTACCGTTACCTGTGTGTTCTTAGTGAACCCGTTACCCAAGGACCGTACGTCGCGTCGTCGTGTGGCGGGATCGTGTCGTGTGCTACAGAGAATGGCTCGTAAAGGAGCTCAAAGTTGGTCACGATGTGGCTCACGTGCGTTGAGGAACTACTGTTACCTGTGCGTACCCATCTCTTCATACCCTAGCTGGTTATAGCTTGGGACGCTATAACATATATGCGTAGAAGTCGTGGAACGGGTTGCTGTTACCTGTGCGTGGTCATAGCTGGGGACGCTATAACATATATGCACAGGTTAGAGGAGTGGGTTTCCTGTTACCTGTGCGTGCCTTTAACAGCTCCGGTACCACACATGGAGATGTGGTAGGTGGCCTCTCCACCGGCCCCAGCGAGGTTGTCGTTAGCTCCTCTTCCGAGGAACGAGTGGTGAGCGGCTTCATTGCTCCGGTACCAGTCTGGACAATCTGGTAGTACTATTTCGGTACGAGGCAGCTCTCCTTTAAGAGAACCAAAACTAGCGTTCGGGGACACGATCGGTCTATAACTGATCCCTGACGGTTGCCCCTCCGGGGTGGCCTGACGGTATATAGGTTAGAGGAATGGGTTTCCTGTTACCTGTGTATTCCTAGTGAACCCGTAACCCAAGAACCGTTCGTCGTGCGGCGGAACCGTGTCGTGTGCTACGTAGAACGGCTCGTAGAGGAGCTCAAAGTTCGTGACGTTGTGACTCACGTGCGTTGAGGAACTCTCGTTGCCGCCTGATGATTCCCATCTACAGAACAATGGGAGAAATTATATTATTTATTTATATAAAACTAAGGAGTGGCTTCGTCACGAAAGTTTCAAATTGGTCTCATATAACTTTGGTAAAGATCGATAGATCTGATCAGTATCTTCGAAGTGATGAAGAGTAAGGCTCATTAATATCAAATTTATCGCTTATTTTTAGTAATATACCAGGTCGGTCCTTTAATTATACAAGATGACGGCACTTTTGGAACCACCTTTTCATCACAAACTGTTATTAAAACGTATTCGTAGCAATAAATATAAATAAATAAATATTGCACGACGTTACAGACAGCGCAATCTAGCCCCAAACTAAGCACTAGGCTTGTACTATGGGTACTAGACAACGGATATACCTACTACATAAAATTATACTTTTTTTTTGTAAAGTTTGTGCTTACGAGATCCACTGTCCGGCGTCCGCAGAACTACTAGTACGGTCTATATTTCGATTGTAGCATTAGTATAAACACTTACCTAGAAAAGTTAGAAGCGTACTGGTTGTATATAAACACTTTCCTATGGAACGGTATGGCCAGCTTATTGCGTGACAGGCGGATTAGTTCCGACTTGTTGGCCGGGAAGGTGGCCACTCGTCGGTCTAACTCGTAGGTAGGTACCACGTAAGCGCATAAAGGGCAGCGTGGGGCTGATGATAGGAACTGAAAATTTAAAAATATTTGTTTATTAAAACTACAATATTTTACTTACTAAATAATGAAATCTTGGCTAAAATGCTAGGGGTCGAAGAGTAAATGGACGTCTAGACAATCCAGTCATTTTTAAAATTTTGTAGGTAACTGAGTGGATCGTAACGTGTATACGTATTTATATTTCTGATTAATTCTGATTCATTAATGTAATTGGTGTTATAAGCCGTTTTAATTGAATAAAATAAATAAATAAATTTGTTGCTCCTTCACGTAAGAACCGCTGAATCGATTGCAAAGATTGGTGGTGGAATGATGATAGCTACAGAACTAGATTGAGATTTGGGCTACTTTTCATGCAGATATTTCTACGAAATCGGAATCTCATCGGGGTGGGACGCCGCTTACTGATACGATATTATAAGGGTAATTACCTCATCCAGCGATTCAGCCATCCCCCTCGAAGGTACAATATCCACATCAACAAGAAATACAAATGGCGTATGACAGTTCTTCCTCGCCAGGTTCCTCAAATGGTTCTGAGGGTACGGGTGCCTGGCGCGCCAAGCCACTGTGTCTGCCTTCCTTTCTCCAGGGGGTAGAGGCTTGGCATTACAATCCCTAGCCCAATTCGGCATCGCACCAAAGACGGCTGGTCTTTCAGCAGGCGTAGCCACGTGTAATGCTATCCTGGTGTAGATTTCTGGCTGACATCTGAACAACCAAGTAGCAAACGCTCGAAGGAGCCTCATTTCGTCCCCAGCCACGAAAACGGCTACCGATATAGGTCCGGTCCAGTGTGCTGCTATTCGTAGTAACTCATGGAGGCGTTCGATCGA
This sequence comes from Idaea biselata, assembly GCA_958496205.1. Classification (NCBI taxonomy): domain Eukaryota; kingdom Metazoa; phylum Arthropoda; class Insecta; order Lepidoptera; family Geometridae; genus Idaea; species Idaea biselata. The sequence continues at coordinate 828,675 of OY292396.1, forward strand.
AGATTGGGTTGCGAGACAAACTTGGCGAGTTGTCGAGACCTCCGGGAACAAGTCACCGACTGCAGCATTATCGAACATTCTGAATGTACGGGAGAAGTCCCAACGACCTAATCGTAAGTCAATTCTTGCAATAGGATCGTCATCAATGGTGCTCGGTACGGTGTCGATACAAGGCTCGCAAGTGCTGACTTCAGGGGGTGATGGAGTGCTGATGATTGGACACGATGCAGGCCGGAGCAGCCACATGTTGGCAGCAGCGTTGTAAACAACCAGACATATTGCCGTGATCGTTATAAAGCTCCATTGGCATCGCCAGCTCCACTGAAATTTAACAAGTTTAATAAATTAAGATATAGTATGTACTTAAAGTAAAAGCTTAAAACCTAATGAACTATCTGTAGGTAGGTATAGGCTACACTTATTACCCATAGCACAATATTTACCTAATAGTTTCATTGTCGGATTGAAATTAAACATGAGTTTAATTAATCGTAATCGCGTTGCATTTATTATTTTAAGCATTTTATTAAAGCCCTACGTTTTAATATCTTTACAGATTTCTTCAGATTTCAGGGTAAAGCAACGCGATTAAAACCGGAAAAATGAGTTTAATTTCTACATCATAGGTAATTAGAATAAATGTAGCCAACTATCTGTGGATACTAACTTATCCAAATGTCGTGTTCCGACCGCTAATGGATGTCATTATCGTGTTCATAGTCAAACGACTCTTTCGGACTCTTTTGCGCTATAAAAACGATCTTTAGACTGACTCCGCCCCGCTGGCTGTAGGATCATGACTTACCTAAAAGTTTTCTGTGTCATTAGAATAAAAGATAATATTTACCCATTTGTCTCTGCGTAATCTAGCCATTGATTTCAAATAGGATCTTTTGACCATACTCTGATGAACTTAGGTATGAGTCGATATCATCTAAATATCACCACGATCATTTTGTTAATTTCACCAATATCTGTAAATAAATACATTATTATATTAAGTATATGCATTATGATCTAAATAAATTAGATTGTATCCCAGTGCGGTCATTGGTATTTTTTCGGCCATTTTTTTAAATAGGTGCCGGTGCACTATACTATAACTTCAATTTCTCTCGAAAATGGTGCAATATACTTATTACTACCTACTTATTTTAAAACATTACCAACAAATTACTAAACCGTTTTCGAAAAATAATTAACAGAACAGAAGCCTAATTTAGAGATTTTAGTTGTAGAACAAGACGTGTCAGATTAATAGTGGGACCGCTCGACCGGTCTGAACAACGGGAATTTAATATTCCTATTAAAAACCTTACTATTTAAGCCATTCAAGAGTATTAAAATTCTTTAACAATTCTCTACGTACCTAGATGAAATATTAAATGAATTTATCGACTAGGAATGAGTTATGTATGACCCAAATAACACTACATTTAGTAAGCCGAGTTAAAATTAGAGAACGCCGCCCACATCATTCAACGAATTTCAGTCTAATATTTAGGATAGTATGACATTTTTTACGAGGTTTATTATCCTAATTATTTATTAGAAACAGCAAAATAAAAAGGATACCTACTCGTGTAAGTGTGTGACATAACATAATATAAAATAGAGTTAAGAAGAAGTATTCTACTCATAATAATTTTAACAGAATAATTGTTTTTTTTTTTCTAAGTCAGAGGGAAAAAGGAAAGTGAAAGTCCTTGAACCGTCAGCTAACAAAAACGATTAATCCCCTAGAATCGTTTAGTTAAGAGTTCTTTAGTTACATCGCGAAAATCTCAGTAGAATAAGATACCTTACGTTCACAGTCACTGATCACTTGCACTACACTTTATTGTACCTACAGACAGTAAATTAAAATAAGCATGAAAAGCTTGTTGTCGATCTCATCAATGCTTCCACATTAAAATTAAACTTAACATAGAATTGTACGTACATAATTAATGAAATGATTTACATTTTTTTTTCAAGGTTACACTCCGATAGCTTATCTTTAAACCGCTACCAAACTTAACGCCGCCATAACTGCACATTTCCCATGGTTATTTTTAATTAATTTCATTTGAAATATGTATAAAAATAAAGTAACAACAACAAAAATGTATTTGGCGAGTCAGATGGACTGGGTGGTTTGCGCGCATGTGCGAGGGTTGGTCATGCGCGGGGAAACCTGCTATTTATTTGATTGAAGGGTGGATTCTGATGAAAGGGGCTCAGAAGTTGATGGCTATATTTATTTACACTAGCTGCCTCCCGCGGTTTCAACCGCGTAAGTGCAGATCTCGCGGGAATATCGAGAAAAAAGTATTCGCGTAAAGTATCCAGATCTCCGGCTATTTACATTCCAAGTTTTATCACAATCGGTTCAGTAATTTTGTGGACTAACAAACATACATACTCGTTTACCTACTTACTTACACACAGACTTTGAATAGAAAGTCTTACTACATCCTGATAATAAGACGGTGTTACAAAAGTGAGGATAGTCTACATTCTCTTTCTCCATACAAACGTAGTTTAATTTTCCCCCCTGGATAAATACATTAGAGCAAATATGTTTATGCCATAAAACTTATATCTGTCATGTCATGACTTTGCATCTACCTTTTTATTTTTTTCATTTTATTATTTTTTTATTTGTTATTATTATTTTAATTAAAAAATAAAAAAAAATAAAAAGGTAGATGCATTGTCATCATGACAGATATAGGTTTTATGGCATAAACATATATGCTCTAATGTCTTTATCCAGGGAGGAAAATTTAAACTACGTTTGTATGGAGAAAGAGAATGTAGACTATCCTCTTAAATGGAGACTTCGGACGCGACTTGTCACCACCCACTGACCTAAACTACGGACGAGGCCGTGTTACGATGTAGCACGTTGTAGCCATTATGGAAGACGGAACTTTTTGCAATGCTTTCTTCTTCTTTTCGTGTAAAGTGGTATGGCATCACCTGGTGTTAAAGTTTTCAGGTCGCCCTAAGGCCTCTAACTTGACCTAACGACTTTTTATTTATTTTTTATTTTTTAACGTGGGAAAATCTGATTAAGACCATCAGGTGAGTGGGGGTCCCCCCGGTCGAGATGGGGGTGGCCGAGGTATACCCACTAAAAACCCACGGTGTCCTACGCTCCGCAAAGTGTCGGGGCCAACGGTAACTGCCGTAGCAAAAATTCCGTCAGCCCCAACTGCGGGTGGCCTTTTCAGGCCTCCTCTCTGGCCTTTAAAAGGGCCAACCCTCGCGAGAGGCGGCGTTGACACGCCGCCGCCATCTCGGGCTCATTGGTTGGCGACTGACCCCCCCGAGTCAGCCGCCAAGAGCCGGGTTGGGGCGGCAACCTCCGTTGCCCGCCCGTTTTGTGGAATCTGGGCCCATGAGTGCCGGGGAGCAACTCCCGGGCCCGTTCCCCCTCTCAGGTTTGGTAAGGCAGTGTCCTCTGCCGCTTTGGTCAGGCAGTGTGCTCTGCCGCTTTGGTGAGGCAGTGTGCTCTGCCGGGCCCGGCCGGTAAAGGCAAGGCCCCCATCACCCACCGCGGGTCGCGTGGGAGTCCTCCACCCACGTGCCCGGCCAATTAAGGCAAGGCACCCACCTCCAATTAGGGCGGGTATACTCCGCACACACCAAAAGAGTGTGTGCGAAGTATACCCGCCCGGTGCGCCTCTTCGCTTCACCGCCCAACATAGCTGGATTGCTATGGTGGGCGGTTACTGAGCCCTCTCACCACGGCAAGGTGGACGCACGACGAGAGGGTGACCTAACGACTGCTATCAGAGATATCAACCGGAACCAACTGCTTAACATACCTACCTGCTTAACACTCCGAAGCACCTAGGACCTCGATAAAATGTTTTTTTTTTTGTTTTTTTTTGTTATACAAACAAATCGATCACCCATCCTAGTAATGACCGCGCCAAGTGTTGCTTAACCCGCAGGACCATTCAAGATGACCGGTGCAGCTAGGCCAATGAGTTCCTCTGATTACTCATCAGAGGAGCAATTGCGTATTCCTTTCATCTAGGATAACATTCTAATTAAATCCAATAATATTAGGTCCTTACATATGAAATTGGAGTTTTGTCGTACTGGCCACTTTGATCTCAAATATCTCTTCTTTGGTTAAGGATTCCAATTTCAAATTTATACAGCTATTTATTCATACATTTGTATTTCGAAAACCGTAATTCATTTGTTTTGTCCTCGTTTGGTTTTTCTTTGCGTCACGCAGTTTACAAAATGGAAAACTTGAAAAATCGCGTTATTTACGAGTACGAGTTCCACCGTGGTACCAGTGCTGCAGAAACGGCTCGAAGGATTAATGATGTGTATGGCGGCGGTGTCGCAAAAGAAAACACAGTGCGTTTTTGGTTCCAACGTTTTCGTTCTGGAAATTTCGACCTGCAGAACAAGCCCCGTGGACGGCCGGAGACTAAAGTTGCTAATGAAGAATTGAAAGCTATTGTGGAAGCAGATCCATCGCAAACCACGTCCGGGTTAGCTGCAGGCTGCGGTGTTAGTGATAAAACTGTTTTAATCCACTTGAAGCAAATTGGAAAGGTGAAAAAGCTTAAAGGTGGGTACCTCATGAATTGAGTGCAGCAAACCGACAAACGCGCGTCAACTGCTGCGTTACATTACTCAACCGGCACAATAATGAAGGGATTTTAAATCGGATCATTACCTGTGATGAAAAGTGGATCCTGTACGATAATCGGAAAAGCTCATCGCAATGGCTGAATCCTGGCGAACCAGCCAAATCCTGCCCCAAGCGAAAATTGACTCAAAAAAAGTTACTTGTGAGCGTTTGGTGGACTAGTGCCGGTGTCGTTCACTACAGCTTTCTTAAATCTGGCCAGACGATTACAGCAGATATCTATTGTCAGCAACTGCAAACCATGATGGAAAAGCTAGCTGCTAAACAACCGAGGTTGGTCAATCGCTCTAGGCCACTGTTGCTTCAGGACAACGCTAGACCACACACTGCACAACAGACGGCTGCCAAATTAGAGGAGCTTCAATTGGAATGTCTAAGACATCCACCGTACTCCCCGGACCTGGCTCCAACAGATTACCATTTTTTTCGAAATTTGGATAACTTCTTGCAAGGGAAAAAATTCAACTCCGATGGGGCAGTCCAAAGCGCCTTCAAAGCTTTCATTGATTCTCGTCCTAATGGTTTTTTTAGTAAAGGGATCAATTAACTACCTATGAGATGGCAAAAGTGCATAGATAGCAATGGTACATACTTTGATTAAATAAATATATTATTATATAAAAAAAAAGACTTTATGTTCCTCCCTTACAAAACGCCAATTTCATATGTAATAATGACCTAATATAATACCTTTCTACAGTCGACTTCAAAAGTGGTTCCCACTAAGCACTGAGTGAATATACTTAAAATATTTATGAACTTACTAGCAGCGCGCTACGGTTTTAAAAAAAAAAGTAGCCAATGTGTTATTCCAGCTCTTCAGCTATCTACATATCGAGTTTATTCGTAATCGCTTTAGTGACTTTAACATGAAAGTGCTACAAACATGAACACACACTTTCACCTTTATTTATAATAGGTCAGGTTTTTTTTGTTTTTTTTTTATTGTTTCTTTTTGGAGAAGTTGATATTCTCGCGGCGCTATGGATTACACCGCGAGGTATCACTGGATTAACTATGTTACATTTGAGTTAGAGTTGAACTCCTTAGTGTGCTTACTATTATAGGTAATATCAGTAGGTAGACTAGGGGTTGATTCGGGGAATATCATAGGAAGATATATTCGGGACGGGGAATATCTTAGGAAGATATATTCGGGACGGGACATATCGGATCGAAGCTATTCTTACGTAAGTATCAATAACAAATAAGAACACAAAGTTTTTCCTTGTGGAGCGAAACCAATTTTTTAAAACCGACTGTACTATAAGCATAAACAGCTATTTTGTATATTATAGTACTTACCTACATAAAAATCCCGTTGTAGCTTTAGGAAAGATTCTCACGTCTCAATCTCTTGAGAACATGGCGCTTGCAATAGCACTGAAATATTATTATATGCTCTAGAAAATAATACCAACTTAGAGACACTGATTCCGAATGGCGCATTCTGTAATTTATTGTAACTGTAACTACCAACTTACTTGTTGCTTACCTACAGTATTTAATTTACGAAACGCTAATCAAAAGTACCGTACCTTAGGCGCTTTACCTATTTTCCTGAGTAAGGAACAGAAACACTCTAAAACTAAATACTTATTTAGCTCAAGTTATTGCTAAATAATCAAATAGTTTCTTGTTTGGAAATGACGGTAGAGTGCGTTTCATCTTTAAATTCCTATGCCGTCATGTTGGTAGCAAAACAAAAAAGTGCAAAATACAAAAAAAAACATGTGCTATCTTGAATTAAGGGAGATTCGTACTAAGAAGAATGAATGAACGAATCTTCCTTTAATCTAAGTTTAGGGTATAGCACATTTAAGATATTAAGACTTTTTTGTTTTGCTAACAACTTATCGGCATAGGAATTTAAAGATGAAACGCACTATGGCTCCGTAGATAGATTAACCACGGGCGAAAGTGGAAGTTTTGTAAGACTGGTTATATGTACAAGTCGTTTGAAACCATTAATGAGATAAAACAAAACGCAACTACGAGATCTAGTTAACTCCGTCAAAGTCAAAAAAATATGTGGAATACATAACCTCAAAACAGAAATAACATATTTTTACTGTGTGGTTTTTGTGTTATTTGTGCGTGAACTACTTCTTACATTATAACAATATGTTTCAAGTACCCAATTGGGGAGAAGACACTCCTAAAAGTGATTTAAGTTTTAGGAAATCTTCAAATGTAAGTTGGGAGTTTATTCACTTAAAGACTAACAGTTGATAACAGAAACGTTACTTAAATCTCTCACTCAAAGGAAGGCCTCCCAAATTCAAGCGTCCCTTAAATTTAAGTGGCAATCTCAAACGCGACTTGGGCGACTTGTGACTGTGATTTAGCTAAGTAGCTATTAAATATTTACATTAGAGCAACATTAATCTAAAGAAACTTTGTTCTCAATTACCCATTGTATTACTTCACGTTGTGTATCGTTACACCCAGAATTGTTGGGACGAATATTGTTTTTAAATGGAAACATTTAGCACCTACTTACTTAATAATCCATTTTAATTTTAAGCCTGCACTGTTCATAAAATTAGTTTAAAGAAAAATACAGCTGCAAAAACACAAAATGCATCGTCAACGATGAGCGGGATTCTAACCGACAACACCACCTTAACTCAATTTACAAAAATACAAATCTTTCCCTTTTTATAATATAAGTGTAGATAACTAGATAAATGTCGATAAGTGTAGTGTAGTGTAGAATTTCATTTCAATCCATATATTCTGAATACCTAGTTACAAGAATAATAACCAATTCACAAGCATCATGATGATGTTGTTACATACATACTTAACCTTATTCATCTATTCCATAGAAAAAGCAAAAACTCCCTACTACCACACCAAATGCTAAATCTTTAAAAACCAATACAAAATCTCCAGTAACTAAAGAAAAGAAGAAGAAAATTAACCAAAACACAATCAGAGATGACACACTATCTCGTAAAAGAAAAGTTAACGGCGAGTTTAAAACAAAAAAGAAGGAGGCAGACACCCTAGCAAACATAGATACAGATAAATTTGATGAAGTCATTCTAAACGCTAAGAAAAAGAAGTTCAATGAAGCTCTACTACGAGACGATGTTGAAGATGTACTCTTCAAAGAAAATAATACTTCCAAAAACAAAAAATCTCAACAAAATAACAAAAAGCTACAACAAAAAAACAACAAAGCAGATCGAAACACTCCAGTTTCAAAATCAGAAAATAAAAAACCGCTTAAACCTACCATAGACAATGATTTAATGGAAAATGGTGAAATATTCATGGCAAAAAATAATAACAAGGCTAAGAAGAAGAACAAATTCAAGCAAATACCTAAAACACAAACTGAGATGAAAAAGGAAAGGTTGAAACAGATTCTAAATGTCAATAGAAACTCAATAACTGTTAATGGAAATAAGCTGAGGCAAAGAATGTTGGACAGATTAAAAGGTGAGTTGTTTAGAGATCTGGTAACTGGTATACCTCCTACAATAATTATTCAAAAATTAAAGAATCACTGGCTCTGATTTCCCACACTGGGTCATTTGAAAACTGTATTTCTAACAAAATATATCTTATGCCATCACAGCCGCCCAATTCCGTTACCTCAATGAGAAGCTGTACACATCATCAGGGTCTGAAGCTAAGGACCTGTTCACAAGTGACCCCACAGCTTTCCGAACCTACCATGAGGGCTACCAGCAGCAAGTCAAGAAGTGGCCCGTCAAGCCACTTGATGTTATAGTGAAGAGGATTAGAAAAATGTGAGTTACCTAATATTTTAATAATTTAAATTCATAATTATTTTGTGCAAGCACACCTTGATAATACATAACATGAATCATCACAAAAATAAAAAACTTGAGGAGTTTGTGTGGGTTTGACATCCGCATCATCCACCGGCCTAAGTCATCATAGCCTTAAGCAGGCTAGTCCATGTTCCGATACGTAGACCAGTGCAGCCACTAAAGAAAATAGATTGAAACTTATTCTACTGCAGTCTTCCTATTTTTGACTCTGTTTGAATGTGCTAAGTATATCTATTTCATAAAGCAATACTTAGTAACAAAGACCCATATAGAGATGCCGCAACTACTAACTAACTAGTAGCCCAACTATAGATAGATTAATCCTTTATTGTAATACTAAAAAAAATAAAAATAAGTACAATAAAAAGAAAAACATCTCTCAAATCTTGGTGGTACAATGGGCTGGCCTTATCGCTTATAGCGATATGGTTGTTCCGGGCAACCTTTGAATGGACAATGCGTGTTTGGACTCCTGTTCAGATAGTTTTCAAGTACCTTTTCTTCTGAAAAGTTACTTAAAAGCGGTAGTGGTTTAATATTATCATGATTGTTATTAGGCCTAAAACACACACGATAGCAGACATGGGGTGCGGCGAAGCTGCCCTCTCCCGTCAGATCCCCCACTCGGTCCGGTCTTTCGACCTGGTGGCCACAGCCCCGGGGGTGGAGGTGTGTGACATGAGCCACACGCCGCTGCTCACCGCCAGCATGGACGTGGCGGTCTACTGTCTAGCGCTCATGGGGACCGAGCTGACGCAGTTCTTGGTCGAGGGGAATAGGGTTTTAAAGACTGGGTGAGTGTTTATGTAGGCAATTTGTGTGAAGTTGGTCCGAACAACCTGACGTCAAAATAGCCGGCTACTTTGTATCCATAATATTTTCGAAACCACGTATGTACTAAATATATTATGAACCAAGGCACCAAATAGGTACTAATAATGAGTTCAGTTTGGTGTTCCTAAATCTATTGCATGTCCCGGCCAAGCTGACGCACATCGCACACGGGAATAGGGAAAGCTAAATAAAAGATAATTTCTTTTCAGCGGTCATCTTCTAATAGCAGAGGTAGAAAGCAGATTTGACAAAGTTGATGATTTTACAAAAGACGTAGAGAAATTAGGATTCAAACTGAAGAAATTGGACAAGAATAGCGACATGTTCTTCTTTATGGAGTTTGCTAAAGTGAGAGAATCGCCAGTGAAGAAGGCAAAGTTGCCGTCTTTGACGTTGAAGCCTTGTCTTTATAAGAGACGGTGAATGTGTAGTTGTAAGGGTTAATTAATAAAATTGTTAAATCAAAATAAATCATTTATTTCTCATTTATTAGAACATTAAGTATATTATTTTTTATAATACTGATACTACACAAGAACTTTAAGGCGGGCCGCATATAGACCGCAGCAGAACATTAATCATTTGCCGTTTTATATTTTCTCGAAACACTCTTTGGACGTAATAGATAAATAAAATAAATATGAATTCTGAGAACATCACACAGGGCCATCTAGCCCCATGAAAAACTACTAAGCTTGTGTTGGTTATACGAGTATATAAAGACAAATATATTTTAGCTCCGGCGTAGAATATCGTTACCCAATCTCTTCCTGTGGGTGTCGTAAAAGACAACCAAGGGTCCTGGGAGAGATTCGCGAACTAAACCTATATAAAAGAGGCGTGTTAGTCACACTATTCATAACTCAAAAATGGCTGAAAATTTGGTGGGGAACTTAAAAGCAGACGACAGACACCTTTTACCTACCTTCCGAAGAATATTTTTTTGCCTAAGGCGGAACAAAGTTCACCGAGTCAGCTAGTTAAGATTAAAAATATCGAATACTCGATGTTCTGCTCCAGTCTATAACCCCTTTTGATAAACTCAAAAAGAATTTTATTATTAACAAACAAAACATGAACAAAACCGAGTTTTCTGATTCATGCTATTACAACGGTAGAAATGAAATAAACCTTCTAAAGGGGAAGATATAAAAGACTAAATTAACAAAGTTGAGGTATTTTATTCAGTCTCACTGGAATTATTTTACATTTCATAAATGAAATCCATATTGGTATCAACAAGTTCGCGGACGATAATATAGGGTTGTTCTAGATGTCTAGGCGAACAACTTGAAAATGTTCAGTCAAAAGTTTACTTGAAAATCATTAACCCTAAGTTGACCTTTCATTTGATTTAGACTACTACTATCTAAACATTGATTGGTTTTACTTTAAACAACAGTTGATTTACCACAAAAAAAAGTTGGAATTTCGAAAAGTTGTTCGCCTAGTTGTTGGCTTATGTTACCGTCCCCGAAACATCCTAATACAGGATGTTTCGGGGACGGTAACATAACATAAGCTATTCACGATACAACTAGTGATTCATATATTTAATCCTTCCATAACGTCTTCTGCTTCAGCTCTCAGATTCTCTACTTTTTCTATCAACATCATCTGGAACGAGAAATAATAATGATTTAAAATAGTTATTTCTATTTATTAAACATACTTACATCCAAAGTCCAAACTATACCTCTTTATAGTATTAGTACAGATAAGCGGTGCGCGTAACGTTGCCTCTGACTGTGCAAAGTTCCACACATAAGCGGTGGCCCGTACTGACAGTGCAAGGCGCTGCATCATTCGTGATATTTTGAGAAACATTACCTAACATTTTTTTCACAGAGCTATGAGTTGAGTCCCACTGAATGTTGGAAATAAAAAGCATTGTCTTTATACCATTGATTGAGTTCCTGTGAAAGTCTCGGTATGAAACCTAGATAAACAAGGAATGTGCCTCACCCTGGCCGCGCTGATGAGATGGTCGGCCGCGCTGCGCGAGAGATGCTGCACGGCGGCGGCCAGCGCGCGCGCGTCGGCCTTCGCCAGGTCCTCCACGCGCTTGTAGCCCGCGCGCACCAGCTGCAGCGCTCGGCTCTGCGGAATAGAATCACTATCAAAAACAAAACCAAGACTTAGGAGAATATCCTGTCGTGCGAGCGTATGAGGGCGACTACGGCCACATGTACCCGCTTGACGTTAGGTAAGTCCATGAAGGCC